>CM054141.1:42995200-43028159 GCA_028751875.1 Rapana venosa | reverse complement strand
AATTTTCAAAAAAATAAAACAGCTTAATTTAAAAAATGGGGTGTTTTTACATCTGTTTCATTTTTAGTCAGAGCTTTCTTTTAATCAGAACCCTATGGCCAAAAATCCCGGGAGAATTTAAACTGTTCAGCAGTTGCTAGTCAGGGTTTCATAATATTATTTTTACTGCAGGAGGGTTTAGAAGTGAAGGACAGAAAAACTTTTTGTAAAGCGCAGAAAAAGGAACGTTTGTGATTTTGACAAAAAAGTATTCTTTTGATGCTATTATCAGGACGTTAATATGTGTATGAGAAAACAAAACAGGTGGAGGAGAGACAGCATTAAATATCTACCACCCTCCATCACACACACACACACACACACACACACACACACACACACACCCCAACACACACACACACACACACACACACACACACACACACACACACACACACACACAAGGAATGACTAAATGAGAAGAAAGAGAACCCTGTAAAAGAAATTTGGAGTTGAAAGATTTGAAGAGTAGAAACTAAAATTTTTTTTCATTAGAAATATAGCAACTTTACACAAACAAACATACAAAAACCAAGGGCTTTAAAGACAAATCACAAACTTTTATTTCCAAATTTTTCACTATGAAAAGCTTTTCGAAAGGAAGTGCCCCACCACAGTCACACAAATACAACAAAAACACCATTCAAACCCCAACAACCAACCGATACCACACACGCACACACACACATACCCCATCACACACACCACCATCAAAACCACAACACAACACCACGTGGGAGGGGGGGAGAGGGGGGGGGGGGTTTGTGTTGCTTTGTTACAGTTTGACATGCATCGGTTGGGGACAAAACTGCAAATGTTTAGGAAAGGCAACACGATAACGCAGTACTTAACACACATAATCTTCCTATATTTTCTGGCGTTTTCGGGGTAAAAAATTTTTTCGTAATTCAGTTTTGCTTATTTATCCCCTTTTTTGTTTTGACACGCTGTTTAACTGCCATTGTAAACAAAAAAAACATTGGTTCCCTACCCCCCAGTGGACCCTCATTCAGTAGAGGGGTTAATTTTTTCCCCTCCTTTGGAATATAACTTTAAATTTTAACAAATTCAGTTTTGCCGTCCATCCCCCGTTTTTCCTCTAAAACTCAACCAAATTTCCCAAAAAAATTTCCCCCTTTCCGTATCTTGTTTTTGGTTTTTAAAAAAACATTAATTTAAATAAACCCAACCACGCAAATGTTGCTGATAACCCAAAAACAGCTTTTTCAAAAACAAAAGGGGGAAAATTTTCCCCATTCCTTAAAATTAGGTAGGTCCCCACCCCAACAGAAGTAAACGATCATAAAAAAGGGTTTTAATCATAAAAAATTTGTTTTTCCCCCTAAAATTCTGGACAGCACAACACAAAATGTACTTCATCCTCCGGTGCTTGCTTACACAATGGGCATAGCAGCTGAGGTCGTCAATATCATGTTCTCTGTATCTGAATTTATGAACATTTATATCTAATACACCAAGTCTAAACTTAGACATAATTCTTTTTCAAATGTATATCCATATCAAGTTTTAGATAAGGTTTGACATCATGCGAACTTATAAATTGTCTGTACATTTGAAATCTTTCACTGTTTTGTATATGATCACTCCATTGCTGCCATCGGCAGTCAATCAATCTTTGCCTGAAAGCATTAATAAACTCTCTACAATTTCCGACTCCTTGATTGAGCCAAACAAATCCAAACCCGAGTTCACACAAACAGGTACGTATTTGTGTTGCCCAGTTGTTTTTCCTTTTGACATCTAGATCATAAAGTATCTTGTAGGATTTAAAAGGTAGCCTGTCTCATTCATATGCAGAATCTTAATCCAATATCTAATGCATCTTACAGCAGCATTAAAAGAGAGGGGGTATCTATTAGTTTCACTATAAACAAGATCATTAGGTGTACGTCTATCTAAGCCTAAAAACTGCTTTAAAGCAAAGAGGTGCACCGATTCACAATGTGTAACAGCTGCATCCAAGCCCCAGATTTCTGCACCATATAACACAGTGGGTTGTATTTGAGCATCAAATATCTTAATGAACAAACCAAAAGAGTTATTATTCAATATTCGTAGTTTTTTCAACACAAATTACAAGCTTCGTTTACCTCGACTTGCCAGATCTTTACATGCAGTTGTGAAACTAAGCTTAGTAGAAAAACAGATTCCTAAATATTTATATACATTAATCACAGGCATGATATTTCCATTGTACAACCATTTTTCATGAGCAGCTAAATATCCACCTTTTCTGAATACAACGATATTACTCTTGCTCAGATTAACCTTAAGATCCAGTGATGTTGCAGCACTGTTTAAGCTGTTTAGCTGCTTTTGTAAGCCTACAACTGTTTCAGACAGCAGGATAATATCATCAGCAAGCAGAAGAATAAACAACTCTGAGAAATCTTGTGGGAAAGTGGCACCATGTTTACCATTATTGATGACATCTCTGGCTAACTCATTGATAAAAACAGAAAACAATAAGGGGCTACATACATCACCCTGTTTAACACCAGTGGTACAGTATATTATGTCAGTCACTTTAGTTCCACATCTTATTCTGCTTCTGACATTCTGATACATGGCTCTCAAACATCGTAACAGTTTACCCTCCACACCATTTTTCAGGAGAATAGGCCACAACGAGTTCCTGTTAACAGAATCAAATGCTTTTTCAAAGTCAATAAATGCTACATAGAGCTTATGGTTATGAGCAAACTGTTTCTGTACAAACGCAAGCAGAGTAAACATATGATCTATAGTGGAGCATCCTCTCTTAAAACCAGCTTGGTGCTCACCTGTAATATTATTTTTCATAACCCATTCCTGTAACCTATTGTTAATAATAGTACTATATATCTTACTACGTATGTCTGTAAGAGAAATTCCCCGGTAGTTATTAGGGTTATCAACATCACCCTTTTTATGCAATGTTAGTATTATAGATTCAGCCCAGTTATCTAAAAAAGACCATCATCCAAAATTTTATTGAATAGTTTTAGAAGGAAAAGCACAATATTCTCACCTCCATTTTAGCAATTCACCAATGATTTGATCAGGACCGGCTGCTTTCTCACTCTTTAGTTTTCTAAGTGCCCCTAATATTTCATCTTTAGATATGGAACGATCAAAATCTTCCTCAGTTCCATCACTGTCAACATCAGTAATCATGGAGTTGGCTAATGAGTCTTTCTCCAACAGGGTTTTGAAATGTTGAAACCATCTGTCAACTGATATACTATTCTTTGGCTGACTTTTTCTAAATGTCGCCTTCTTAACACTTTTCCAGAACTGGATTTGAGAAGAGATAGATGACATCATATCTGCAAGTAAGGTCTTATTATACTGTTTCCTTTTTCTTCAAGCATGCATTTATATTCCCTTCTTGTGACACAGTGCACGTTTTTGTCCTGGTTTCTTAATGTTTTTCGGAAAGTCTTCAGAAGTTTTCTGACCTTATATTTCATACTTTTACATTCATTATCAAACCAAGTATCATTTGATGGACCATTCTTGATATGTACCTGTTTCTTCATACATTCAGCACTGGCTTTTATGAAACCATTAAACAAATCTACAGCTTCATTAATGTCCTCATCAATCATCTGAAAGGCATTTAAAAAAATTTCACACATGTTCACATCATGGAGATTTTCCTTATAAACTGAGAGTTTGTTTTCATCCCATACAAACTTTTCCATAACAGATGGCTCATCAGTTTCCACACCTGTATTATATACTGGATTAATATATAATTCAACAGGAAGGTGATTGGAATCAGAACGCTCGGCAACAAACAAACGACATGAGTAAAAAATCTGAGAGAACAAATCATCTGACACTAAGAAATAATCATTAACACTACATCCTCCATTAGAGATGTATGTATAGCGTCCTTGTTGGTCACCATTACATACGCCATTTAGGATTTGTAAACTAAGAGCAGTGCACATATTCAATAGTAATTTACCATAATTGTTGATAACACAATCTTCAGAATTACGATTGCTGCTGAGAGACATACTTTTACTTTGGACATCTGAACTAAAGCCATTTTCTACATTCTGACAAGAAAAGTTTGAGGTCTTGCTGTTTATATTTCCCACATAGTATTATATCTACTTATCCAGTGTCACCACACAATTTACTAAACATTCTTCCAACATAGCAATTCCATTATCATTGTCAAACATGTTATAAAAAGGCGAACCTTCAGGTGGGATATACACACAGACAAGCAAAACATTTCTTGCTGTACACAACAGAGATTTGTCACAGAGAAAAATGCAAATATTAGGATATGGAACATCTAAACAATTCATAAAGGCAGATAACTCATGCCTTATTAAACAAACTAAACCACTAGATCGCCTCCCTTGATGGCTAACTTTAATTGCTGACTTACAGAAGGCCTTATAGCCAGTAAAAACATCTGGCTGGACATTTTCCAGGAACGTTTCTGTCAGACATATAAAATCAAAGCTACGCACATAAGATACAAAATCTCTATCAGCCAGTTTTGACAACAATCCATTTACATTCCAAGACAAAAATGAAAAAGTTTTATTTGTTTTATCTGTATTGCCACAATTCAATTGATCCACACCATCTAGACTAACACTTTCACCAATTACATTGACATGACAAGAACGGAATTTTATGCTTTCAACAGCATAAAGAAGGCTCTTGTATTAGAAACTGCCTACATACTCATGGTCAGCTGGTGTCAGACTAGGCCAAAGTCAGACCTGTCTTTGTCTAGCCCTGTGTGTGGCAATGTGTCACGCCTCACTGCATCAAGCCTCACTTGGCTAAGCCCTATTACATGAGTATCTAACTGAGGCTGAGTGACTGTGTCATCCATTTACTTTTCCTACCCTGTGAATTGAGACTATGGCAGGATGATTGTATGGGCCCGCCAACAAGCTATTCCCTTCTTTGAAGACTTAAGGGTCATCCTTTCGCCATTAATGATCAATATCAAAGACCATTCTCACATTTTTCCCTCTGCCTAGCACTCTTCAAGTATGGGGTCAGATTGTGCCTAATATCTCTAACAGTTTTGGAAAAATCGTCGTCTACAAAAATCCTTGAGCCTTTCAGAGTTTTTGCCTTCAATATCTAAGCTTATCTGATAAAAACAACACCTGGCAATAATGGGAGAATTGGGTTTAGATTTATCCTGTGCACACTATCAAACTTGACATCTGCTCATCCATTTTTTTTTAAAGAAGATTTTTCACAACCATTTCACAATCAGCTCCAGTCTCATTACTTTTCTTTTCCATGCCATGAATAATGATGTTGTTCCATCTTGACCGGCCTTCTTGATGGTCTACTTTCTTTCCTAGTTTTTCCACTCTGTCCATTGTTCTGTATTTGATTGTTTTAACTCAAGCATTTTCAGTCTAAGATTGTTCACATCTTGTTGATCCACACATTCCTCTTTTAAGGCATCAACACTAGTTGTCAACAATTGTATCTCGTTCTTCATACTCACCGTTGTTGACTTTAATAAGTTCTCCACTTTCTCCAACTTGGCCGTCATCGGGGTAAATGTCTCATCAGGAACCACTGTAGGAGAAGACTCCTGTCTACAGTGTATGGTTGAAGGTGTGCTGGCGGTCACATCTGCACTGGCTTTAGTTTTCCGTGCACTTTTTCCTACTTTGGTGCTACGACCACCAGCACCACTCGTCAAGCTGGTTTGCCTCAGCTTCCGTCCTTGGCCAGCAGATTTAGGGGAGGTAGGTCCAGGGTTCGTCTCCACATCACCACACCGAAGCAAAAGGCCCCTCCAGAAGAGATAGGTGAGGGTCAATCCTAACAGTACACCGTCTCGCGGGCTTTTTAGCGTCAGGATGGAGGTCCCCATGGCGGATTTAAATTCTGCCCGTTTCAACATGAAGCAGGCGAATACTGCCGCAAATGTCCCACAGACAGCCCTGTACAACTGCAGCGATATTCCCATCCTCCTTATCTAACTGTATACAAACAATGAAAAACTAAGGCCACTTAAAACTAGTAAGTAATTCACAAAAATACTAGAGCAATTTCTGTAGTCTTCACCTTCTCATTACGTGATGGGCCCCCGTCACGTGAGAGAGAGACCGAGAGAGACAGAGAGACAGAGACACACAACACACACACACAAACACACACAACACACACACACAACACACACACACACACACACAACACACAGAAAGAGAGAAGAGAGAAGAGAGATGAGAGAGAAGAGAGAGAGAGAGAGAGAGAGAAGCTAGAAGAGAAGAGAGAGAGAGAGAGAGAGAGCGCATAGCCATTTAAAAGCGGCACATGTAAGACAACTGATAAGAACAAAACACACGCTTACAAGAAGACAGAGTTAGAAAAGTCACAAGTCACAGGCTATGGGAGAATAAAAAGGATGATGTTGTAGGATTGTTTAAAACACATTGATTCAGGCTGCCCAGCATTACAAGGAAGCTTGGTTTCAAGTATGATATTAAAAAGGAGAGTTGGATAAATGTTTGGAGATAAAAGAATTGGAATCCTAGAGTCTGTGAGCCATTAGCAGAACAAAGCTGACAAGGTAATGTGTTTATGTAGAGAAGATCAGAAGATATATATATATGTATATATTTATATACCTATGTGGATGTGGGTGCGTGTAGGAGAAAAGAGAAGAGAGAAGAAGAGGGAGAGAGAGAGGAGAAAAGAGAGAAGAGAGAGAAGATGCGGTGTGTAATAATAGGTACTTTGGTATGAATGCGGGTGTGTCTAAATCACCATGTAGTGAATAGACATTAAACAAAACAAAACAAAACAAAAGAAGATCAGCAAAGCATTTTCAGCAGAACAAAACTGACAAGGTGATGAGTTTATGTGGAATAGATCAACAAAGTATTATCAGCAGAACAAAGATTATGGGGTGATGTGTTAATGTGGAAAACAGCAACAAAGACAGATGGGGTTGAACAACTGATTTTTTTTTCCAAAATGAGAAGGGACAGTTTGTCACAATTCTCTTATCAATACTAAGCCAGTGTGGACGATTTAACACGGGCAGTGGTACGATTTAAAAATAAACAATTTATGTCTGAATGTGGCATCAAGTCATGTATGATGGTATCATCAAGTCATGTCTGAATGAATCATCAAGTCATGATTAGGTGTATCATCAAGTCATGATTGATGAGTCAATCATCAGTCAGATTAAATTATCACCACGTAGCTGAAAAAAAGGTGCGACTGCTTTGTGGCGGCGTGCTCTCCCCAGGAGAGCAGCCGAATTCACGCAGAAAATCTGCCATGACTGAAAGGGTATTGAAATGCAATGAAAGAAATAGAAATTTATCGTAAAGTAATGATGTCTGAAATGTCACAATTACTATAGAGAGAGATTTAAATACGCTTAAAAACTAATCAATAAAACAATATTCCATTTAAGGGACTAGGAAACCAAAGATAAGCAAAACATTACAAAATCAGTGATACCCTTTTGACTACAATATGCGATAAAAGAATAGACGGATGTTTTTCACTATGTATTAGTTTGCAAGCTGATGATTTTTTTGTGTTTTTAGCTAATATAATCTGTAAAGGGAGGAGTGGGGGGAGGGATAGCCTAGTGTTAGAACATGCCTGCAATTGCACCGGGTTTGAATCCGTTCAAGGGGATTTCCCCCTGGAGTGTAGACTTTACTCTCCCCAAAAGTTCTCGGATAAAACTAAACTAAGGCCCCGTGCAAGAAGCACGCAGACATCTTGCGCACACTTAAATCCTGTTCGCTTTCGAAAGAGTAGGCCATTGATATGCCATAAGAACAGATGCAAAATTTACAAAACTGCATACACACGGGGACTGTAATGCAAAAGGCACATGAGTGCTAACCATATCCTGATATAAAAATAAATAAAAATTGATAAAAACTAATTAAAAAAATAAATAAAGGCTTAGAGATGCGTTATTGTTTGTCAGAAATAGGGAAAGAATATGATTTCAAAGATGAGGGGAAGATAAAACGCCCAAAATAATTGAAGAAAAGGAGCCCAAATCAAAGTGCAAAACACTTACATCTCAGTGTTGTTATAAAAAACATTACGTCGCATTTGCTTTCAAAATCAAACTGAGGCAGCTATAATCAGAAAAGCTGGGAAACTGGTTTGTAGATCAAAGTTAATACACTAGGTTGCTATCTTGTTAAAGAAGGCAAGCTTCAGAACCAAAGAAGAATATGCACGCGCCTCTATCCATTAAGTGCTATGTTCTCCGCCCCCCCCCCCCCCCCCCCCAGATGCTGTTGGCCTGTCAGTATCAATGGCATACCCACCCTCTGCAAATTCTGTGCAAAAAATTTCCCTCTTTTCTGTCACTCTCTTTGTTTCTGCCTGGTTTCTTTTTCCCCCTATGACCTACTTCTTGACTATTTTCTGCCTTCTTGGTCCAATGTCCCGCCCTTTTCTCGTAAAGTCTCAAAAGATAACAATTCTCTTCCACGCCCATGTCGGATGCCCTGGGCCTGACTTGTCAGGCGCTTAGCGGCAGCGCAACGCATTTTCGCTCATACCAGAGACAACAATAGTTGCTGTGTGAGCGTTCGATGACGACAAGTGCTATCACAGTGCATTGGAAATGCGCAGAGCTTGTCATCAAAGAACAAATGCGAAAAGGGATCAAACATTGTCCCTGGTCCGTGGGAATATCAGTTGTTTAAAAACCTACCTCACAATTTGCGTTGATGCAGGCACATAACAAGACCTGATGGCCTTGCCAGAGTTGTTAAGAGAGATTGGAGTGGTAAAGAGAAAAGTGGTGGGCCACCGACATTGCAGAGTAAACAGAAAAGCTATTTCCAGAGACCCAAGCGCTTGTACACAACTGACATAATGACAGAAATTTTCTTAATATTTGTTTTTATTCAGTCAGGCGCCGTAATGATTCCATAAGATGATGTAGATGGTAAAAGGAGAGGAATGCAAGAAAAAGAAGAATGCAAGAGGAATGCAAGAATAATACAAAAAGAAGAAGAAAAAGAAGAAGAAGAAGAAATAGGAGAATGCAGGAAGAAGAAGAAGAATGCAAGAAGAGGAAGAGGAGGAAGACAAAAAAGAAGAATGCAAAGAAGAAGAATGCAAAGAAGAAGAATGCAAAGAAGACCGCTTGTCAGTGCTGAATTTCAGCAATACTTTTTAGTACTTAAAAGCCAGTGACAGACATTACATAGCCAAATCATATGAATCGCAAATAGCACTGCACCAGAAGCGTTTATGCTGATGTGTGGACGAAATCTACAGAACAACTCTACCCACTGAACTTTTAAAGAAAGTCCTCATTTGTTTTACAGTACAAATGTCTGCATTACACAGCCAAGTAAAGAGAATAAAAATTCATCCGAATACTGATATGTAAAGCCACATTTAAAAAAAAATTGAAACCATCATTTATGAGCAAAAGGTTTTCCTCCCATAATACGTCAATATCAAACAATTTTTTCCCCCACACCAAACAATGACAGACATGGACAACCGCTGGAAACCACGCAAAGAGAGACAGAATAAGGACGTGGAAAGGCAGCATTTTGTCTGAAAATGCAAAAGGCGTTAATGTCAGACATTGTCGTGCCATGGCATGGCATGGCACAGTATAGCATAGAACATTTTGCTCTGGATTCATGTTTGGGTGACTTCACACACACACACACACACACACACACATACACACACACACGCGCACGCAGGGCAGGGCCAAAAAATCTTATCAACCGAAAAGAGCAAAATTGAGATAGATCTTTAGTCAGTGTCCATGGTTTTAGAATATTTATCACACTGAGACATAGAACTTTTTCACGGCAAGAAGAGTTCTACTGCTTTATATCTTCAGATAAAACCAAATAAAGCAAAAACATGATTTGTTTGCGTGGAAAGCGCATTACTATTATACTTAAAATGTTTGAAATGTAAGTGTCTAAAACCTTTATTATCCTCCTTTTCTGAGAAATTCTTGGATAAAATATTCAACATTCGGAGCTGGCATTTGGTATAACAACATGTTTTTCAACGCTCAAATGAAACACTTGTTACAATATGTCATAATATACTTTTCTTATTATATGTCTTTATTGTTGTTATCATTCTTTAACCCTTTTCTGTGTAGTGTATAAGTGCAGTAGATACTTTTATTTTGGCACATATTCACCAACTTAACTTTATAACTCCCTCCCCTACACACACACACACACACACACACACACATAGACGCGCTCGCACACACACACACACACACACACACACACACACACACACACAACACACACACACACACACACACACACACACACACACACACACACACACACTTCTGAACGCCTTATTTCACTTGAAGAGAACATGATACAGATGGCTGGGCAGCCTCAGTGATTATGCTATCTAGCTTAAGATCAACAACATATGTTGTACATGACCAGCAATGTAGGTCGTTCTTGTTGGGGGTGTTTCCAAGGTATGAATCTGATATACCTTTTTATTAACCTACATAATAATCCATTAACATATCAATGAAAAGCAACTTCAGCATTTCATGACACGCGTGGGCTGATATCGTTGAATCGCATCAATCACGTGTGTGTGTGTGTGTGTGTGTGTGTGTGTGTGTGTGTGTGTGTGTGTGTGTGGTGTGTGTATGTGTGTGCGTGCGTGTGTGTGCGTGCATGTGTGTTGTGTGGTGTGTGTGTGTGTCGTGTGTGTGTGTGTGTGTGATGAGCGTCTTTGTGTATAAGGTAGCTCACGAGTAGTCAAGCATAAAATTTATGTGTAAGAGGGTGTTCTCCAGAGTTGAAGCCAATGTGTGACTTTTCTACCTTTGAATGAACACCAATATTTTCAACAACAGCAACAACAACAAAAAGCAAGAGCAAATAAAAATAAATGGGTTGGGGCGTGGGAAGTGGAGGTCAAAGAGAAAGGGAAAAGTAGTGCCACGATAAAAGTAATAGCGATTTAAGGTAGTCTTAATATCAGTGTTCTATATCAACATTAAATGAAACTCGCAAAACTGTTATCTATTTCAAACATTTCTTTTAAAGTACTGGACAAGAATCTTTAGATGCTGATTCAGATGATTAAGTTATCTCGAAATTGGTGAATAAGGTTTTGTTCGGCAACAGTGAAAAAGAGCATATATGAATGTTATCTGATCACCACAGATACTATTCAATATAAGTAATGAATTTCCAATATGTTTCTTAGACTTGTAAACAACCTGGAATAGATTAGTTTGCTTTTAGTAATGCCAGTTCCAAATGTTGAATATTTTATCCAAGAATTTCTCAGAAAAGGAGGATAATCAAGATTTTAGACACTTACATTTCAAACATTTTAAGTATAATAGTAATGCGCTTTCCACACAAACAAATCATGTTTTTGCCTTATTTGGTTTTATCTGAATATAAAAAGCAGTAGAACACTTCTTGCCGTGAAAAAAGTTCTATGTCTCAGTGTGATAAATATTCCTAAAACCATGGACACTGACTAAAGATCTATCTCAAAATTGCTCTTTTTGGTTAATAAGATTTTTTGGCCCTGCTCCATGAGCGTGATGAGCGTCTTTGTTTATAAGGTAGCTCACGAGTAGTCAAGCATAAAATTTATGTGTAAGAGGGTGTGCTCCAGAGTTGAAGCGAATGTGTGACTTTTCTACCTTTGAATGAACACCAATATTTTCAACAACAGCAACAACAACAAAAAGCAAAAGCAAATAAAAATAGATGGGTTGGGGCGTGGGAAGTGGAGGTCAAGGAGAAAGGGAAAAAGTAGTGTCATGATTAAAGTAATAGCAATTTAAGGTAGTCTTAATATCATAATAATAATAATAATATATGGAATTTATATAGCGCTGAATCTTGTAAAAAACAAAACAAATCGAAGCGCTTGCACTCAATCATTTACAGGCATGCAACTCTCCTTAAATATAATGAACAACAGATTTCAAAACCATGCGCGCGCACGTATGCACGCATGCACGCACACACACGCACACACACACACACACACACACACACACACACACACACACACACACACACACACACACACACACACACACACACACACACACACTCGGAACAACACTTAGAAGGTGAAAGATGCTGTTGAAAATTAGGGACAGATATTTGGGGGGAAAGTCTCAGGTAGGAAATAAGTGTGTTTTGAGGCTGGATTTGAAGGTATCAAGTGAAGGCTTTTGGCGAAGTGAAGGAGGGAGGTCATTCCAGGTGGATGGACCAGAAACAGAAAAGGAGCGACGGCCAACAGTGGTTTGTTTGAATCTGGGTGTTCGAAAGCACAAAGTATCTGCGGCTGAACGAAGGGAACGGGATGGAGTGTACAGATGAAGACAGTTACAGAGATAAGGGGGTGCAGATTTGTGGAGGCATTTGAAACAGAGTGTATTGATTTTATACTCCAGTCTTTGTGAGACAGGCAGCCAGTGAAGAGATCGCAGAAGAGGAGTGATGTGTTCAGATTTTTTCTTTCTTAGGACCAGTCGAGCTGCAGAGTTTTATATGCGTTGAAGAGAGTGGATAGATGATGCTGGTAGGCCAGTCAAAAGAGAATTACAGTAGTCTAAACGTGAAAGAATGAGAGATGTGACAAGCTTGGTGTCAATATCAGTGTTCTATATCAACATTAAATGAAACTCGCAAACTGTTATCTATTTCAAACATTTCTTTTAAAGTACTGGACAAGAATCTTTAGATGCTAATTCAGATGATTAAGTTATCTCGAAACTGGTGAATAAGGTTTTGTTCGGCCACAGTGAAAAAGAACATGTATGAATGTTATCTGATCACCACAGATACTATTCAATATAAGTAATGCATTTCCAATAATATGTTTCTTAGACTTGTAAACAACCTGGCATAGATTAGTTTGCTTTCATTGTTAAAATAGTTTAATTCAGACGTGATAAAATCAGGACATACGGCACTCTTTGAGTGGCAATGTGTTAGATACATATTGTTTGCTTTGTCCTACCGTTTGGGCCTATGCAATATATTTTTTGGAACATCTGTTGCTCAGAGAGAACCCCCCCCCCCCCCCCCCGAGCAGTACTATATCAACTTGTGATAACTATCACAAGAACCACATATTTGGGACATTGAACTGGAAAAGATAACACATTATTGAGAAGAGAAGAGGAGATGCAAGGTGATGAATTTTTAAACAATGAACAACAGGAGGATTTGTTTCTAAACAAAATGGAATACAGTTTGTCATGAACAGACAAAAGACTTGCCAATGGGAAAGCGTGATGACTATCATCTTTAACAAGAGTTGTAGTTAACAAGAGAGGTAACTGTTTTTTTAAATTTTATTAAGCAAGAGTGGTGGCTGTTACTTTTTAAGAAGAGAGGTAACGTTGTTGTTGGGCTTTTTAACAAAAGTGGTGGCTGTTGCTCTTTAAGAAGGGAGGTAACTGTTGTTTTTGAACAAGAGTGGTAGTTAACAAGAGAAACTGGGTTTTTTGCTGTGTTTAAACAAGAGTGGTGGCTGTTATTTTTTAACAAGAGAGGTAACTGTTGGTTTTTTTTTAAACAAGAGTGGTATCTAACAAGAGAGGTAATTTTGTTTTTGAACAATTAATTACGCCATTTTTAAAGGCATGAAAAAATAAACAAATTAAATAAAAAAATACTTTAATTATTCTATTCTTTAAGACAAATAAAACCAGGCCGTGCAGAGGATGCCAGCCATTCCGCTTAATTTATCAACACCCTGTCACACCCACACCCACACCCACACACACACAGAGCGTAGATACACTAACTGAGAGCCGTCCTCCTTTATGTGTTTTGTGGCAATAATAAGATCCATGAGACCAATTACATGTTAGCAATATGCAATATTAGAATCTCCAACAAAATCTTAAGACCACTCCCACTATCTACTATCTCAGTCTTAAGAGTTTTTCAATACATTTTCTTCTTTCTGTTTTCTTCCTCTTCTCCTCCTTCCTTTCATTCTTTTATTAATAGCGATTGTCACAATGACATTTTCGCAGGTGTGTCTGATGAATGGAACTTAATGAAGCGTAGTCTTGTGTAGGCCACAGACTGCCCGCTGGGAATGTTGATGTCGACAATACCACTGTGACAGGTGGCCTTTTCTTCCGTGGGTTTCTAACATGTATGCAGGCTCTGAATTTACTGTAACTCAAAGCTTGGAGACTGAACTTGAATTGAACCAAAGTGAAGTGATGGATAGCATTTTTCTCAGTCAGTATAGCAGTAACGCCAACGCATCCCCTCAGATTATTTCACGCTGTAAGCCTGATGGTCTGACTAGTAAGCTTTTCTGTCCCCAAGCCATTTAGATAAGAACATTCGTGCAAGAATAATGAAAACAGAGTTTGTACACATGGGTTTATTCCGTAGTTATAGACCATAACAACTCAGTTAATACTAGCATCAATCATATGATGTCCTTCGTAGTGAAGGTGAGGGACTAGACAGCAGTACGTGATCGCTCTTTTGTTCTGGGCCAGCTCATCACACCTGGGAGAGGCTCTGTGAAATAAGGCTCAATGGGTCACAAAACTTACAAAAAGAAAGAAAAAATATGAGAAGAAACACAACAGCAAAGGGAAGAATACATCAAAACTAAAACATGACTACTAAGACTTCAAAACTGGATGACACAGAACAAATTACAGCTAAATGCAGATAAAACCGAAGCCATGCTCGTAGGGACCAAACACAAACTTTCTTCCATTACAACAGCTTCAACAGAATTCAGCAATACATCAGTCCCTCTATCGAATGCTGTGAAGTATCTAGGTGTCGTTATCGAAAACACACTCTCTATGAAAAAATTCATCACCCAGACCTGTCAGTCGTGCTACTATCAATTACGGCGTCAATTCGAAAGTACCTGTCCACAGATGCAACAGCCAAACTTGTCACTTCTCTCATTCTTTCATGTCTGGACTATTGCAATTCTCTTTTGTCTGGTCTGCCAGCATCATATATCCACTCCCTTCAACGTATACAAAACTCCGCAGCTCGACTAGTTCTCAGAAAGAAAAAATCTGAGCACATTACCCCTCTCTTGCGATCTCTCCACTGGCTGCCTGTGCCACAGAGAGTAAATTATAAGATCAGTACCCTCTGTTACAAATGTCTCCACAAAACTGCACCCTCCTACCTCTGTGAATGTCTTAACCTGTACACTCCTTCACGTTCCCTCCGCTCTACTGCAGATACCTTGTGCCTACGAATACCTAGATTCAACCAATCCACTGTTGGCCGCCGCTCTTTCTCTATTTCGGGTCCATTGACCTGGAATGAGCTCCCTCTCTCTCTTCGCCAGAAACCTAGTTATGACACTTTTAAATCCGGCCTCAAGACATATTTATTTCAAACCTAAGATTTCCCCCCTCCTGTTTCAGATCAGAGCTATCCCACCTTCACTAACCCATGTCCTATCACCCTGCTAAAGTATATGACCTGTGTGAGTGTGTGTGTGCTTTTGAAAAACATTTGACTATTGTAATTTTATTTCATAGATTTTGTCTGCATCGCATCATGTTTGTAATTATCTGTTTGTTTAAACTTTTGATTATTTATCATTGATTGCATGACTGTGTAAGATTAGGTTGAATGCATGCGCTTTGATTTGTCTTTGCAAGATATAGCGCTATATAATTTCCATTTATTATTATCATTATTAAGATCAAAATAGTTTTTTGATTAAATGATAAACTGTGGTTGTACCAAACAAATCAAGAAAAAGTAAAGGTTTCTTGTTTTGGTTTTGTTTATTTGTTTGTTTGTTTGTTGTTGTTGTTGTTTGGTGGGGGGGGGGAACTTTGTCAAGATGCTAACAATATACATCAATGAAAATGGAGGATACATATATGCCATTTCTGAGTGGCATAGGACATTCATGCGTCTTTAGAACATGTATTTTCTCAGGTCGTCTAAAATGACACCTATCTTCTACATGTTTCTCTTAGTCTTTTGGATTAACACCTTTTTGAGTAGATGTGTTGCTCTTTGATTTTCTAGAATGATTTTTTGCTCTTTTTTACGAATGATTTCTCGTGGTTATGCAGATGGATATATGTTTTTATACGTATTTTCCCCTTTTCGTCAGTCACTGTATGAAATTAAACACTTTTCCTGTACGTTAAGTTGAGCACCTGTGACGGCCAATAGAATTGAACACCCGTGGCTCCTGCTAATCATTATCACGTGACATTGCTGTTTTTAGGCAACTCCCCCTCTGTATCATTCCATGAATGATAACAAAACCAACGATGACACCCCGTGTGTCAATCTGGGCTACGTCTTTTGGAAATTTGAGGACGTCCTCATCACCTCTGGGAAAACCAGCTGGAAACCCACCTGGCCCAGCACCAATCTCAACAACGCCAAGATGGTCGGGAATCTCCAGACGTCCTCAGAGTCAGGAAGTGAGACCCCTGCATACGAAGTCACATACACCGTGACCTTCACGCTTAAAGTGAGTTGAGGTTTGATCTTGTGTCTAAAGTGTGTCCTCTATTATTTGCTATTCTGCCTGTCTAAATGTATGTCCTGTATGTGTGTGTGTGTGTGTGTGTGTGTGTGTGTGTGTGTGTGTGTGTGTGTGTGTGTGTGTGTGTGTGTGTGTGTGAGAGAGAGAGAGAGTGTGTGTGTGTGTGTGTGTGTGTGTGTGTGTGTTGTGTGTGTGTTGTGTTGTGTGTTGTGTTTGTGTATGTGTTTGTGTGTGTGTGTGTGAATAGTGATACAGTATTTAACTTTAGTCCACTGCTTCCAAAAATGTACATGCAAAGAATTGTGTCTTTTTACTAAGTAAGAGTAAAAAAAATTGTACTGATGTGGATGGCATGGTGGCATCAATGAGAACGTGGATGATCACATGCTATTAGAACAAGTTACCACACAAAAGTACTTTTTCTCAGCGTCTACTTTCTTAATGCAAGAGGTGTAAAAAAAGCACATACGTGCTTATTCCATTATCCCCGATATAAAACAATAAAGAGACATCTGCTCATTCTTTCGATGATAGCAAGAAAATCTCACGCACGCGTGTCAACGCGAAATATAGCCCACAAAAACCTCAGTGCGCTGCATATAACACTTTAATAAAACCAAGATAAAAATATGATAAATAGACAAAATCTCTTTCAAGCGCCCAAGCAGGTGTTTGAAAGCCAGACTCATCCAAGCGACAATCACCTGCCACCACAGCCACAACGACAGTTGTTACTCTTAATGGCCCTTTTGTAGGCAGCATCACCACCATCATCCCAACCTTCACTAACCTAACCAGCACCAGCACCAGAACCAACATCACTGTTATTACCACTAGTACAAAAACAACCAACACAACAATTACCACTTCCACGACGACGAATACGAAGACGAATATGACTACTACTACTACTACTACTACTACTACTACTACTACTACTGCTGCTGCTGCTGCTGCTGCTGCTGCTGCTGCTGCTGCTGCTGCTGCTGCTGCTGCTACTGCTGCCGCCGCCGCCGCCACCGCCACCGCCGCCGCCACCAGCACCACTACACATCAAGTACTACAGTTGCTTCACGAACTATCAATATCTCCTTACAAATGTTGGTTTGACTGTTGCTGCTACTGACACTGCCGCTTCTATGATCACTCTAACCACTTGTCCTTTTTTCCCCCCATTTCTCAAGGGTGTGTCTGACGGGTTCATTGACGCCGAGATCTGGACGAACTTGACTGGGAAGTTTTCTTGGAATGACGTTACCACCACCTCTTCCTCCAGTCCCTCAGTCAGAATATCTTACATTGACCGACAAGGGCAGGAGAAAGAGGTGGACACGTTCGAGGTGAGCCAGTCCTCTGTGGAGAAAAGGTGGGAGCTGCCAGAGATGACCTGGTCTGAAAAAATCCAGAACGTGCTGATGGTCAAGGTCACTGACAGGAACGTGAAGATGGACGCTTTGGAGCTTGACCGAGGCTACACGGGTCCTGACCGGCCAGTCAGCATGTATGAGTCTGACTTTGTCGCGCTGCAGGTAACAGGAGCTGTGTGTGTGTGGAGGGATGTGCTGTCTTTGTCAGAAAGACAACGTGGTAAAACGTGGTGCGGTGCGGTGTGGTGTGGTGGGGTGTGGTGTGGCGGGTTGATTTTGATGGTGATGGTGATGGTGATGATCATCTGTGTGCGTGTTCTTCTATTTGATGTCTTCGCAATAAATGTGTGTGTATGTGTGTGTGTGTGTGTGTGTGTGTGTGTGTGTGTGTGTGTGTGTGTGTGTAAGTGTGTGTGTGTGTTTAAGTGTGTGTGTGTGTGTGTGTAAGGGGTTGTGTGTGTGTGTGTGTGTGTGTGTGTGTGTGTTCGATTTTATTTTATGTTTCTTCAGAAACTGTGATATTAGACAAAAAAGGGGGAGGGCGAGCCTGGATCGGGGTTTTGGGGGGATGGAAGCACACACATTTGAATACCGCTTGACAAGTAAATGGAAAATAACTTGCTGACCTACAGGGAAAGCTTGAAAACGCATATCTTGAATAACTCTTAAGTACCAACAAAACTGGCACATTTCTACCCAAATCTAAGAAAAATGAACAATAACAACCATATTTAGAACAATATTCAACAAAAGGAAATCTATTCCGCTAAAAGAGAATGTTTTAAAAGTCCATAATAATCATAACAAAGACCAAGTGGACTATACAATACAGATATGAAAAAAATGTACATAAATAAAAGATCACTGATAATTGCGGATGACGATAATGAGGTAAGAATAAGTATGTAATCTTTCAGCATGCTCTGAAACAACTCACAGCCATCTTCATTCAAATAGTCTCCTTCCCGCATTCCAGTCTGCCTATCGCGTCAACCACAGCACTGAAACCACCCTAGTCCATACGTTAAACACGCTTCTAAACGCTTTTGACTCAGGGAAAATCTCCCTTCTCGTTCTTCTCGACTTATCTGCAGTATTTGATACTATGGATCACTCTATCCTTCTCTCCCGTCTCCCAAAACCGTTTGGTATCAAAGGTACCTTACCTGGTTTAGTTCATACTTCACTGACCGATTCCAGACAGTCACAGTACACAAGATTCAATCAATTCCTGCCAAACTGGAATGTGGAGTCCCACAGGGATCAGTTCTGGGCCCTGTTCTCTTAACTCTCTACACTTCTCCACTCTCATATTTAATAAACCGTCACCAGATCAACCATCATTTCTACGCTGACTCTCAGATTCAAAGCAGTGACACTCCTGAAAATCTGCCTTCTCTCTTGACAAATATGTCACTCTGCCTTCAAGATATTGAAAACTGGATGATACAAAACAGCTAAATGCAGATAAAACCGAAGCCATGATTATAGGGATCAAACACAAACTCTCTTCCATCACAAGATTCAATAGAATTTGGCAATACATCAGTTCCGCTGTCCACGGCAGTCAAGTTTATAGGTGTTGTTATCGACAACACACTCTCTATGCAAAAATTCATCACCCAGACTTGCCAGTCCTGCTACTGTCAATTACGGCGTATAAGTGGATCGGTGGTCTAGAGGTAACGCGCCTGTCTAGAAAGCGAAAAGTCCGGGTCTGAAGTGTGCGGCGGTTCGTACCCCGTTTGGACCGGAAATTTTTCCCCCATCCATTAGACCATGAGTGGTGGTCTGGGCGCTAGTCTTTCGGATGAGACGATAAACCGAGGTCCCGTGTGTTACTCGTAATTATTACCGCACGTAAAAAACCCCACGGCAACAAGAGAGTTGTCCCTGGCAAAATTCTTAGAAAAAAGCCACTCTGATAGGGAAACAAATACAGCTGCAGAAAAAAAAAGGGTGAAAGGGTGGCGCAGCGCTAAGTGGCGACGCGTTCTCCCGCTCTCCCCGGGGAGAGCAGCCCGAATTTCACGGAGAGAAATCTGCCGTGACTTAAAGTAAAATCTGAGCGCTTTGATTTGTTGCTTTACAAGATTCAGCGCTATATAAATTCCATACATTATTATTATTATTATTATTACTGTCAATTACGGCGTATAAGTGCAATCCGAATGTACCTGTCCACTGATGCAACATCCAAACTTGTCACATCTCTTATTCCTTCATATCTGAATTATTGTAATTCTCTTTTGGCTGGTCTACCAGTATCATCTATCCACTCCCTTCAACGCATACAAAACTCTGCAGCTCGATTAGTCCTCAGAAAGAAAAAATCTGAGCATATTACTCATCTTCTGCAATCTCTCCACTGGTTGCCTGTGCCACAGAGAGTAAAGTACAAGATCTGTACCCTCTGTTACAAATGCCTACACAAAACAGCACCCTCCTATCTCTGTGAATGTCTTCACCTGTACACTCCTTCTCGTTCCCTCCGCTCTGCTGCTTACGAATACCTAGATTCAATCAATCCACTGTTGGCCGTCGCTCTTTCTCTATTTCTGGTCCATCAATCTGGAATGACCACCCTCTCTCCCTTCGTGAAAAGCCTACTTATGACAGCTTTAAATCCAGCCTCAAAACATACCTGTTTCAAACCTTAGATTTTCCCCTCCTGTTTCATCTCATATCTGTCCCTTCCTTTCACAGCCAAAATTCCATCACCCTGCTGAAATGTATAACCTGTGTGTGTGTGTGTGTGTGTGTGTGTGTGTGTGTGTGTGTGTGTGTGTGTGTGTGTGTGTGTGTGTGTGTGTGCGTGCGTGCGTGTGTGTGTGTGTGTGTGTAATTTGAATTTGTTCAAATATTGTTAATCATCATTGGTTGCATGTGTAGGAGCAGATTGAATGCAAGCGCTCTGATTTGTATTTGCAAGATATAGTGCTATATAAATTCTATTATCATCATCATTATCATCATCATCATCATCATCATTATCATCATCATCATCATCATCATCATCATCATCATCATCATCATCATCATCATTATAATATTAACATATGATCAACAGATATGCTATGGCCACATATGCAAAAACATTTTCAAAATACTTTGTCTTTGTTTTCTAAAGTCTCTCTGTGCTCGTGGTAAACCCTCCAGTCTACGTATCTTAGAAAAGGAATCAACACATGCTTCAGCTTTTTTCTGTTCATGAAGGGATATTTTTTGTTTTGTGAACAAACTGGATATTCTAGAACTTTCAGTCCATCCTGCATAACCTTCAATTGTCTCCATGCTATCTCAATACTTTTTGTTTTAAAACTGTGGATTTACAAAATGTTGTCCAGTACTCTGATTTGTTTTTGATTGCTAAATAACTTGATTACATTTTATGTTGGCATATTTCATAGATTGTGATTATGAAATGATTTTTCATGTCTGTATTGCTTTCAACATTTTGCTCTAGTTACCTGCTATATCACACTCTTCAGTCCACCGTACGTTGTCAAAATTACTGCAGTTTTGCCTGCCACTTGTGTTTACTTTAGGAATTGTTTGATTAGCAACGTCCAAAATGGACTTATAAAAGCATCTGTACAAAGTATCGGTATCGTCTTCACCTGGATTAGTTACCTATAAACGTTGAACAGTTTCATGAAGTTGAACCAGTTTGTTTTTTTGAAACTATATTTGTGATAATGTCTGGATTGTTTGGTTTCTATAATGAACTTTTGATTAATGGTAATAAATACACAAATGTAATCACTTCCTAATGTTTCAACATATGTTTTTGACGAACGTGTTAACCCAAGATTAGGTGAGATCATAATTAGATCTCTAGCAGTTGGCCTATGAGTATGGCTACCTGGAATTCTAGTACATGACCCATCTCTAAGTAACACTTAAGGTGAATCCACTATATTTTCAAGCGTCTGACAGGTCAAGCCCAACACATCCGACTTCGGCGTAGGAGAGAATTGTTATCTTTTAAGTCCCTCTAGAAAAAAAGGCTGAAGAATGGACCGAGAAGGCGGAAAATAGAACAGAAGAAGGTGACAGGAAGAAAAGGAACAAGGCACAAACAAAGAGAGGGATAGAGAAAAGGGAATTCCTTCCACAGAATTTCCAGAATATGGGGATGCTATTTATAATGAAATGCCCCCGGCATCTCCACAGAGGATAAGCTTTTTATCTGAAGATTTAGAACACACTGATTTATACCAGTAAGAGAGGAGTCAATCGTGAAAGAGGTAACAGAAGGAAGGAGAAGATCATGACATTCAAAATGAAGTTTGTCAGGTAGGGGTCAAGTTCTCATGTTTTGACGACAGTGTTATTAATGTTATTAGTGTTAGCATCAAATTGCTCTGATATGGGATTGAAAACAGTGAGTGGTGAACTAGAAAACTTGTAACGGTTAACAGCAGGGATAATGACTGACTCAGAGTCCAAACTTGTTTTGTTCGAATGATATGTATTTTACTTGTAACGCAGTCAGAGAACGCTTGAATAACTGTCTTTTCCTGTTGCAATTCACACGAAATTTATCATTCATAGGTAGTCCCAAGAACACGTGGAGTAACCATTTTCTGTCTTCAGACATACATTACTCCAGACACACATGATTCAACAAAACAGAATCTCAGACCTTAAGACAGAGCAAGTAAAAATGGGTGAAAATTAAGGGGAAAAAACCGCTGACTTAAGGAAGACTATGTCATAAAACAGGTTAAGACTGGACATCCTCCTTCCCTCTTTCTCTAACTTTCTGCCTTCCCTCTTTTTACTGTCTCCCTCCCTTTTCTAATTCTCCCTCCCCCCCCCCCCTCTGTCTTCCTTCATCCTCTCGCTAACCCTCCTCCCTCCTTTCTGTTTCAGCTCTTCCCTTTTCTTCTCCTCACATTTTCCGTTCTGTGTGTCCACCAGGGATGGCGTACAGACTTCTGGTGGCGACGACCAAAGGGAGAGAGCCTGACTGTGACAGTCGGCGACAAAACCTTCAGCGACCTTTTCTTTGTGACCCTGTACATGCCTGTACCTTGGGCAGGTCAGGGCAGCAAACATCAGGTGTTTGTACTCTACCAGGTGAGTATGCAATGTGCCGCGTGTTCCTGTGATACGTAGTAAAACGTGGCTAGAAAATTAAGATTTTACGTTATTTTATCCAACTAGGAGAAAAACATTTGAAAGTACTTTGTGTGCGTGTGCGTGCATGTGTATGTGTGTATGTGTATTGAAATGCATCTTTGAATTATTTGAGGAACACACACACAAAGCAAATGCACTGCTTATTCAATGTACCATCTGAAAATAAAAGTTTGACTTTCACACACACACACACACACACACACACGCACGCACGCACGCACGCACGCACGCACGCACGCACGCACGCACGCACGCACGCACGCACGCACACACACACACACACACACACAAACACACACACATACACACATACACACACACACACACACTCACTCACACTGCATGCACATACCTTTTTGTTGCCTTTTGATGTACCATGTATGGAAATATTCTGCATACAGCAAAGCCTTCCTGATGAGCAGGAGGTATGAGGGGTAAATGTCTGTAGTTGTGTTGGCAATATAGCAGTACGTATCAGGATACAGGGATTCTTTCAGAAACCCATAGTGTCAATGTGGTTTTACCATTTAATGCATTTTTGTCATGTTAGCTCCCTGCGTCTGTGTTTGGTCCCAGTGGTAAATCCTGTTAATGTGCTGTCACAGTTTATTGAACTACATTTTATGTAATCTTTCTTTTAAAGTGAAGATTGATTATATATATGCCTGTGTGTGTATGTGTACCCATTTGACAGATAAACAGACACACCCACAGGAGTGACAAAGAGACAAATGATTCTTCCATTTATTCACCTTTTATGATGATACTAACTGTTAAGTCACTGGTGCTGTTTACTATGACCTTGCTCTTCTGCGCTTATCTCCATATCATAAGATCCAGCTCGGTCTCTCGACTTGCTTGAGAGTTCTTAGAGTTTATTTTTCCCCCTATAAGGAGATCATTGTCATCAGCAAACCACAAGCGAACCACAGAGTGCAAGTGGCCCTGCCACCAAGAGATACAGATGTGTGGGAGTCAAGAAGCATCTCTTGTGTGACCTTCACAAGAGTAGAGGCTGAATGTAAAAGGCGACAGTGTGCATCCCTGTCGGACCTCAACTGCTTTTTTAAAGAAGTGTCCGACATGGCCATTCATTGGAATAGTACTTCTGGCATTGTTATAGAGTGCCTAAATAATCTACACTAATCTTTCCACAATGTTAAAGGAATTGAGGGTTTACCAGTCCTTCTAGATACACTCTGTCAATGCCTTTTTAAAGTCAATTAAATTGTGAAACATAGCTTTCCGAGTTGCAAATGTTTCTTGAATATGAGCCTACAGTTACAGATCTGCTCAATTATGCTCTTGCTATGCCTGAAGCCAGCTTGATCTTCAAATAATACTCCTTCAGCTTAATATTTGAATCTGTTCATAATGATTTTGACCATTTCTTTGTTTGGGTGACTAATAAGGCTAATATAGTCTAGCACTGATTTGGGTTAGTTTTTTGTTTTATTTTTTTGTTTGTTTTTTCAGTGGTATCATTCTTCTTCGTCGAACGCTCAGACAGTAACTCCCGAGGCCCTGACAAATGCTGCCGTGCGCTGAAAGCCCTCCAGGGTCCAAAAAGTTTGTCCCTCGTCGGCTGGTCAGTAGGCCAGATATTGGCCCTCGGGTTTTGGTGTGTTGGACAGGTCTGGAGGAAGTGTTCCACTGTCATGGGAGAAGTGCCACAGGGACAGGCCTCAGAATCACCAATGTAGAACTTGGTAAACGTGTGATGTCTGAGTCTGCAAAGTTCAGTCTTCAGCCTCACATTTGTTACTTGGTCTTCTCTGGGGAGGAGGTAGTAGTCATCCTTGCTGTTGAAATTGGGGTGCTGCTGAAGCCGTCTTCTCTTATGCTTTTCCTTCACAATTGTCTTTGCTTCTTCATACTTCACCTCCTACTTCTCTTGAGGCATCTGACCTTCTATCGTTGCCAGAAGGTCAGCTTCCTCGTTGCCATGGATGCTGCAGTATGAAGGAACCCACTGGATGACTGTATGCTCAGTGGACTGCTTCAGGGCAACAAGAGTGGAGGCAAGGGCGCTTAGTTCCCTGTTCTGTGAATTTTCAATGATCTGAAGTACAGAAGATGACAACTCTGGGGTAAATTGCCTCTCTGTTGGTGCAGAGTGTATTGACTGCTGTCATCAGTGCATCTGCTTCAGCCCTGAAATTTGTTGAGAACTTTCCAGTTGGTACTGATTGGAAGATTTCTGTGCCATCTTTTAATTTAATGAAGACTCCGCCACTCCCATTTCTGGAAACATCTTTTGCTAATCCAACACTCTGTGAATGCATGTGTCCAGAGTTCTCCTGGATAGGTATCTTCCATGTACTCTAGCATTATAGAAGATTGCGTCTGCTCTTGAGGTCATATCCATGTGTCCAAGGTTTTTTGGCAAAGAGATATCAGTATATTTATAGTCTCTTCTTCTCTGTGCTTATTTCAGGAGGGATTTTGTCCACTCCAAGTGATTAACTCTCTTTGAGGCAGTGTGCTGATTCCTCCACTTTTTCTCTCAGCAGTGGTAGTATGTCTGGTTTTCTTGTTGATGTTCTTTCTTCCAGTGTGGTGGCTGTATCTGGTGGTTGTACAACTGTTGGCAGTATTCTGTACATCTGCTGAGAACGTCAGTGCTGCCAGTGAGCATTATACAAGATTTGTCTTCAATGCATTGTGTGTGGTTTGAACACGGGACCTTCGTTCACAGTTTTATCCAAAGGACTTTGGGGGGGGGACTGGAGTAAGTACTGATGTTATCCTTCAGGGGAAAAAATTCCATGGAATAGGTGTCTCTGTGGTGTCTCAAACCCGATCTTGGTAATGAGCCGTCAAATTTGGAACATAATAATATAACCACTAGGCTATCCTGTCCCCCTGAAAAATGAATGTTACACTAAGATATATGTGTCACGTTTTCCAAGATGAGTATATTGTCACGTCTTCCCAGATGAGTATTAAGCACGATCAGCTGTGAATAGATTGTGTTTCGATGTGGAAAGTTCTACAATGCTATGCCTGTGATAAAGGAAGTGTAAAATCGGCACTTCCAATTGGAAGTCAAATTTACAAGCCATGCCAGGCTGCACCACACCAAGGCAGCTGATCTGACAATGTGATGAGGCGAATATCCATGCCTTCTGCTTTCAAAGATAGTTCTACCCCCTCCAGCGATGACAGGAAAAGGTCAGCCAGCTAAACACTGACCAACCAGCCACACAGACAAGCCAGCTGCATGTAGGCAAACAACACAAATTCCAATCGACCAACCCACAAGAAACAAACAAACAGCAACTCAGAATCAAACAGCCCCTTCCCGATCGTATACAATACACACATAACAAGTAAACAAGTAACAAAACAAAATTCACAACTTTCTTTTTCAGGATGGCAATGCACGCCTTGTGCAGCCCCCATACACCTCTCCTTACACTAAGAAGTGGCTCCCTTTCGGAACTTCCGTCATTTTGGGACAATCTGATCCAACTGATCTCCGCCCTGCAGCCGGTATCAAAACCATGACCATTGATCCACTGACCCTGAAAATGACCCTCCACTACTACGACGGAAGCTCCTGCAAGCTGGCCTTGATTTTAAACATGTTTGAGACCAAACTGAAAGTTACCGATCTTCACTTTCCCGCTCGGAACTCCAGCTTGCCCTTTGCCTCTTTCCGCTCCATGTACGTGGCTTTCAAGAACACGGATTCTGACAGCGTGCAGAGCGAGACAGCTGGTCCTCACCATGTGATGAGCTCCTGGACGCAGCTGAACGGTCGAGAGTTTCTTCTCTTCCGGGCAGTGGAGTCTCACCACCTCACGCAGAGTCCTAACATCCGCCTGACCATTGACGAGGATTAAGCGGATCCATATTCCGGAATTTGGTCATTTGTAGAATGGGAGAATTATACTGGTGCAGTCACGGTATGACCTAGTTTAGGATGGTAGAAAATTATGCACAGTATAGCACAGCACAGCACAGCACAGCTTACTTCAGTAAAGTACACTATAGTGCAATATAGCACAGTTTAGCTCCGTACAGTGTTGCATATTATAGAACAGTATAGCGAAGCAAAATAATAATTATATGCTGTAAAGCCGATTGCATGGATTCTTTTGCTTAATGGAAAATTGTGGGTTGCCTACTGTTTTTACAATGTGCATGCTCGTATTGATTTATAAAAGCATAATTATTGTAGTTATCGTTTTTTGTGTAACAGCAGATATATTATTCTTATATGGGGGATGAGAGGTAATTGGTAAGTTAGCTACGAGAGAAATAAGCGACATGAACAAAACTAGTACAGTGGCAAACTTGTTCAGCAGAAAACATATACAGAATTTAGAGTCTAATGTCACAGTGAGGATAACGCAGCCTGCCGAAAGTTACTGGCCCAAAATCTTGGCGTCAAATGAAGATAACGATGGCGATCATCTTGGATCAGGAAAACCAAGACTATGGGCTTCGACTTTGCTTTACACCCTCTTGATTTTTGGAGGTGGCGCCGTGTATTATCACAGTGGCAAATCTGTGATCAAAATTTTGGGATTAGCATTAACTTGATAAAACTACACGTGGCATATTGGAGCAGGCTTTCCTACGTTCAAAAGTTTGAAGTTTGGGGTCTATTGGGTAGAAACTTTCTTTTACAGGTAGGTCTAGGTATTGCTGTAGAGAGGGTAATACCCCAAAACTGGACATTGAAACTGATGGTCAATCATTTGCATGCCATTTTCAGATCACAGAACTCTGCAATCCTTTGGATGAGATTGTAAACCGGGCGCCGTGTGCGAACGCCATTCACACAACATTTTGCACACACGTTTAAACATGTTCTACCTTTCGGAAGAGTAGGCCACTGTATGGTATGGAGGGGGGAGGGTACGGACGACAAATTTACAAAACCGTATGCACACGGGAACTGGATGTAAATACAAAAGCACAATAGTTCTTTCCTTGATAAAAAGGATTTAAATAGATGAAATAAAAGTTTTCTGCATTTCAAAAAGTCTGTTCTAAGTCTGCTTGTTGAAGAATGCAAAAGACTGCAGCACATATTCTTTTTTTTTTTTGCTGCCTCATCTTCTGACGACCCCCGTCCTACTGTTCCCACGCCGCTCATTCCAATCTCCCCGCCACAGCCATACCCAGATTTGTTATGTCTCATCCTCAGGGTCGGAAGTCCACAGAGAGCCCATCACTATCAGGCCGTCGTGGGGCCACCAGCCAGAGGGGCCCTGCACTGCTGCTGGGTCACTTTGGTGGTGTTCAGTGGTGCCTGTTCTGAGCTAACATACGCAGGACACCACCTACTAAGCCCCCTACTAACGACAGTATTAGCTCAGTCGCGGAGCCAGACTGAGTGAGTTGCCCACCCCAGGTGGCAACCACCACAACGTCCCTCCAACGACTGTCCCCGGCGACCCTCCAACCCCAAAGGCGTTGACACAAACTCACCACAGGCACAGAAGTGTATGGGCAAACCGAATCTGAGGTCATCGTGAGACCAGAGCAACTGGGACCACCGAATCAGAGGCAATTTTTTTTAATGGATGATGATCAATAACAATGAGGATGACGTAATTATGCTGCTGTGGAAGTGCATATGCTTTGAGACTACTTGACAGGGTTGTACTCTTCGCTTACTATCATAATATATCCCGGCGTCAACCGGGCCCCGAGAGATACAGACACCTGCAGTGTTGGTAAGGTAATTTGAGCAACACTCTCAAACTCGCATCCGTTAAGTGGATGAAGCTCGACTGTGTGGTCCCAGTCTTCCCACTCAGTCCACAGCACACTCACTCTGGGTAGGAGCCAGCCGGAGTCCGAAAAATCCCTATGACTCTTATGGGAATCGAACCCGCGACCTTCCAGTCCGTAGCCCAAGGCGCTAACCACTGCGCCATGGCGGCTGGTGCAGCACATATTCTTTGTCAATCGTCCACATTGGAACACGTTTCTCCTCTCCCTCGGTCTTTCCGCTCACACACACACACACACACACACACACACACACACACACACACACACACACACACACACACACACACACACACACACACACACACACAACTTTCTTGCACACACCGTTAAAACCTGTTCCGCTTTTCGTAAAAGTAGTCCATAGTGCGCCGGTGGGAACGGATGACAAAATTTACAAAACCGTATACACACAAGAACTGGGTGTAAAAAAAAGCACAGGAGTGCGTATTCCATTATCCTTGAAATAAAAGAAAAAAAATGAATATATAAATAAATGAATGAATGAATAAATAAATAAATAAATAAATAAGCAAATAAAAGTAAGTCAAGTCAAATTTTTATTTCCAGATGGTACATTGAGGGGACGGGATAGCTCAGTGGTCGGAGCACTCGCTTTCCCCCAGCCAAGTTAAGCAGCGTCGAGCGTGGTTACCAGTTGGATGGGTGACCGTTTACGCGCCTTGGCTTCAGTACAGTTCCCCCAGTTCACCCAGCTGTAAATGGGTACCTGCCCTCTTTAGGGTCAGGGAAGGTAAAGCAGCGAGGGAGAGGAGATGGGCGCCGCCCTCAATATGCTGGCCCTAGAGAAGTGAGGTCTCTGACGCCTCGCTCCCCTACGACCTTATAGGTTATGGGACTCCTTTACCTTTACCTCCTTTTACATTGAATAAGCGATGCATTCGTTTTTTTCCATCAAGCCATCTATCTAAGAACAAATTTCTTAATAATTATACTGAAATACTACATTATTGCAACCTTGTTTTTTATGTTGACGTTCCTTTACCATTTCCAGCGCTGGCCCATGCTGTCTGTTTGAAACTGTTCATCCACGATTATATCACAGCGATGGACGCTGTAGCAGAGCGGTTAAGTCTGTTCGACTTCAATCCCCTGGGTTTATGAAGTCGTGGTTTCGAATCTCGGCAGCGGCGTCTGGTGAATTTCGGGTAGAGATTTTTACGATCTTCCGAGTAAACTTTAACATGCGAGTGCCTTGAGTGCCTTAACTCCATTCGTGTATGTATAATATATATTTCGCCGTCGGGGCCTGGACTTTATCACAGTTCTTGATTAAACCATTGACGCTAGGGGCAACAGCAAAGTGAGAGGCTGTATGACCAGTGGCTTTCCCACTCATGGAATTCCACTTTACAGCTTAGTCTTTAGTGATCGACTATATGACTTCTGACTAGGAGGCTTGACTCGCACAGTCCTTATGTACTGCAGCCCTGGGGGCTGGTTGGCCTTTGGAAAACATCTCCAACGCTGACTGTCCTTACGCCCACTTGGCCGAGAGAGTGGGGATGTACTGTGGGCAAGGCATCTCCACTATAATCAAATTTTCTGCCCAATTTCCAAAACAGCAGCTGCCTCCTCTGCTGTTTTGGAGGTCATCGTCGGACACGACGGACAAACATACATAATACATAATAATACATACATACATACATATCATAATATATATACACAATGCAGAAGATACGGTAAGATCCCGAATTAGGTCAGTCGGTGAGTGAGGAGAACGTGAAGATACCCAGCGTGCATCCTCAAAGTCGAGTGCGGCTACCTTCTCACAGTCGGCAAAAACGCAAAATCTTACTACTGTAAAACTCGGAGCTCTAGCCGTAAATAAACACACAACAGAAAATAAAACCCTCATTACACGCAACACGCACTGACTTCGCTGTGGTCCTCCCAAAGGTGATTGTTATCACCTGACCAGCAAGAGGAAAAAAACAACAAACAAACAGAAAATAAACCTCTCCAAACAGCAACAACACAGCACATGATCTTCGCTGTATCTCTGCCAGGTGATTGTTTATTACCTGACCAGCAAGAGGAAAAAACAACAAACAAACAAACAGAAAATAAACCTCTCCAAACAGCAACAACACAGCGCATGATCTTCGCTGTATCTCTGCCAGGTGATTGTTTATCACCTGACCGGCAAGAACGTAAGGTTAGCACTCTCTTTTGTGTTCAAGATCCCGTTGTATGGAGCATGTCGCCTGAAATTCTAACAAGCATCAATCCGATTCATTTTCTCAACAGCGTTAAAAAAAATGAAATCAAGTATACAGATATTAAGACCTCTACTCTCTCTGTCTGCCTGTCTGTCTGTCTGTCTGTCTGTCTCTCTCTATCTCTCTCTGTGCGTGCGTGCGTGCGTGCGTGTGTGTGTGTGTACGAGTGTTCGTGTGTGTGTGTGGGTGTGTGTGTGTGTGTTCGCGCGCGTGTGTGTACGTGTGTGTGTGTGTGTGTGTGTGTGTGTGTGTGTGTGCGTGATTCATATGCTTGTGTATGTGTGTGTGTTTGTGCGTGCGTGTGTGCATGTGAGTGCGCGCGCGCGCGCGCGCGTGTGTGTGGTATTTCTTTTTGCAATGTTCCTCTTTCCCAGATCACGTTGATAGGTATGACAATGCTAGTCTTCCTTACAAACCATTCTTTCAGTGCGTATTCATTCATTTATTCAAAGTCCAAACTGAAAAGTAAAAGTATAGTGTATTTCCTAAGCTTATTCATCCCTCAGTGCAGAGAGTTACATACTCTTAGATGATGATTTTATAGATTTAAAATAAAATCAAACAAATATAGGCAAGAGAGAGAGAGAGAGAGAGAGATGAGAGAGAGAGAGAGAGAGAGAGAGAGAGAGTTTCTCTGTGTGTGTGTGCGTGCGTGCGAGTGTGTATATGTGTGTGTGTGCGTGCGTGCATGCGTATGTGTGTATGTGTGTGTGTGTGCATGCGCGCGCGCGCACGTATGTGTGTATGCGTGCGTGCGTGCATGCATGTGTGTGTGAGCGCGCGCGCGCCCGAGCAGATTTATGCATACACCGAACAAAGTGGTCGAGGTGACCTAATTTTCAAAAAGAACAAACAGTAACTAACAACCGCCAACAAACGCAGCCCCCATCAGGAAAGCACGCTCTTGCCTATCCTTTCGTAGTAGGGTACCTCCGCTTCTTCTGCCCTGAAACTCCACAGCTTCTGTTTCGTGCGCTGGATGAGATCCGGGTGGATTGGGGCAGCATCAGTAAACGTATCATCCTGTGTAGTGTTGGGACGGAGGGGGGAGGGGGGGGGGCGGGGGTTGGTCTCCCGTTTGGATTTGTGCTTAGATGGTAGAGGAGATAAGCGGGTTTAGGGAAGGTCGCGGGCTTAATAATAATAATAATGATGATGATGATGATAATAATAATAATAATAATACATGGAATTTATACAGCGCTATATCTTGCAAAAAACCCCAAATCAAAGCGCTTTCATTCATCCTAGTCTTTCACATGCAGCCAGTTACAATGAATAGATTTTTACACATTCAAATGTAAACACACACACGCGTACAATTAATAGTTTTTACAAATTCAAATGTAAACGCACACACACACACGCGCGTGCGTACACACACACACACACACACACACAATGGTTTTGCACTCCGGCAGGGTGATGGGGGTGTGGTTGTTGAGGGTAGGGACAGAAATGAGATGAAACAAGAGGGGAGAATCTTAGGTTTTAAATAACTGTGTCTTTAGGCTGGATTTAAAAGCATCATAAGTAGGCTTTTGGCGGAGAGAGAGAGAGAGAGAGGGGGGGGGGGGGGGGGGAGGTCATTCCAGATCGATGGACCAGAAACAGAGAAAGAGCGACGGCTTGAACCGAGTTCCGAGCTCCACAGTTGACGGGTTTGTTTATTAGTTGGTTGCTTGGCTTTTATGTCTCACCAAAGAAACTGCTATATACAACTGCTGTGGTGTGTGTGTCTGTTTTTATTTATTTTATTTTATTTAATTCTTTTATATCGAGGATAATGGAATAAGCACTTACGTGCGTTTTTACATCCAGTCCTCGTCTGTAAGCGGTTTTGTAAATTTGTCATCTGTTCCCACCAGCACACAATGGCCT
>CM054141.1:42980200-42990200 GCA_028751875.1 Rapana venosa | reverse complement strand
CTATCAATTTTGATCAACAGTTTTTCAAGTTTCGTTCTGTTCAGTCGTTGACACTCATCTACATACATTCAATGGGTCTTATTCTTCTGATTAAGTCCATACCATGCTGACCTCTGGGTGGGAGCTGACAGGAGTGTAAAAAATCTGGCAACAAATATGAGGGTTAGTGACACCTGCAGGCGATAATAATCAACACTTTGCCACGGCTATTCTTCTAACAGGGGTAATCTTAATCCTCATAATAGCTCGTTTGTGCAGTTTTCAATCACATACTTGTTACAGGGAGTAACAGCCATCACTATAGTTCTTTTGCATACTAGGTTCCTTTTCAAGTAAAAGAGCACTATCTATAAAAAGTACATCAAACATACATTGTCAACATCTAAGCTACTATATACAAATATACCTTAAAGAAAATTACATTTTTTAAAACATTGAAGTTTCTCCACAAGTACATTCAGATATAACTTTATGAAATGTCTGTTTATCATTTAATGGAAAACGCACTGTTTCAGCAGAATATATCACATGAACATAGTTTTCCTTCCCTAAACTGCACTGCACGCGGCATTCCACTTGACAAGACAATGCTGGTTGAGGAACCGGACCACAGGTCGCTGTATTGATTCAAAGTTTTTATCGTATTTTGAGTATTGTTGCAACACAGTTCATTTCTAGAAAACAGAGTCCCATACCATCAGTCCAAAATTACACTCCTAGTAATTGCCAGTTTTCACACTGCCTATGTCAGAAACATGCACTGTGTATACCAGACAATCAGTAAAAACAATGATCCCACTGCTCCGAAATAAAGTAGCTATGACCCCGGGTCAGCAGATCACGAGCGCTACGCTTGTGACAATGCCGGTCAACTCTGGGAAGAAGCGTTTGGAATGCTAGCACAGCAATGCCCAATGGGCTCTGGTGTGGGGAACATCTTTCTGAACCAGTCCTAGACTAATTCGATACCAAAAATGCTGTCGCATATGTTGTCTTTACTGGGATTTTGATTCTCGACCAATTCCAGACTAGAGCATCAAACTAATAATGGGAAGATAACTGAGTCCGCGGGTTCTTTGTACCCATTGTCTGGTCAGCCTTGGTGCCTCTAGTCACAGTCCATGCAGCAGGTGTCTAGGCATGTAGTGCTTCTCCATACAAATACCATGCCAACCCATAGAGGCTGGCCCTTGATAAGTCTGGGCTGGATGTTCATAGAGTCGACAATGTCCAGGGCTTTGAGATAAGTAGTGACGCTTCTGCCGGATTCCAAGTTTAGAGAAAAATACTCACATGGAGTTGTTTTCTAGGGGATTTTTCTTCTACAGTGCAACATCCAAGATACGCATTCTCAGAGAAACAAAGAGGGGATCATTGCACAGTACACTGTCAGCTGCATTGACAAAGTGTTTGTGTCGATTTAGCACTCTTATTCCAAGCATCCCCAGTGCCTGGTTTTCTTTGCGTAAATTTCTCTATTCAAAGATCCATCACCAGAGATGATGCTCCCGGGCACTTGAAACACTCGATGCTTGCAAGCTTGGTGCCGTTCATCGTGATGGCTGGTACTACATTTGGGGCTGGTTGATGAAGCACTTCAGTCTTGCCTGAACTCAGTGTCAGACCTAACAACTTGGAAGCCTTGGAGTAAACGGTCTAGCATCAGTTGCAAGTCCCACTCCCCATGTAGCATGAATGCAGAATAGTCATCAGCAAAGAGGGTTTTCTGAAGGAGAAAATGGAGACTTCTTTAATACTGTCTTGAGTGACGGAGGTCAAAGATGGAAATCTTCAGGTAATAACTGATATAGATTCTAGATCCATTTTTCAAAGTCCTTAACAACACGTAACACCAAATAACATTTCCAATATACGGCTATAAACCGATGATAGTAAAACATATTTTAAGCGCTTTGCTGGATTACAGTTTTAACGATGTTTCCTCGTGGAAATGGAATGAATGGTTGAAGGGAAATGTCCTATCTTTCTTAAGACCTGATCTTGCCTACTCAGACTGCGGTTCCAGCAACTTCTCCAAACAGTTCACCAAACAGTCAGCCGTGACTCCTTACCCTGCCTTCCTCAGCCAGAGCTCGCCTCTAGGGCGGCTATCATAACTGGGTGTACAAACGGGTGTGGTACAGTTCGGAGGGCAGCTGAGGGGGAACGGGGTCCCTCTCTCTTCCCCGCGCCGCCACGCCATTGGTGCTGCCGTACAGACAGGCGGCCATGGCCTGCCGGGCAACGGCCCTCACCTCCTCCCTCAGCTCATTCACCAGCTCCTTCCTCAGCTGCTGCACCTCTGAGCGACTCAGCAGCCCCGTGGAAGAAGGGGGAGACCCCGCGTCCCCGTGTCCTGGGCCGGAGCCGGGTGGGTACGGGTAGGAAGGGGGGTAAGGGGCGGGGGGACGTTCGCAGGGCGGGGTGAGATGGAAGAAGGTGTGGTGGATATCCTGGCGCAGGGTGTCGATGTGGCGCGAGGTCCGGATAGCTTCTCGCTTGCGGTCTTCCCGCAGTTCGTACCTGGAAAACGCAACAGTTTGAATAATGATTTCTTGGTGTGTATTTGCTTGTTTAATCATTAACGAAATAGCTTCGTTTTTTTGGTGGCACATGCTCAAAAAACCGATCATTAACAAAATATTTATTCTAAGATCCTTTATCAACAAAATCGTATTAAGATCAAGAAGACTGTATGAATATTTACTTTAAAAAATGGAAAAGAAAAGCAACAACAATAAAACCCCAAAAAGCAGTGAACGAACCGATTTATTTGCAGCCAAGGCATTGGGAAAGGGTTTAAAATCAAAGTCTGTACAGAACTGCACCGTATTTTTTGTCAGTTATTTTTGTAAATTTTTTTGTTTGCCAGTGCGATTTTCTTTTGTTGGTTGGTTTGGAGTTTCTTGTTTTATGGCTTAGTTTTCTTTGAGTCACATAATGTTAGATACTTCTGACCTTATCTCAGGTTAGGTCTGTCGGCTCGGATTAACTCCACTAAACTATCGCCCCCCCCCCCCCCCAAACCCCCCCCTCCCCCCATCCCGAGTCCAAATACAATAAAAATAGAAACAAAAAGAAAAAACCATAGATATAAGATTTACAAAGTTGAAATAAAGTAAAGCAAACTAAACTAAACCAAAATAGTTTAAAGAAGATGGCATAAATTTGACATTGCATTCTTTCCTAAGAATCTTTTTACAATTTCCTGATCCCTTGGTTTGTATAAATCAAGTCAGGGTAGCTGCATTATGATCTTTTGATTTTTCCAAAAAATCAGAAAACAAAATAACGAAGGAAACATGTCACAAAATAACAAAAGAAAGCATATAAAATAACAAAGAAAACATATAACAAAATAATAAAAGAACACCAATAATGAAATGTTAATCTTTTCCCTCACTACACTGGTCAAAGCATAAACTCACTCTAGGTAGGAGGTGGCTGGGGTCCGAACCCCCTCCCCCCCCCCCCCTCCGCCAATAGAAGTCTTATGGGATTCAAACCAGCAACCATCTACCCAGTAACCCAAGGCGCTAGCCATTGCGGGCTACGGTGACTGGTCTCAACACATAATATCATCAAACTAGTCAACAAAGACTGACCTCAAATACTTTCTGGAACAGAGAAACTGACAGAGAGACAAACAGACAGGCAGGCAGACAAATAAGTAGGCAGACAGACGGGCATGCTGATAGACAGAAAGACAGACAGAAGTTAGTAGGGGGCTTAGTAGGTGGTATCCTGCGTATGTTAGCTCAGAACAGGCACCACTAAACACCACCAAAGTGACCCAGCAGCAGTGCAGGGCCCCTCTGGCTGGCGGCCTCACGGCGGCCTGATATTAATAGGCTCCCTGTGGACTTCCGACCCTAGAGATGAGACATAACGAATCTGGGTATGGCTGTGACGAGGAGATTGGGATGAGCGGCGTGGGAACAGCAGGAAAGGGGACGTCACAGAAGAAGATGAGGCAGCAGAAAAGAAAAAGAAAGAAAGAAAGAAAGACAGACAGACAGACAAAGAGACAGACAGACAGACAGACAAGCAAGCAGTCAGACCTGAGGCTGGAGATGTCCTGCTTGATCTCCAGAAGGTCGTCCTCGTTCACGCCGTCCTGGCGGAGTTGTTTCTTGGTCTGGTGGATGTAGCGACAGATCAGCCTCCGCATCACCTCCTGCAACAGCGCAACACTCTGCCTACCATACCATGGCTGCCTGCCTGACAGTGAATACTTTGTAGTAGTGGTAGTAGTAGTGGTGTAGTAGTAGTAAGTAGTAGTAGTAGTAGTAGTAGTAGTGGTAGTAGTAGTAGTAGTAGTAGTAGGAGGAGGAGGAGGACGAGGAGGAGGAGGAGGGGGAGGAATAGAAGAAGAAGTAGTAGAAGTCGTAGTAATAGCTGTAGCAGCAGCAGCAGCAGAAGTAGAAGGAGTAGTAGTTGTTAGTTGTAGTAGAAGTGGTAGAAGTAGTAGTAGTAGTAGTAGTAGTAGTAGTAGTAGTAGTAGTAGTAGTAGTAGTAGTAGTAGTAGTAGTAGTAGTAGTAGTAGTAGTAGTAGTAGTAGTAGTAGTAGTAGTAGTAGAAGAAGTAGCAGCAGCAGCAGCAGCAGCAGCAGCAGCAGCAGCAGCAGCAGCAGCAGCAGCAGCAGCAGCAGCAGCAGCAGCAGCAGCAATAGTAGTAGTAGTAGTGGTGGTGATGGTGGTGGTGGTGGTAATAGTAGTAGTAGTAGTAGTAGTAATAGTGGTGGTGGTGGTGGTGGTGGTAGTGGTAGTAGCAGCAGGAGCAGCAGCAGCAGCAGCAGCAGCAGCAGCAGCAGCAGCAGCAGCAGCAGCAGTATTAGTATTAGTAGCAGTAGTAGTAGTAGTAGTCGAGGTCGTAGTAGTATGGCAAGCATGTGAAGCAGTAGTAGTAATAGTAGTAATAGTAGTAGTAGTGGTGGTGGTGGTGGTAGTAGTAGTATGGTAAGCATGTGAATATGTCAACATGCTTAAATTAAGGAGTTATAATAATGGAAATGCTACATAACAATTTGTGTGTCTGATGTTGTGCTGAGCAGCTGTGGGACATGTTCCCATGTAGATATATATAAGTGAACAATAAAGGTAGTGTCCAATACCTATCTTGATACTGGACTGTACAGTGACGAGCTAGTTAGGTCTTTGTTCCCTATACTGTCTGCGTGCTTACTTGCTTTACTTTGCTCGCTTGTTTACTTTGCTTGCTTGCTTAGGTTGCTTGCTTGTTTACTTTGCTTGCTTGTTTACTTTGCTTGTTAGCTAGCGCGTTTGCTTGCTTGCTTGCTTGCTCGTCTGGAAGGTCGAGTTGTTCAAGCGCCACCCACCTGGTACTGCATGGAGTCGGCCAAGGGGTCAGCTCTGTTGGCCGCCACCTCCCCGGTGAAGGTCGGCCTCTGCACAGCCCACACAGCATCATCTGAGTCCAGCACAACCCACAGTGCCAGGCTACCCCGTAACAATCAACAACAACAGTCTACCCAGTAACAATCAACAACAACAACAGTCTACCTAATAACAATCAACAACAACAACAGTTTTCCATCTGCTGGGAACGATCTTTAACTGACTGGGTTTTTTTTAACCCAAAAATAGACTATGGCAACATATCTTCTCTTCCACTGATTACAGTTACTACTTTTTGCAGTGTGATAGAAGGCTACCCAGTAACAATCAACAACAACAACAACAGTTTTCCATCTGCTGGGAACGATATTTAACATGACTGGGATTTTTTTAACCCAAAAGAGACTATGGCGACATATCTTCTCTTTCACTGATTACAGTTACTACTTTTTGCAGTGTGATAGAATGGTAAAGGGAGGTGCACTGATTTAGTTTTTCCCCCCAAGCAAATTAAGATTATCTACTCATAAAATCTGCTTGGTATTAACATGTGTGTTCTTCCAAAAATTCAGTAATTTAAATTCTTTCATGTGATAGGAGCATAGCATGGTGATTTATGAATTGGGACTGAATTTGAGGAAAACGAAGTATTTTCAAGGAATGTGATTGTGCTCCATAGTAATTTAATTCAGCATTTTTTTGTTTTTTAATATCATACTCTGTTTGCAGAAGACCAGGGGGTAAATCTATGGATTTTTCTAAAACATTCAATAATGCGCTAAGGATATTTTGGAGAGAAAAGACACTCCTTTTGTTGGCATTATACAAACAGTACATGTTAGTTTATATTCATACTTCTGTTATTTTTGCTTCCATTTCAGAATTTGTTGTTAACCAATTTTCATGCTTAAAATCACCATTGTGGAAAAGATTCAGATAAAAGATTCAGTCAGTCAGTCAGTCTCAGCCACCATTGATTTCAACATCATGTAATGGAGCATTATAGAGTGTACAAAATCAGTCACCACTGTTAACGCTTTTTCAGTGGTTCTATAGGTAGGAAAAAGCAGTTGGGGTAGCAATTGAAGAAAGAAAGAAAGACAGACAGACAGACAGACAGAAAAAGAAAGAAAGAAAGAAAAGGAAAGAAAAAAAAGAGAAAGAAAGAGAAAGAGAAAGAAAGAAATACAGAAAGAAAGTAAGAAAGAAAGAAAGATGGAAAGAACAAAAAATAATGATATGGAATGTGCCTGGACCAGGTCAAAGGCTTTGTCAGTTACTGATGTAAGCAAAGTGTCAAGACCTACATTCATATGTTGTTATGCTGTAAAACATATATGAAATTCACCCAGAATAACCTCTTAGCATAACAGGTTGCAGACTCCATTAGAGGAGGGACAAATTCTGAAGTCGGAGTATGGCTGCCTAAATGACAAGGCATTTGAAATCAGTTACACAAGCAGAATTTTTATCCAGGTGTAGTCTCACTTTAAATCCCGGGTGTAATAAGAAAAAAAAGAGAGTGCATATTCTGGGTGACCCCTAAATATTTAAGCTGGATAACACTAAACAACAACAACAAACAACAGAAACAACAAGCAACAACAACAACAACAGTAACATAGTAACATATGGACAATTCCGAAACAAATGACATTTGCTTGAAGAATCTAAAAAGAAAATGGGCTTACTACTTTAAAAAGAAAAAAAGAAAAAGAAATATATGAACACGAAGACAAACAACACACTTTACTTTTGCTAACTGCTGTCTTGTCAAGAGTTACATGACTTTTTGTCTCCACATGCACCTGTCCATCAAAACCGAGCCTACTTGTGATACATTTCAATTGGCAGCGTGTCATAATTCTGTAGGCCTACAGAACAGACCTTTTTATATCGCAACAGACTTCGAAATAGACAATAACTGATGTATTTTTCATAGAAAAAGCCTTTTCAACTTGAATTTGATGTTACTATTATCTTTGATTTGCTATAGAGTCAGGACTGTCTATGCTATGATGTTAGCGTTTTGTGAATGTGCATTATAAAAAAAAACACCCCAAAACCCCATCCCCAAAACATTAGCCACTTTTAAGTGTGTTGGAGTAGGCAGACTGCAACAAAGACTGAAACCACCAAGCAAGTGCACTCTTACAACATCGTCAACATTCTGTTCATACTCTCTCTCTCTCTCTTTCTCTCTCTCATATGACATATATAGGTTTTTAAAAATATCTTTGAATTTTTTAAAATATTTTAAAAACTTTTACTTTTAACTGAAACTATTAGCTCAGATTATTAAGGACAGACCCTTCTTAGGGCAAGAGCCCGATGAAAAAAGTATATCAATACTAATCTGTAGCCCTTGGGAATAAAGATTATCAATCAATCAATCAATCAATCAATCAATCATCTCTCTCTCTCTCTCTCTCTCTCTCTCTCTCTCTATATATATATATATATATATATATATATATATATATATATATTGTACATCGTGCATTCCACACAAAATGCAAAGAACATGAATTGTGAATTTTTTTCTACTTCCTGGAACGCTCACATAGCAAATACTGCTTCCTGTGAGTGAAAATGCATTGCGCTACCGTTAAGCAATTGGTTCTGAAATCTGTCACCAAAAATATCTTTCCAACGCTGATTGACTTTCAGTGATTCATACCAAAACAAAACTTGATAAAAGTTGATCTTGAACTTTGTAATCGTAATGTCAGACAGACATTTTCAGGCTTGCGTAAAGATTGAGAACAACGATATTGATATGCTTCATATCGATCACTGCGGTTAGGTTACCTTATCCAGTCTTGTTTGATTAAAACAATCGATGAATAATTTGCTTGAATATCAGGGTTTGTTGCGATTTGAGAGAGATAGAAAGTGTGTGTGTGTGTGTTTGTGTGTGAGAGGAGAGAGAAGAGAGAGAGAGAGAGAGGAGAGAGAGAGAGAGAGGAGAGAGAGAGGGGGGGGGGGGGGGGGAGAGTATTCTACCAAACTTTAGTCAGACAAAGCCTGGGAAGCAAAGCAAAAAGCAACAAACTGAAAGGCCACATGAAAAGGATGTGATTTTAAAGGACAAACGACAGCCACAGCCTTGAAACTTGTCAATACAGAGCAGGTGAATTCAGACTGAGACCTACAGTGGCTTATAAAAACAAGAAGGCCTCTATTCAAAAACTCGTTTGATCAGCTCTGTTGCCTTGTCTGGACAGAAAGTTGCAAGTCTTGTAGCAGAAAAGAATGATTCAATCTTTGATTTTAAACTCAGTGGTTGCACTTCTCTAACCTCTTCCTCAAGAAGATGGTTCTTTCAACTTTGGTGATGTTCTAGTACTGCTGCTCTCACATATTTGATCTTCATCCCACCAGACACAGACATATCCAGCCTTGTTCATCCCATTTTCAGAGCCAGCAGGCTACACTGAACAGTCAACATCACGCCTCTCTTAACCTACTAGCTAGAAGAGACCCTGCACTGTGACTTTGTCATTTCAGTGGTGAAGGAAGAACACTCCTTATGATCAGAAAACATTCTCATACTCTTAAAATGTTGTCATAGAGTTTTAAAGAATTGAGCGTGGCTTCTTTTCCTTCTTTTTCATTGAATTCTGTCATAGATACCATTAAAAACTAACCCAGTCTCTGTATCAGAGTGACAAGGACAAAACCTTTACAAAAAATCTTTGCGGAAGTGCATTTTGACAACAAAGCCGGCAGTGCAATGACAACAGTGCAAGACTAGACTGTAGCCAAGTTCAAGGATTGACCAGAGTGCAGGAAAGATCTTTTTTGCCAACCAAAGCACAAGAACACACAGTCATTGTCCCAATAACCTATTAGGCCTGATTACGATGGTAGTACCAAGGTCACAAGGGTGCAAGAACAAGCTCCTTGTCCTCAATCAAAGCAGAAGTGCACACAGTTCATGTCCCAATAACATGTTAGGCCTCGATTACGATGGAAGTACCCAAAAATCAACGGTTACAAGGGTGCAAGAACGAGGTAATTTCCATCAAGCAAAGCAGGAGTGCACACAATGTCCCAGCATGTTAGGCCACCCTTACGAAGGCGGTACCGAAAAATCAACGGTTACAAGGGTGCAAGAACGAGCTACGTTCCCTTCAAGCAAAGCAGGAGTGCACACAATTACTGTCCAAGAATGCTTGGCCACACTTACACTCCAGTCCATGTTTCCGCTAACGGGGGCACGGGCACGGTAGGGCTCTGCGCTCTCCCCTGTCTGCAACAGGACAAAGCCCCAGTCTGGGCGATGACACTGGGATCTCTTTGTCACACAATGATACGGTGCGCAGTTTTCAGCTTGTATTGAATAGTATCAGCTTTTGATGTCTACAATTGTAAAGTCTGATGATTGATCTGTCTATGTATTAGATTCAGATTTATATGAATTATATGGCTGTTGGGAACCCACATATTTAACCCCCCCCCCCAAAAAAAAAAGAAGAAGATTGTTTTAGGTTCAGATTTATATGAGTGACGTGGCTGTTGGGTACCAAGTTGTTCAACAAATGAGATTGTTTTAGTATATTGATACGAATGTCATGACTGCATGGAAACCGATTATTTAACAAGGTAGATTCTTTTAACTTGATTAGAGAGGTTTTGGT
>CM054141.1:42955200-42977700 GCA_028751875.1 Rapana venosa | reverse complement strand
GTTCTAACAATTTTCATTTTCGCAACCACTTTCTTTTTATTTCTCAGTGCTAACATTATTGCACACATTTGAAGCAAAACATGACCGCAACTCTTCTTCTAGCACACGTTCATCAACTACCACCAGGCACAAACACAAGCCATAGTTTCTATAAGCCTTCCACGTGGCATATGTCCAGTCTTCCTAAAGTCGGATTATTTGTTACATCACCCGCAGTATTCACTTTTTTCTACAAGGAAAATGTGTATGTGTTGTTGTTGATGTGATTAGATTAAGGTCCTGGCAGAGATTTCCGATTTAGGGACTGAAATGTGTATGTTGAGCCCCTTCCACTGAAAAAGCTTATATACATGAACTCTCTATTTATTTTTGTTTACTTGAGAATTAGTCAGTTCTTTTTACGTGGGCCGTAGGGGTATATGGGTATTGCAAATGATGTCAATAATTAACCGACACTAGGAGGACTGAACATACGCCCTTCAAACTTCGCCTCAAACCAAAAAAAAAGTTATTACCCACAGAACAAAAGCCAACACAACAAAACGTCTTTTTGCCACTGTTTTACCCGTATTGTTCCTTCAGAAGACTTCCTGTTTCCGTCGTTGTCGTTGTTGTGGCAGACGAAAGTGCTGCATTTCTTGTAGGTGGCCTTGATGAGATAAATGACGGATTTGGGGCTGATGATGAGGTTGAAGGGGGAGGGTAGAGTTGAACCTTCATCAAAATACCCCATCCAAAGCTTGGAGCGAGAGAACTTCCACTCCATGTCTGCGTGATTCTGCCACAGTTTAAACATCACTTTGAAGAGAGGATGGTGGATAGACTGAAGTAGTCTATCTCCATAAAGTCAGCCACTTAGTCAGCCAGTCAGTCAGTCAGTCAGTCAGTCAGTCTTGTTAGCCTCTCTCTGTCTGTCTGCCTGCCTGCCTCCCTGCCTGCCTTTTTGCCTGCCCCCCCTCTCTCTCCCTCTCTTTCTCTCTCTCACTCTCGCTCTCTCTGTCTCTCTGTCAATAGGTTCCTTAAATATCATTTTATTTTTCTGCATATCATTTGTTACATAATACATGGCTATAAAGAATAATTACAGGACAGTACATCAAATAATTGTGAAGTATTAACGAACTTTTTATCTTCTACAATATTAGACACCCTGGCAAAGAAAAGTACAGGTGCCTTAAAGATGCTAACTTAAGTTTGTTCACCATAAAGTTCTGAAGAGAACCGGCTTCCCAAGAGGGTTTTTGCCTACCTCACAGTCCTGAAAGGCGTTGAGCTACTCCAGTATTCAGTGAGGGCTGAACAAGCTTAATGTCCTATAAAGTATTGATCTTTTCCATTGATCTACAAGCACTAACACACTTGAATATTCTAGGTACAGGAACCTCATGTTCTGGACCGAGCTGATCTACCTCAGAATCCTTCAAAACAATGATATTTCTCATTTTCCAAGGAGACGGTGATTTTCTCCAATGCCCAAGAAAGTTCTGACCCCTCCAAATTTCTTAGGAAGCGTCGATCATTTCAATGTTTTCAAGCATGCTGGCTTTTTATGTTCTGGAAAGCAATGACCTACCATTGTGTTATGACCAGGCTTACAAGTCTAATTATCCTGGAAAAAACTTAACTTACCTAAAAGGTGTAAATCGGGGTGAGGTGGGGTGGGGGAATAGTCTAGTGGTTAGAGCGTTGAGCTCGTGGTCTGACGGCACAAGTTTGAGCCACCACCGAGTTTCGTGAGAATGATTCCCCTGGATTTAACAATACTGATTCCGATTCGCCTTCCCCCCCCCCCCCCCCCCCCAACCACAAAAAACAAGAACAAAAACACAAAACACCTTTGGGTAAGACTATATACCGCGATCCCTTGTGCGAATGCACGCAGAACATCTTGTGCACACGTTTAAACCCCTTCCACCTTTCAGAAGAGTAAGCTAGTATGTTGCCAGTAGGAACAGATGACAAAATTTGAAGAAATAACCGCATACACGCTGGTATCGCGTTTACACAGTCATCATCCCTGAAGTAAAAATGCGGCTACCTTAATGGTGGACAAACGTTCGCATTTGCAAACTCTCGCCGTTGGTGAACCTCGGAGCTCTAAGCAAGGAACGAAAAAAAGAAAGGCATAAGTTAACTCTACAGTTTGGTAGACGTTCTTTCACGTCAGTGTTTCAGAAGACACTGGCTGGAGACCAAGGGCGTACCTCAATGTCCTGGAAGGAGTTGGACATCATGGCGATGAGCATGTTGAGGAGCAGGATGATGGCCATGCCGTGGTAAGCGATGAAGAGCAGCTCCGCCACCATCTGCGTGAACTCCTGGCCATCGTTGATCTGAATGCTGCTGGTGGGCATCAACGAGAACATGGCCCAGAACAGGGTGATGTAGCTAGCGGACAGTCTGCAACATCCGCAGACAAGGTAGAAGCCACGAACATGTTCGAGGCAAAGAACAGCCCAGTCATATTATTGGAATGCTGACTACTGAGCTAATATGAAGAGAAAGGACCTATTGTGCACAGCCCTGGGAAAACCATGCGTTCCTTACAGCACAAAAAGAACAAACTCCAGAACATGAAACGTCTATTTAACACATTTCATTTAACAGGCGAATATTGTATAGCGTTGAAGCGGGTTTGACACATTCTATGTACATCTATTAAAATGTATACATGGATTAATCTCTGTATGTTGATCAATACATTTGCGTTGTTATTGAAGAAATGGAAACATTCACCAACACCAGAATTTTGCATTATAACAAAAAAATCGGTTTAACAATCGTGCAAGACCCCAATATGTGGATGTGGCGTTAAAACTGTCCCTATTCACGATGTGTATGTGTAAGGGGAAATAGGAATGACTATACATTATGTGAATGCGTAAAAGGGAAGTAAGCAAGTATAGCATAATAAAAGAAATCATGACAAGAGAACTCAGAAATCAACGCAGACAATCAAGTAAACAACAGAGATGAGGTTTATTCCCCACCCCCCAAAATTATTTTTAAAAATAGGCCTTACGTGAAGAAGACGTTTTCATCTCCAGTGTCCTTGTAGTACCAGTAGAGCTGGTTGAGGCCACAGGCGAAGGAGGTGAGGACGAGGAAGAAGATGAAGAGGAACTTGGCCACGTCTATCAGCATGCAGCCTAGGGAGATCTGCAGGGGACCCAGGTGCTGGTTGGCCTGAGGACAGAGGCGTAGAGATGGAGCGTGCCGTAGAGACGATACTTGTTCAAATGTGTGTGTCTGTTTTCCCTGAGCTGTCTGTCTGTCTCTCTGTCTGACCATTTGTATGCCGGTCTGTTTGACCCACTGTCTGTCTGTCTGTCTATATGCCTCCTTCTCTCTCTCTCTCTCTCCTCTCTCTCTCTCTCTCTCTCTCTCTCTCTCTCTCTCTCTCTCTCTCTCTCTCTCTCTCTCTCTCAATTAGCATGTTGGAAGATTGTTTGATTGATTGTACAATAAAGAATGATGTTTACATAATGCTGTGTGGGGATCTTAATAGTAGAACATCCAATATTTCGCACCAGGAATTGTCAGACAGTGAAATTGTTGATTTGCAATGCAAAAGCCAGTCACTAATGTGCAATCGATGTTCTCAGGATATTTCTTTGAATAACTATGGTAAACTTTTGTTGAACATGTGCACCAATTTAAACTTATGTATTTTGAACGGGTTATGTCACGGTGACCTCCAGGGTCGCTATACATATATTTCAGATTCAGGGTGTAGTGTCAACGATTATTTCATTCTTTCAAATGATTTACTGTGTCTTGTTTTTGATTTTGTGAACTGTTGATAGATGAAAGAATATATTCTGATCATATGCCTGTTATTGCCAGAATAGTATTTCCATATGAAAACAAAGTTAGTGTTGATGAAAACATAGACGATACACGTATGGTGATTGAAAAATTGATTTGGAATGATGACTGTGCTGTTACATATAACGATAAACTATGTCACGAAAACATTCAAAGTAAATTAGAGTGTTCCATGATTTTAATTGATGTTGATATTAATGGGGCATTACAGTTATTTAATGAATGCATCAGGGATAGCGCTGTGTGTATGAAGAAGAGTATATATATATTGATAACAGTAGGATTCGAAGTGATTGGTATGATAAAGAGTGTGAGATCAGTAAAAAGAATGTGAGAAAATTATTGAGAAAGAGTCGAAGGTCATTGACAGATGAAGATAAGCAAAAATACACTGTTGCAAGACGTGAGTATAAAAATCTACTGAAAAGAAAGAAGAAAGAGTTTAATACTGCAATGTTGGATAAACTTCTCACGTCAGTTAAGAGTCAAAAAGAATTTTGGGAAAATGTCCGTAAAGTTTCATTTAAAAGAAAACAGCAAAGAGCCAATATTAGTGTTGAGAAGTGGTTCCAACATTTCAAATCTTTATTAGATGTAGATGTTAGTAATGGCACTTTAAATGAAGATATAACTGGCGATGATGGTGATGACTACATGAATCGTCCCATCTCAAGAGAAGAAGTGTTGCTAGCCATATGAAAACTGAAAAGTAGAAAAGCAGCAGGGCCAGATGGAATTATTGGTGAATTATTTAAATATTCAAATGAATATATAGTGGATTTATTTATAAAGTTGTTTAATACACTGTTTGAGACTGGTCAGTTCCCTGAAAATTGGACAGAGTCTATTGTTTTACCTTTATACAAAAAAGGAAATGTTAATGATCCTAACAATTACAGGGGTATTTCACTTAGTGACATAAGTAGAAAATTTTTTAGTTCCATTATTAATAGAAGACTACAGGAATGGATAGAAGAAAATAACATTACTGGAGAGTGTCAAGCAGGATTTAAAAGGGGGTATTCGACATTAGATCACATGTTCACTTTATTAGCATTGATACAGAAACAGTTTTCATGCAACCGTAAGTTATATGAAGCTTTTATAGATTTTGAAAAAGCTTTCGACTCCATTAACAGAAATCTACTTTGGCCCATTTTGCTAAAAAACGGTATTAGAGGTAAACTACACACATGTATTAAAAGAATGTATGACAATATAAAATGTAAAATAAGATGTGGTTCTAAATTGACAGATTACATTAGTTGCACAGCCGGAGTCAAGCAAGGAGATGTATGTAGCCCTATTTTATTTTCACTTTTCATAAATGAATTAGCATTACAAGTAATCAATAATGGAAAACATGGTGCTGTCTTGTCACATGATGCCTTGGAGTTGTTCATCCTGTTGTTAGCTGATGACGTAGTGCTGTTATCAGAGACTATTGTGGGGCTACAAAATCAGTTAACCTGTATCACGCTTCCTTTTCACTTCAGTTGAAAGTAAATATGAAGAAAAGTAACATCATTGTGTTTCGCAAGGGAGGCTATTTGGGTATACGAGAAAGATGGACATATAATGGCAATCTGTTACCTGTGGTTAATGTTTATAAGTACTTAGGGATATTGTTTTCTACACGTCTGAGTTTCACTGCCACTTGTAAGGACCTTTCTAGTAGGGCAAAGAATGCGTTGGTATATATAATGCAAAGGTTGTATACACTTAACAACAATTCTTTTGGGCTGTTAATGAAGCTATTTGACTCACAGGTTCAACCAGTTCTTCAGTATGGGTCAGAATTATGGGGGTTGGACAAGCAGCAGTTCACTGTGAATCCGTTCATTTGTTTGCAATAAAGAAATACTTAGGAGTTGATAGACGAACACCCAATGATATCATCTATGGTGAAACTAACAGATATCCTTTGTACATAAATTCTGCAGTTAACTGTATTCGTTATTGGATTAAGTTGCTACAAATGGAAGATCTGAGACTACCACATAAGGCTTATAAAATGTTGTATAATTTAGATGCAAGAGGAAAGACAAATTGGGTATCAAGGGTGCGTGTCTGTTTAAATGAAAATGGTTTTGGAGATGTGTGGTTGAATCAAGGTGTGGGTGATGCTTGTGTGTTCATTAAAGTTTTTCGTCAACGATTAATTGACTGCCGGTGGCAAAACTGGAACCATCACATTGATACTAGCCAAAGGTTTGAGTTTTATAGAACATACTGTAATGGTCATGACTTAAAATGCTATTTACAACTTGACATGAATCGACAACTGAAACATATCACAGCAAAATTTAGGCTCGGTATATCTGATCTGAATGTACATCGTTTAAGATTCAGAACATATAATGATCATGATTTGTTATGTCCTTTATGCAATGTGTCACAAGAAGATGAAGTACACTTTGTTCTATGTTGCCAACAATTGCATGACCTTAGATTGAAATTTATTCAACAAAAATATTATAGGAAACCATGCTTGTTTAAATTGAATTTATTGATGTCCTGTACAAATCCTGAAGTTATACAGAACTTTTCTTTATATTTGTACAAGGCTTTCAAAGTTAGAGAAATACTCACTTCGTGAAGTAACGTACAACTTCGTGATCAAACGACTTTTCACTGTATTTATGTTATGTATAATATTGTTCACATTCCCCTTCATAAGGGGCTGAGGCCTATTTGAATAAATCATCTGCGTCTGCGTCTGCGTCTGCGTCTCTCTCTCTCTCTCTCTCTCTCTCTCTCTCTCTCTCTCTCTCTCTCTCTCTCTCTCTCTCTCTCTCTCTCTCCTCTCTCTCCGACACTACAGTCCCTAATACAATCTAGGGGAAGTGATTATATGTGTTTTTGTTTTCAACATCCTCTTCTTCATCCTTCTCCTCCTCGTTATTACCATCATTATCATCATCATCAGCAGCAGCAGCAGCAGCAGCAGCAGCAGCAGCAGCAGAAGCAGCAGCACACCACAATCATACCCATTACTACCATCATAATGATAACAAGAATAAAAGTGGTAAAACTCTCCCCCCCCCTCCCCCACCAAGAAAGAAAAAAACCCTTTCCTCTCGATCTGAGTATAACCTCCCCGTCTTCCACCTACGTCCTTTAACTCCCCTCTACCCCAATTTCTTTCAAAACACGGCAGGTCTCCTTTCTCCTCTCTATTACCTGAAACAGGTAGATAATGCGGGCAAAGCTGAAGACGTTGGCGATGGCGAAGAGGCCTTCAGAGATGAGGGTAGGGTCGTTGGTGGGCCAGTCCTTGCGGACCATCTTGAGGGGCCCGTAGGCCCCGGACTCGATCTGGATATAGGCGACGATGCGGAGCGCGAAGGTGGCCAGGTAGAGAGAGAGCATCATGAAGTCCAGCCAGTTCCACCACTGCCGCACGTAGGCTCTGATGCCCTCCTCCCACAGCTGCTTGCACTCCGCCCACACAAAGCCTGGTGACGAAGGGGAGGGGAGAGAGAGAAGGAGAGAGACAGAGAGAGAGAGAGAGAGAAAGAGAGGGAGGGGGGGGAGAGAGAGGGTGAGAGAGAGAGAGAAAGAGGAGAGAGAGAGAGAGAGAGGGGTGAGAGAGAGAGAAAGCACATTGACGTATATTGCATGCTCTTGGGGGTGGGGGTGGGGGGTGGGGGCGGAAGCAGGAATGGACGTAAGGATAGACGTGCACGTGGATGGATGGATGAAAGAGAGGGAGATTAGTGCGATGGATGGGTGGATGGATGGTTGGGTGCACGCATGAATGGATGAACGGATGGATGGATGCGTGTATGCATACATACTTACATACATGGATGTATGGATGGATGGGTGGGTGTGTGGATGGATAAATGCTTGGAAGAATAAATGCTTGGAAGGATAAATGCTTGGATGGATGGATGGATGGATGGATGGCAGCACGCGCGGACGCAGTACAGTAACCACTCACCAGTCACCCACAGGACAATCAGCCACTCCAGCTCTGAAGGCTTAGGTCCTCTCAGCCTCTCCCTCTGCGGAGACACGGCCACGATGTCGGTGGAGGCGCAGATGAGGAGGAAGAGGAAGACCCCGAAAGAGGCGCTGTGGTAGAGGAACTTCATGAAGGGGCTCCTCAGCAGCTGGCCGATCTTGCTGCGCGGGAAGACCAGGTAGTAGACAGCCATGAAGGGCAGGAGGAGGATCAGGCCGATGCAGGTCAGGAACTTCATCACCCCGTTCCCCTTCCGCCATCCGGGCAGCCCCTCGTACCAGATAGAGGTCAGCAGTTGCTGGCAGTGGGGGTGAGCCACGAACTGAAAGCACACACAGCAGGGGAAAGCAAGGCGCCACTGTCCCGTTATATCATTATTTAGGCTGTAGACAACAAAAACAGGATGTTTTAAGGCAGACAGTCGTTGACATATGATTAAAAACTAAATTGGAAAAATGGTTGAAAGAGGAATTAAAGCGACTGCGTAAAAGAAACACAAACCCCAAAACAAAAACTGTTAATCTGGAAACAGAAATAAACGGTCGCGACTGTGCATAGAAATAGTTAGGTAGTTACAGCGCTTTGAAAATACGCTTTCTTGCTTAAATAAAAGATTAAATGGATTGTCAGGGTTGCGTCACTCCAGGTGAGTCAACAGATTCTTTTACCAAATACTGATAATGAGTAACAAAACAATTTCAATGATATTATAGCAAAGTTATTCATAAATACAGTCATTTTCATACATTTAAAAACAAACTGGCGTGTAGTAAAAATGTTCCTTTATGGGTTGATTTCGACAGATTTCACTGACAAGCCTAAATGATTTACATCAATGACCGATGGCATTAATGAATTGAAAATGATACATGAAAAAAAAGATTTCATGGCACCGAGATTTACTTTAAAAAATGAATATACACATACTCTATTAAATAAGATCTACGTAATATTATAAAGGAAGTATGTAACATACGTACATGAAAAGCTTAAATGCAGATTGATGAAAAGAGAAAAAGATGAATCAATACATGAAAGTGGTTTAAAAAACACCCCAGACAAAAATGGTCTAGATATGCAACCATTTGAAAAAGACAAAGAGGATTAAAAAAAAATACGACAGATACGTAGAAATTTAAAAAAATTAAAAATAGAAAAATGTTTTTCATTTTTTACAAACAGCAACAAGTATACTCTTTTTTAATTCCTTCCTTGATCGTCTTTTATTTCCTTATCTATGGTACAACAGCCCTTTTCTTAACACGTGAAACGTGTTTATCTTTTCTCTATTTCGGAAACACTTCTTTCTGTATTTGGGTTTATTAATGTGAAATTTCTTTTTTTTCTCAGAGCAAACACTCTTCTTTGAGAAAGCTTCAATCACAGTATTGTCTCCCTTTTGTCGTCCAACACAGCAGGTGGTTTCCCTCTTGTCACATTCTTCCCTTTGAAAAAGATGGCAGTTTTTTCGTTGCAAGCTTTCTATACTACGCACAAACAATGTACACAGTAATAACAAATAAGCCGCTATCTTATATTTGTATATTTCCTTAGGTTCTGATTTGAATTAATATGTTGTTACAATGTCTCATTTTATTGACAGACAAAATGTATAATTTCCATTCTATCTATCTATCTATCTATCTATCTATCTATCTATCTATCTATCTATCTATATCTATCTACCTATATATCTATTTATCCTTCAGATACGACTTAAAAAAAACCAAGTTCCTGAATAAGAACACGTGCAGAACATCTTGAGCACACAGTAAAACCTGTTCCGCCTTTTAGAAGTGCAGGCCACTGTGTTCCGGTGAGAACTGCTGACAAAATTTACAAAACCGCTTGCACACGGGGGCTAGTTGTAAAAATAAAACCACACGAGTGCTTATTCCATTATCCTCGAAATAATAAAATATATATATATATATATATTATATATATATATATATATATATATATATATTTTATATATATATATATATATATATATATATATATATTATAATATATATATGTACCTCGAAATAATATATATATATATATATAATATAATATTATAATTATATATTATATATATAAATATTATATATATATATATATATATCAGTAAATATTTCTCTATATTATGACAGTAACCAACACCATCAAAACTGTCAGTACACAAGTCTGCCAGTCACTAAACTCGGATAGGATGTTTCTCGACCCAATGATATTGCTGTTCACCACCGACCATACCACGCTGAAGGCACCGGTTCTCGTCTGATCACTGAAGTTAAGCAGCTTCAGGACCGGTTAGTACGTGTACTGGTGACCGCCTGAGAACACCGGGTGCTGTTGGTAACCTTTGATGGACAACATAGCGAAGTGGATAAGAAGCTCTTGACTACAATCTCGTGGGTCTATGGAGTTGTAGGTTCGAATCTTTGCAGTGGTGTCTTATGGATGAAGAGTGGGGGTGGGGGTTCACGACGACCTCCAGGCCAACTTAAAGCTCAGACCTGCCTGTGACTTAATTCTATTTTGTTTGTATACGGGTGCAGAAGACCAAATATGAACGTTAAGGATCCCACAATTCGTCTCCAGCGTTTTGGTCTCCTGGCCGAGTGACACAGCATTTATATTTTCAGGCTGTGTCTCCTGGCCAATTGACACAGCATTTATATTTTCAGGCTGTGTCTCCTGGCCAAGTAACACAGCATTTTTATTTTCAGGATGTGTCTCCTGGCCAATTGACACAGCATTTATATTTTCAGGATGTGTCTCCTGGCCAAGTAACACAGCATTTTTATTTTCAGGATGTCACCTGGCCAATTGACACAGCATTTATATTTTCAGGCTATGTTTCCTGGCCAATTGACACAGCATTTATATTTTCAGGATGTGTCTCCTGGCCAAGTGACACAGCATTTCTATTTTCAGGCTATGTCTCCTGGCCAATTGACACAGCATTTATATTTTCAGGCTGTGTCTCCTGGCCAAGTAACACAGCATTTATATTTTCAGGCTGTCTCCTGGCCAATTGACACAGCATTTCTATTTTCAGGCTGTGTCTCCTGGCCAATTGACACAGCATTTCTATTTTCAGGCTGTGTCTCCTGGCCAATTGACACAGCATTTCTATTTTCAGGCTATGTCTCCTGGCCAATTGACACAGCATTTCTATTTTCAGGCTATGTCTCCTGGCCAATTGACACAACATTTCTATTTTCAGGCTATGTCTCCTGGCCAATTGACACAGCATTTCTATTTTCAGGCTATGTCTCCTGGCCAAATGACACAGCATTTCTATTTTCAGGCTGTCTCCTGGCCAAGTAACACAGCATTTCTATTTTCAGGCTGTCTCCTGGCCAATTGACACAGCATTTCTATTTTCAGGCTGTGTCATTTGGCCAGGAGACACAGCCTGAAAATAGAAATGCTGTGTCCCAACGCCTCCTTGTGAAGTGAAGGGTGAAGGGAGACAAGAGGGCCCAGAGAAGTAGTCATTGACTGACCTGTTTCTGTTCGTACTTGAGGGCCAGCTTGAGACGTGACAGGGTCAGCTTGTCCGCGTCCACCTCCCCCTCCTGCTCCTCCCCATCGTTCACCTGCACAGCCGCAGGTAGAAAACACAGGTCAGAAGAGAAAAGCTGTACAAAATAAATATAATGTAATGCTTGGAAAGTGAGGACAGACAGACAGACAGACAGATAGATAGATAGATAGATAGATAGACAGACAGTTAGACAGATAGACAGACAGACAGACAGACAGATAGACAGATAGATAGACAGACAGACAGACAGATAGATAGATAGATAGATAGATAGATAGATAGTGAAAGAGAGAGAAAGTGTGTGTGTGTGTGTGTGTGTGTGTGTGTGTGTGTGTGTGTGTGTGTGTGTGTGTGTGTGTGTGTGTGTGTGTGTGTGTGTGTGTGTGTGTGTGTTAGAGGGTAGAAGAAAGAGCCAGGGACAGAGAAATAGAGAACGTATACCCTGAAACAGACCATTGCGAATTAATGTAAACCAAAATAACAAACACTCAAAAAAGCAAGACATACGCCTCAACAAACAAGAAAGGAAATACCCTTTTCACTCCTTACTGCACATGCTATCATATATATAGTCTGTTCTGTCTTAAATTCTAAACTTTTAATTTTTAATGTTGTAGCCAAATTTGTATACAGCCAATCTGGAGATTTTCAGGGAGAGAATGGCAACAAACATTATGAGTATGGCGAAGAATTTGTTCACTTAACAATAATGCAAAATGTGTAATTGTCTGCTTCGAATATGAAAATGATGTCTTTTGTATGGGATTCTACTTATATGTGCATATGTTTATGCAGCCATAATTATCTGCGATAATCTATTAATCCATCTATTTGTATTTATGCTTTTCTTCTTTCCTGTTCTCAGTCTCCCTACGTCTACCAATCAACAACCATGCAAGCGATCACCACTCAAATCGATCGATCTGTTCAGTCTCCCAGTCAAGCAACTGACTGACCAACTGACCAACCAAATGAAGAATAAATCAATCATTCACCCAGCCAAACCTACAAAACTACCCAAACAAATAACCAGTTAAACACACTCCAGCCCTTCAACCGATCCAGTTCTTTTCTTCATCTGCCCAAAATCCAGTAGAATGTGCTCGTCACGTATAAGTCAAGCCAAGTCAACAAATTCAGAAAAGAAATATTGTAATTTTTCGTTGAACAAAATAGTACAGGGGGAAAAATTAGAATGGGTAGCAAACTACATGCCCTTCATCATTACCAATCAACCCTCCAAAACCTGCCATCCAACAACAACCAGTCAACCAACTAGCTAGCCAGAAAGATAATAATTCAACCAGTCAACCAGCCAACCAGTAAATCAAACAAACAACCAACGAAACACGTTCCAACCCGCACCATCAACAACATCATTATGTAAAGCAACAATGTTAAATCAACAGCATCAGAACTATAAAACAACAATGTTAAACCAACAGCATCAGAACTATAAAACAACAACGTTAAACCAACAGCATCAGAACTATAAAACAACAACGTTAAACCAACAGCATCAGAACTATAAAACAACAATGTTAAACCAACAGCATCAGAACTATAAAACAACAACAATGTTAAACCAACAGCATCAGAACTATAAAACAACAACTTTAAACCAACAGCATCAGAACTATAAAACAACAACGTTAAACCAACAGCATCAGAGCTATAAAACAACAATGTTCAACCAACAGCATCAGAACTATAAAACAACAACTTTAAACCAACAGCATCAGAACTATAAAAACAACAACGTTAAACCAACAGCATCAGAACTATAAAACAACAACGTTAAACCAACAGCATCAGAACTATAAAACAACAACAATGTTAAATCAACAGCATCAGAACTATAAAACAACAACGTAAAATCAACACCATCAGAACTATAAAACAACAATGTTAAACCAACAGCATCAGAACTATAAAACAACAACAATGTTAAACCAATAGCATCAGAACTATAAAACAACAACAACGTTAAATCAACAGCATCAGAACTATAAAACAACAACAATGTTAAACCAACAGCATCAGAACTATAAAACAACAATGTTAAACCAACAGCATCAGAACTATAAAACAACAATGTTAAACCAACACCTTCAGAACTATAAAACAACAACGTTAAACCAACAGCATAAAAAGGGTAAAAGGTAAAGGAGTCCCATAACCTTTAAGGTCATAGGGGAGCGAGGCGTCAGTGACCTGACTTCTCTAGGGCCAGCATATTGAGGGCGGCGCCCATCTCCTCTCCCTCGCTGCTTTACCTTCCCTGACCCTAAAAAGGGCAGGTACCCATTTACAGCTGGGTGAACTGGGGGAACTGTACTGAAGCCAAGGCGCGCAAACGGTCACCCATCCAACTGGTAACCACGCTGCTTAACTTGGCTGGGGGAAAGCGAGTGCTCCGACCTGTTTGGCCAAACAGCATCAGAACTATAAAACAACAACAACAACAACATCAACCTTGTTGAGAACGGCGATGACTTCCTCCGAAGACCGGCACTGCTCCAGAAGATCGCAGGCGTACTTCTTGCACTGGTTGCTCAGCTGCAGGTAGGAGTCCTTGAACTCGTTCTCCCGCAGAGCCAGGTGCTCCAGTTCCCAGGACAGCTGGAAGGCGGACAGGATGGGGTCCGGGCTGGTCAGGGAGATCCAGGCCGGACTGGCTAGGGCCCGGTAGGTGTTGATTCGGAGCAACGAGTGACGGAGACTGTCTGCGTGGACCTGTGGGAGAGGAGTTCCTGTGTATTCAGCTACTCGCTTACTGCTGAAGGAAAGAAACTGGAAGTGTTTGGTGGATCAAGGGAACACAACCAGCAATAGGTCCAGTTCTGTTCTTTCGACTGCCCAATATGCAACAGAATGTGCTCGTCACGTATAAATCAAGTCAAGTCAGTTAAGTGGTGACTTAAGAAGCTGATAGGTACAATTCCATGTAACGTCTCTTTACAATCTGTGATATCTATCTAGTATCGATAATTTGTGAAGAGATGTTCAAATAAAAATTGAACGTATCAGCCTCTTAAGTCACCAGAGTGCTTGCAAACGAATGAAACCATTTCTTTTTTCTTTCCTTGATCCATGCATGCAACCACACAGCCACCATTATCTGCTTTAAGTTTGCTGTTTCTTTTCTTTGAGAGTGTTAGGCTTTCTGTAGATGTTTTGGTTCATGAATGATTCAGGGCTGTTGTTCAGATCAGAATAGGACAAAATGGTGAAACTTCAAAGAGAGAGAATGCAGGGTAAACTGTGCAGTGCAAATTGCAACAGAATGCTTGCAAAAACAAAAGTAAAAGATTATGCAGTAACATATATTCAAGTATGCAATATACTAGGATGACTGTCTAAGAGAGACTACAAGCAAAGCACATAGGCACACAAGCTTGCAGGAAAGTATGCGTGCACGTGTGAGTGCGTGCGTGCGCACGCAAGCACACACACACAGACACACACACATACATACACACACGCGCGCGCGCGCACACACACACACACAACCACCACACACATACACACACAACACACACCACCACCACCACCACAACAACACACACACAACACACCACAACATCACACCACAACACACACACAACACACCACAACCAACACCACCACACCCACACCACACACACTCACCACACCAAACCACACCACACCACACACCACCACAACCAACACCATCACACCAACACCACTACACCACACACACACACCACACTACACCACCCACACCACAACCAACACCACACACACATACACACACACACACACACACCACAGCACACCACACCCCCACAACCACCACCACCACACAACCTGGTCCCCCCCCTCACACCACACACACCACCACCACCACCACTACGACCACACCACACCACACCAGCCCACACCACCACACCAACTCCTCTCCTCTCCCCATCACACACACACACACACCACCACCACCACATCACACTACACCCACCAACCCACACCACCACACCAACTCCCCCCCCCCCCCACACATACAACCATCACCACCACGACCACATCACACCACACCACACCAACCCACACCACCACACCAACTACCCTCCGCCCCAACACATACCACCATCACCACCACGACCACATCACACCACACCACACCAACCCACACCACCACACCAACTCCCCCTCCCTCTCCCCCCCCTCCACACACACAACACACACACACCACACCACACCACCACAACCAACACCACCACACAACCTCGCCCCCCCTCACACACCACCACCACTACGACCACATCACACCACACCACACCAACCAACACCACCACACCAACTCCCCCTCCCCTCCTCCCCCCCCCCCCCACAACACACATCACACAACACACACACACTAATACACACGCACACCACACACACACACACTCACACACAACACACCACCACAACACACACACACACCACAACACACACACACACACACTCACACACACAACAACACACACACACACTCACTCTCACACACACACACACACCACAATACACACACACACACCACAGCCCCCCTCCCCACCCACCCCACACACAACACCATCACCACCACCCCCAAACACACACACCACACACACACACACACACACAACACCCCACACCCCACACACACACCACACACACACACACACAACACCCCCCCCCACCCCATCCATCCCCCCCCCCCCACACACACACACACACCACACACACCTTACCACGACCCTAACAACACAGCACAGGTAGGCTACACACTTCATCCTCCCCTTACCTGTGCCTGACACCTACGACAGGAGCAGGACAGCTGATGGGGCCGCTCAATGTTGGCCCCGTGCAGTAGCAGCAGCTGCAGGATCTCGAACTGGTTGCAGTGGGCAGCCAGGATGATGGGCGAGATGTCTGGCGAGTAGTCGAAACTCTCCTCGTGCGGCCGCACTTTGGACCAATCAGCGCCCAGCATTTCGCGCGAGATGGACGGGTGCTCTATCAGCATCTGTGCGGAGGAGAAATAAGGGTCAAGGTTGTTTTGGGGTTGGGTTGTTGTTTTTTTGGCCTTTGTTGTCGTTGTCATTGTTGTTGCTGTTGTCGTCGTCGTCCTTGTTGTTGTTGTGAAGTTAAATTTGATTATTGTTATTATTGTTGCTGTGGTGGTTATTGTCACGGTTATTAAAATCATTATCATCATTGTTATTGTTGTCATTCTTCTCGTCGTTGTTGTAATCATCATCGCCCAAACTTTTGCTTTTACAGTTATATAGTACAGCAATTATTACCACCACAGCAGCAGTTTAACATAAAAGAATACCAACACTTGCTGCCCAGAAAGAAATATCAGGTATATTAACAAAAAATATACAAAGATTGTACTTAAATATTTTAGGGTTTATTGATGCTCTATTTTGAGCTACTCCAGTAAAAAAAATAATTCCACACGTCCCCCAAAAGTGTACAAAAGTTATCTAACTGTATTAGAGTTTATTGGTACTCTGATGTGAGGTACTCAGTATATGCTAATCCAGTAGTTCACTTTGTCCGAATTCATTGTTGCCATATTGTGTACTCCTAAACAATTCTCTGTATAACATGACTAGTAGCTACTGTTTTCTATGTTTTTTTAAACAAGGAGTTAACATCAGTGCAGACTCCACTCTCCCCAAAAGTCCTTCGGATGAGACTATAAACCGAGGCCCCGTGTGCGAACGCACGCAGAACATCTTGCGCACACGTTAAATCCTGTTCCGCTTTTCGTAAGAGTAGGCCATATGTGCCGGTGGGAACAGATGACAGAATTTACAAAACCGCATACACACGGGGACTGGATGTAAAAAAAAGCACATATGGGCTTATTCCATTATCCTCGATACAAAATAAATAAAATAAAATAAATTTTTTTTAAAGTTTATTTTTTGCTCAGATGTGAATTGCAATGGTTCTCATTTTATGTAACTTATTTTCGGAACGTGGCTACCTTCAAGGAGGTAAAAACGAGATGGCACGTCCAACATCTCACCACTAGTAAACCTCTAAGCTGTAGCTAAGCAATAGGAGAAAAAAAAACCAACCCTTTCCTTTGGGGTAATGTAATGCAGCTTTCTCTCACCTCCACGATCTTGTAGACGCCCTCCCTGATGGCGTAGAGCAGGGCATCCCCGATCTCCACGCCGTCCTGGCCTAGGAGCAGCTCCACCAGCTCCGTGTTCTCGTTGTCCACGGCGATCTGAATGGCTGAGCGACCCAGCATGTCCGTGCAGTTCACCGACACCGGGTTTGGGCCTGTCAACCCGAAAAGGGGGTTAACAAGTTTCTAGTCGTCGACGTCGTCGTCGTCGTCGTCGTCATCTTCATCGTCGTCGTTGTCATCATCATCATCATCATCATTATCTTCCTCTTCGTTTTCATCATCATCATCATCATCATCATCATCATCATCATCATCATCATCTTCTTCTTCTTCTTCTTCTTCTTCTTCTTCTCTTTCATCATTCATCATCATCATCTTCATCTTCATCTTCTTCTTCTTCATCATCATCATCATCATCACTGTCGTCATTTTCAGATTTTCAGCAGCAGCAAAGAAAAACAACAGGGTATCATCAGCAATATCAGGAGCATTAATACAAGAGGTAAAAAAAAAAGAAATACACAAACAAACAAACAACAACAAAAATGATAACAGACAAATATAAAATAGAAAACTCGCTCGTATGACAGACAGTAGTTGCTGTCTGGGCGTTCGACGAGGAAGAAACCAAAATATTTCACAAAATCGGCAGCAGCAAAAACACAATGAATAAAGTATTGATGACATAATCATTGATAGCATCAGTATTGTTGTCCTAGTTATGGTGGAAATCGTCATGCTACTCGTAGTGGTGATGGCAGCAGTAGAAGTTGTAGTAATACCAAAAGTAGGAGAAGGCTGATGTTAGTGTTAGTCGTCGTCGCCGTCGTTGTCATCAGCAGCAGCAGCAGCAACAGAAGCGCAGCAGCAGCAGCATCGTCATCGTCGTCGTCGTCATCATCATCGTCGTCGTCGTCGTCATCGTCATCAACAGCAGCAGCAGCATCGTCGTCGTCATCGTCGACGTCATAATCATCATTTTCACCACCACCACCACCACCACCACCATGATCAATGTCATCATGGTCACCACCACCCCCACCACCACTACCACCACCACACCACCACCACCATCATCATCGTCGTCGTCGCCGCTATCACCACCACCACCACCACCACTATCACCACCACCACCATCAGCAGAGCAGCAGCAGCAGCAGCATCAACACCATCACCACCATAACCACCTCCACCATCATCATCATCATCATCATCACCATCATCATCATCATCACCATAACATCTCCACCACCACCACCACCACCACCACCACCACCACCACCACCACCACCACCACATCATCATCATCCATCATCATCATCATCATCATCATCATCATCTCATCATCCACCACCACCACACCACCATAACCATCTCCACCACCATCATCATCATCATCATCATCACCACCACCACCATCAACCACCACCACCACTACCACCACCAACACCACACCACCAACACCACCACACACCACACCACCACCACCAACCACCACCACCAACCACCACCACCAACCTCCACCAACCACCACAATCCTCCTCTTCCTCCCTCACTCACCAGCCAGGCATCGTATCACGGTGGGCTTGTCGCCCTTCTCCACAGCCTCCAGGAACATCCTCTCCTGGGGGTCCATGGTGTTTCCCTGCTTGATGGTCTTGAGGGCGATGGGCCCGTGGTGCTGGCGGCCTCCCCCGTACAGTGACTTGCGTTTGCTGACCGCCGAGCTCAGTGCCTGCCCCACCATCTCCGCTGTGAGGATGGGCAGCAGCAGGATGTGCTGGGCTTCGTTGCCTGTTTGAGCATGTAGAGATAAGGTTGGTCTTATGGAGAATGTTGCCTGTTTGAGTATGTGGAGATAAGGTTGGTGTTAGGGAGAATGTTGCCTGTTTGAGTATGTGGAGATAAGGTTGGTGTTAGGGAGAATGTTGCCTGTTTGAGCATGTAGAGATAGAGTTGGTCTTAGGGAGAATGTTGCCTGTTTGAGTATGTGGAGATAAGGTTGGTGTTAGGGAGAATGTTGCCTGTTTGAGTATGTGGAGACAGAGTTGGTCTTAGGGAGAATGTTGCCTGTTTGAGCATGTGGAGATAGAGGTGGTGTTAGGGAGAATGTTGCCTGTTTGAGCATGTGGAGACAGAGTTGATGTTAGGGAGAATGTTGCCTGTTTGAGCATGTGGAGACAGAGTTGGTCTTAGGGAGAATGTTGCCTGTTTGAGCATGTGGAGACAGAGTTGGTGTTAGGGAGAATGTTGCCTGTTTGAGCATGTGGAGACAGAGTTGGTCTTAGGGAGAATGTTGCCTGTTTGAGCATGTGGAGACAGAGTTGGTGTTAGGGAGAATGTTGCCTGTTTGAGCATGTGGAGACAGAGTTGGTGTTAGGGAGAATGTTGCCTGTTTGAGCATGTGGAGACAGAGTTGGTGTTAGGGAGAATGTTGCCTGTTTGAGCATGTGGAGATAGAGGCTGGTGTTAGGGAGAATGTTGCCTGTTTGAGCATGTAGAGTTGGTCTTAGGGAGAATGTTGCCTGTTTGAGCATGTAGAGTTGGTCTTAGGGAGAATGTTGCCTGTTTGTGCATGTAGAGATAAGGTTGGTCTTAGGGAGAATGTTGCCTGTTTGAGCATGTGGAGTTGGTCTTGTTCTTAGGGAGAATGTTGCCTGTTTGAGCATGTGGAGTTGGTCTTGTTCTTAGGGAGAATGTTGCCTGTTTGAGCATGTGGAGACAGAGTTGGTCTTAGGGAGAATGTTGCCTGTTTCAGTATGTGGAGACAGAGTTGGTCTTAGGGAGAATGTTGCCTGTTCGAGCATGTGGAGTTGGTCTTGTTCTTAGGGAGAATGTTGCCTGTTTGAGCATGTGGAGATAGAGGTGGTGTTAGGGAGAATGTTGCCTGTTTGAGCATGTGGAGATAGAGTTGGTCTTAGGGGGAATGTTGCCTGTTTGAGCATGTAGAGTTGGTCTTGTTCTTAGGGAGAATGTTGCCTGTTTGAGCATGTAGAGTTGGTCTTGTTCTTAGGGAGAATGTTGCCTGTTTGAGCATGTAGAGACAGAGTTGGTCTTAGGGAGAATGTTGCCTGTTTGAGCATGTAGAGACAGAGTTGGTCTTAGGGAGAATGTTGCCTGTTTGAGCATGTAGAGTTGGTCTTGTTCTTAGGGAGAATGTTGCCTGATTGAGCATGTGGAGACAGAGATGGTCTTGTTCTTAGGGAGAATGTTGCCTGATTGAGCATATAGAGTTGGTCTTGTTCTTAGGGAGAATGTTGCCTGATTGAGCATATAGAGTTGGTCTTGTTTTTAGGGAGAATGTTGCCTGTTTGAGCATGTGGAGATAGAGTTGGTGTTAGGGAGAATGTTGCCTGTTTGAGCATGTGGAGATAGAGTTGGTGTTAGGGAGAATGTTGCCCGTTTGAGCATGTGGAGATAGAGGTGGTGTTAGGGAGAATGTTGCCTGTTTGAGCATGTAGAGTTGGTCTTGTTCTTAGGGTATTGAAGGATGGGTATGTGTTTTGTTAACTCGTTGTTGTTTGTATATACTTACTTGTGTGTTTGGGTTTTGTTTTTTGAAAATGTGAGTATGTGTTGTAGTGTGCGTAGCAGTTTCTTTTGTATGAATGAATGAATAAATGAAGGGATGGATGGATGGGTGGACGGATGGATGGATGTGCACTTGAATGCATATATACATCTTTCGGATGAAACGGTTTATCGAGGTCCCGTGTGTTAGACAAAATTATTTAGCACACGTTAAAGAACCCACGGCAACAAGAAATTGTCCCTGACGAAATTGTGTACAAAAGCCATTCTTATATGGAAACAAATATAGTTGCAGACAGGAAAAGAAAAAATGGGTGGCGCTGCTCTTGTGGCAACGCTCTCTCCCCAGGGAGAGCCGCCTGAATTTTACGCAGAGAAATCTGCTGACTTAAAGCAGTATACAAAAAGTGAGTATATGCTTTAGTGTACGCAGCAGTTTCTTATGTATGTATGTATGTATGTATGTATGTATGTATGTATGTATGTATGTATGTATGTATGTATGTATGTATGTATGTATGCATGCATGCATGCATGCTTTGATTTGGTTGTTTTACAAGATTCAGCGCTACATAGATTCCATATATTATTATTATCATTATCATTATTATTATTATTATTATTATTATTATTATTATTAATGTTAGGAGTTATACCTGATCATTTATCTATGCTGATAAATGTGGTTTAAAAACAGAACAACCCCCGCGATGAAAATGCATATTCTCGTAAAACCATCAGTGAACTTACATATCTATTACCTCACTGAGCGCTTTGATTTGTTGCTTTACAAGATTCAGCGCTATATAAATTCGATACATTATTATTATTATATTATTATTATTATTATTATTATTATTATTATTAGCGGCTCATAAAAAACCGCACCGCCAAAGCTTTACAGCTAGCAGATTATCAAAAAGACAGACAAAGTACTAGACTTTCAGACATTCAGACAGATACATTACGCATATATATATCGCTTCCGTGGACAAGTCACGCACGCTGTGTGAATGACCGCCGTGTAGATAGATAACGTGCTTACCTAGACGAATAATAATATAGTTGAGAACACGCCTTATTTCAGCACAGAGGGAGAAGATGAGACAAGAACATCAGGGGAAAGAAAAGGAGGAAGTGGAGGAAGAAGAGAAAGAGGAGGAGGAGGAAGAGGAGGAAGAGGAGGAGGAGGAAGAGGAGGAGGAGGAATGAGGGGAAAGGAGGGTCAAAGGAAATTAGAAGAGGACGTAAAGGACGTAAAGAAGAAGAAGAAGAAAAAGAAGAAGAGGAGGAGGATGACGCTGATGACGACGGCTATGATGATGATGACGATGACGACGATTTTGAATAATCAAGAAAAATGTGCTGTTTCAGCCTTTTATTTATTTTTTTATTTTTACAGTAATGTGTTTATATCATTTATTGATAGCTTTGAGTTGATGCCATTAGCGAGCATGATATTGTATATCTTGATGTAAGTTTATAGTTTTGCTT
>CM054141.1:42940200-42945200 GCA_028751875.1 Rapana venosa | reverse complement strand
GTGGAAACAGATGACAGAATTTACAAAACCGCATACACACGGGGACTGGATGTAAAAAAGCACATGAGTGCTTATTCCATTATCCTCGATATAAAAGAATAAATAAATAAGTAAATAAAAAATACTATCGACAGTGCGGCTAGCTCAAGCCCCAGATGGAATCACACAGGAAAATGAAGTGTGTGACATCATTAATGTTAGCTTTATTAAATGTTACATGGGTGTTATGAGAGAGGCATTTCCTTCCATAATAAACCGTCTTAAATTCAAAGATTCTAAAATCGATTTGTTCTATAAAAAAAAAAAAAAAAGTATTTCAGACCAAGATCAGTTTTTATTTCTGTCGTCGAGGACATTGTGTTTAATTCTAAATAAATTCATAAAGCTTGGAAAGGTTACAAAGTAATGTGTCATTTCTTTACTTATCACCACTTATTTGCTTGTCAGTGACTGTTTACCCTAAATTCCGATAAGTTGATATTTTCTTACATTGCTGCTGTATACTGTCAATGCCCCAGGAGTCGATGGATTAAGTTTCTTGATTCATGTGTGTGTGTGTGTGTGTGTGTGTGTGTGTGTGTGTGTGTGTGTGTGTGCGTGTGCGCGTGTGTGTGTATGTGTGTGCATTATGTATGTGTTTGTATTTGTATTTGTGTATGCGTGCGTGTGTATGTGTGTGTGTGTGTGCGTGCGTGTGTGTGTCTGTCTGTCTGCCTATTTATCTATCTGTCCGCCTGTAAAGACACTGTCTTCCATGCTCCATCTGCTGCGTCGTAAAACTTCAGTCGGACAGTCGATTGCATTCTGAAAAGGGCCTAAGACTGCGTAAAAGCTGCCTTGTTCGTTAAGTTCATACAGGAGAAGACACTCACTGTAACAGCTCCTCCCGGAGTTTAGTCCCTTGGATTGGCCAGTCAATTTATTCATGGGCTCTTCACATTGCCTGTGTAGCTGGCTGGACGTCTGTTTTTTGTGTTTCGGAGAGTTAGTGTGTAAGGGGACGGGATAGCTCAGTGGTCGGAGCACTCGCTTTCCCCCAGCCAAGTTAAGCAGCGTCGAGCGTGGTTACCAGTTGGATGGGTGACCGTTTGCGCGCCTTGGCTTCAGTACAGTTCCCCCAGTTCACCCAGCTGTAAATGGGTACCAGCCCTCTTTAGGGTCAGGGAAGGTAAAGCAGCGAGGGAGAGGAGATGGGCGCCGCCCTCAATATGCTGGCCCTAGAGAAGTGAGGTCTCTGACGCCTCGCTCCCCTACGACCTTATAGGTTATGGGACTCCTTTACCTTTACCTTAGTGTGTAAGGAAGGCTTTATAGTATTGTGATGCTTAGCGTAGCTGCGTCTTACAAGATATCTTTTTTTGGTTCTTGTTCTTGTTTTTCTTGTCGTCTTCTTCTTTCTCTTCTTGCATTCTTCTTCATTCTTCTTTTCCATTCTTCTTTGCATTCTTCTTCTTCTTTGCATTCTTCTTCTTCTGCTTCTGCTTCTTTTGCATCTTCTTCTCTTTGCATTCTTCTTCTTCTTGCATTCTTCTTCTTTTTCATTCTTCTTCTTCTTGCTTCTTCTTCATTCTTCTTCTTCTTCTCTTCTTCTTCTTCTTCTTGCATTCTTCTTCTTCTTTGCATTCTCTTCGCATTCCTTCCTCCGCATTCTTCTTCGCAACTTCTTCTTCTTCTTGCATTCTTCTTCGCATTCTTCTTCGCATTCTTCTCTCTTTAGCATTCTTCTTTCCACATTCTTCTTCTTCTCCTGCATTCTGTATTCTTCTTTGCATTTCCCCTTCTTTCATTCTTCGCCTTCTTCTTCTTAGCATTCTTCTTCTTAGCATTCCTTTTTTTCATCTTTGCATTCTTCTTCTTCTTTGCATTCTTATTCTGCTTCTCCTTTTTCTTTGGATTCAACTTCCTCGCATTCTTCTTCTTCTCCCTTCTCTTCTTCTTCTTCTTCTTGTGTTTTTGTGTGTGTGTGTGTGTGTGTGTGTGTGTGTGTGTGTGTGTGTGTGGTGCGTGGTGCGTGCGAGTGTGTGTGTCGCGCGCACACACACACACACACACACCCACCACCACACACACACCACACACACACACATACATGCCCTATGTGTGGACGCAACATACCAATACCAATACTTTATCATCTCAATAAACAGAGAACATGTACGAGCACGTAGGTACATCTGCTGGGCATAGGAAGAGTTGGGAGCAGGGGTCAATAACACTTCATGAAATCCTGCTCAGTTGTCTCCCAGGAACGGGAAACAGACTGGCATTATTACCTCCCTTTACGTTCCTGTACGACTGGACTATAATTATGCAGAAAATGCCGGGATTTTCTGTTCTTTTTCCCCAGCATGGAAAGAGGCAGAATCTTTTTTGCCGGTAATATACTTTTTTGGCTTTGAATGAGAGCTACTGGAGAAAATTACCACATTTTTTTGTCAGTTGTTGTTGTTGGTGGTGGTGTTGTTGTTGCAGCTGGTGGGTTTTTTTGGTTTCGTTTACTGATTTTTTTTGGGTGGAGGGGGGTGGAGGTTGAAGTTTAAATTTTTGTGTGTGGTGAAGATGTTTTAAGCGAGAAAGATGTGGGGCATTTTCAGGTTCGAAGTGTGTGTGTGTGTGTGTGTGTGTGTGTGTGTGTGTGTGTGTTGTGTGTGTGTTGTGTGTGTGTGTTGTGTGTGGTGTGTGGTGTGTGAAAGCGTGCATTTATTCGTTTGTGTCTGTATATTTTTGCGTGTTTGCTTGTAGGCGCGTAGTTGTGCGTCCGTAGTTATTTATTTATTCTTTATTTCGAGGATAATGGAATAAGCTCTAATGTGCTTGTGTCTGTACTCACACGATTGGGTGTGTGCTTGCTTGCATACATGTATGTGTGTATGTCAGTTGTTGTTTTACTAATGTTGAAAATTAACATTTTTCACTATTTTATTTCAACAATATCTTGACATTCTTTATTAGAGCAAAAATATAAATAAACAACTCATGCGTACACACATGAACACACACACACACACACACACACACACTCACACAAACAACACACACACAAACAAACAACACACACATACAGCAAACTACGTCCATCCTGACCGTATCAAAAGTAACTTAGGTGGAAACGAAATGGACAGACCAACATTGCTAAGAGAGAGAGACACAGAGAGAGAGAGAGAGAGAGAGAGGAGAGAGAGAGAGAGAGAGAGAGAGAAGAGAGAGAGAGAGAGACAATGACAATGACAAATTCTTTTATTTCGAGGATAATGAATAAGCACTGATGTGCTTTTTTACATCCAGTCCCCGCCCGTAGGGATACATCTTAATAACAACCCAACACTTATACAGTCTCACAGTAGAAACAAGGGAGACAATGACAAATTCTGAGAGAGAGAAACACAGAGAGAGACAGAGAGAGAGAGACAGAGGTAGAGACAGAGACAGGACAGAGAGAGAGAGAGAATGTTGTCATGGCTTGATGTTCTGTCTCACAGCTCTGATAGACAAGGGACATCACTCGTCTTACATCATTTTGCTCTTTCCATTTGCGCCAGACAGGGAGAAAGAAAAAGACCAAAGTGGAGAAAAGGAGGGAGGGGGGGGGGGGGGGGGGGGGGGGGGGGGGGGGGGGGGGGGGGGGGGGGGGGGGGGACAGGACGAAAGAAAAGGCGGGAAGCGGGGGGACGGGGAGGGGAGAGACACGGAGAGGACAGGGTGCAGGAAACGGAGGAAAGGGACTCTATGGATTGATGGACGGGTAAAGGGTTGGTGGGGGTGGGATGGGAAGGGGGTTGAGAAGGAGAAGTAAAGTGGGTATTGGTGATGTCCCTTGCTTCTAGAAACACAGTGTCCAAAGCATGAACACGCATTCCTGTGTACATACACACAGCGTACAGCATACGGGAGGGGCACGCAAACGTTTACGTCAGTGCAAACACTTTTGTATTGATAGAAGAGCTCAGACTCTTACATACACTAATCATGTATCCACTCGGGCACATAGACAGACACACGTGCACGCTCCCGAACTAAGCGCATACAGACGTATTCATGCACGTGCACACACACACACACACACACACACACACACACACACACACACACACACACACACACACACACACACTCATAATATATATATATATATATATATATATATATATTATATATATATATATATATATATATATATACATACATATATATATATATATAAATATACGCACGCATGCACGCACGCACTCACGCACAAAAATAAGGAGTGAAGTTTTTACCTCTTGAAAATATTTGATCAACATACATCAAATGATGGTTTTTTTTAAACCTGCTTGGTTTTATAGTTTACTTTCGTTCAAGGGTTTTTAAAAAAACCATTCTTTATACTATAAAAAGCAAATATAAGAATCAATTCAGAGTCATATGAATATCGCTACATCATGATAGAATGACATATTACCTGGGAAAAAACCAACTACGGACGTGTATGATAATCATTTTTTGTCAAGGATATTTTTCCTATCGTTATATTTACACTTGTGTTTCATTTAATCCGTATGTGGCCTTTTAAAAAAATTATAACCATGACAAAGAAATTTTATATTCAGATTATTTGAAGTTTGGAAGAAATACATTTACACTTTTTTTTCTAAAACTGTGTCTGAAAATATAAGTGTTTCTAATTTACAGGAGCGGGTGGGGGGGGGGGGGGGGGTGGATAGTCTAGGACAGAGATAAGGTGGGTAGTAGGCTGAAAAACAGAAGAGAAGAGAAGAGAAGAGAAAAGAGAAGAGAAGAGCAGAGCAGTGAGAGAGAGAGAGCGTTGTGTGTGTGTGTGGTGTGTGTGTGTGTGCGTGCGTGCGCGCGCAAATCCTTTTGGCGCCTTGGAATCTCTCTGAGAAATAATAGCGTTGTATTGGAAAGGGGGTTTGCTGGTCTCGATGGGCAGGAAGGAGAAACGCAGAAAAAAGAACAGAAAAAAAGAAGTAGCTAGAACAGAAGCAGAAGAGTATGTGGAC
>CM054141.1:42907700-42935200 GCA_028751875.1 Rapana venosa | reverse complement strand
AACAAGAACAAGAAGAACAAGAAGAAACGATGTTCACAAACGTGATTTTTGTTGTTGTTAAAAATTCCTATTCCTTTTGCTTCTGTGCTAAGTAAAATGAATAGATGTTTTAAGTGGGAATGGTAAACCGAGATTTTGTTTTAGAGTAGGAATTGAATTTTGTTCTTTTTTTTTCTTTATATATGAACTGGTAGAAAGGTTGAGGTGGACAGAAGGGGGGAATAGACTAACAAATACACAAGCTTTTAGAGAAACAGTCCGATGAACGGATCATTGGACGGACAGGCGATTGACTGATGGATGGACGTACAGACAGACACTTGGACATACACAGAATCTCACCATTTGTAAACCTGGAAGCTCTCGCTGATGGACGTAAAAAAAAAAAGGTAAATAAAAGATGGATGTGTTTTTAACATGTGCGCTATGCGCTTGTTCATACACGGGATTTCGGTTTACAGTCAAATCCGAAGATTTACTCAAAAGTGAAGTCGTAACCAATACCAATAATCAACGGGGAGGGTGGGGGGTGGGGGGGGGGGGGGGGTGGAGGGGGGACTCCTCAGCTCATCTACGACTCAAACCTGCATTTTCGGATTCCTGCAGACAAAGATTCAGACGCCCTCACCACTCAGCTACTATCTCCTCTCACCCCCTACCTCCTAACGCCCCCTGTGCAGTACATCCACTGAAAGGCAAAAACCAGCCCACTGTTGCAGAATTACTTTTACGAAGCCACCTTAAAGTGCAGTGCGCAAAGGAAACAGGCACTCTCTTAGAAATATTGACAATGACGTTAGCTGTTATCGTTTTTCTATCCTCTTATAGAAGTCTTTGCATAGCATCCGATTAGTTTGCGTGACCAAAAGCTTTAGATATAGATACGTTTGTTGATGTGTTATTAAAGAGTTATTGAATTTTTTAATGCTCTCTCTCTCAAGGTGTCAAACTGGGGAACCCCCACCACAACTACCACCACCACCACCACCACCAACAACAACAACAACAACAGCAGCAACAACATAACCCAATGTGCCCCTGACGCCTCTGCTGGAAGGAAGAGAAAACAGCAGAGACTGGCGTGGCGGGGCGGTGGACGTGCAGTGGAGAGCTAGCTACCTTTCTGTACTCGCTGACAGACGTTCGCGTGCTGCCTGAAAATATCTGCTGACAATGACAAACGGTGCAATGTCCTGACCACCTCATATTATATCCTGCTGTGCTAAAGCAGCTAGCAAAATCTGTCAAAGGAAAATGACAGAACTGGTGGTTTGGTTTTTTATTTTGCTGGGTCTGTCTTTATGTCTGTCTGTCTGTTTCGCTCTGTCTGTCTGTCTCGTGTATCTCTCTCTCTTTCCCCCTCTCTCCCTTCCTCCATCCCTCCCCTCTCTACCTTTGTCTCTATCGCTCTCTCTCTCTCTCCTCTCTCTCTCTCTCTCTTTTCTCTCTCTCTCTCTCTCACACACACACACACACACACACACACACACACACACACACACACACACACACACACACACACACACACATACATTTCATTCCGACCTTCCCTGCATTTCCGAAGGCTTTTCCATGGAAATCGATACGGCATTGCATCAACATCAGCACCAGAGTGTGGGGATGCCTACCAGACACAGGCCACAAAGGCACGTGCCACTGTAACAAGCTTTGACTTTTATCCTACATTTCAACTTTGAATGGCATAAAGGGTACTCGTTTGGTCAGTTTGAATAATCACAGACTTTGAATAAATAGTTATTCACTGAGGGATTTTAAAAATAATATGTTTGAAATTGTGCTGGAAAAGTTACAATGATATGAGTAGAGAACTTAAACTTTAAAAGTACTCTTTTTAATTAGTGAAGAGAAAACCCCATCCCTTGTGTTTCCTATGAAATGTGACAATTTTGCAGCATGGAATATTCAGATGGAAGCTAAATCTGGAAGTGCTTTTGAAGCTCACAAGCCAACAAATCCAGATAGTGCTAAATCACTTGTTGTTAATCAAGGAACTGTTGCATGGTTTCTGAATTCTATCTGCAAAAGCAACAACTATCTATATTGAGCGCTTTGATTTGTTGCTTTACAAGATTCAGCGCTATATAAGTTCCATACATTATTATTATTATTATTATTATTATTATTATTATATTTTTTCTTCTAAAACGTGGACAAGCAAGGAGTTGTCTCCGAGAACTAAACAGCTTGTACACTCTTATGTGTTGCCCACTCTTTTCTACAGAAGCAACATTTTTGCCGATCAAAAACAATCATAAAAAGCAAGAGAAATATTCAAACCCAGCCGAGACGCGCAAGACAGGCATGCCCAATACATTCCTAGCAAGACTATGGCATTTTCAGAATCAATAAGTTTTAATCCTCCAACCTTTCCCCGTCTCACAAAGTCCTTCCCCGAAAATCTGGTTCTTTCCCCTTTATCTAGCCTTCTTTTGGGCGAAACTTCATTTTCTCTCTCTCTCTCTCTCTCTCTCTCCTCTCTCTCTCTCTCTCTTCTCTCTCTTCTCTCTCTCTCTCTCTCTCTCTCTCTCTCTCTCTCTCTCTCTCTCTCTCTCTCTCTCTCTCTCTCCCTCCCTCTCTCTCTCTCTCTTCTCTCTCTCTCTCTCTCTCTCTCTCTCTCCTCTCTCTCTCTCTCTCTCTCTCTCTCTCTCTCTTTGTCAGCCACTACAGCAGGCAGAAAATGCCTCAGCCGTTCCTGCTGCAGGTCCTCACCACAACTCGGTCAACATCTCAAAAGTTTTGAGGCGGGGCTTGAATAAGTGTCCCTACTTGGTTTCTTTGTTTGCTTGTCTGTTTCTTTGTCTGTCTGTCTGCCTGTCATCCAGTCTGTTTGCTTGTCTGTCTAAATGTTCATAGTTATTGTAGACTCCCAAGATGACAGAATCATCAGCTTATTGATGACAACTGCAGAGAAACGGAAGTAAAGTGCCGATAAAGGATGTATCTCAATTTTCCCATAGGTCTTACCAAAGTAAAGGAGGAGGGTAAAGGAGTCCCATAACCTATAAGGTCGTAGGGGAGCGAGGCGCCAGAGACCTCACCTCTCTAGGGCCAGCATATTGAGGGCGGCGCCCATCTCCTCTCCCTCGCTGCTTTACCTTCCCTGACCCTAAAGAGGGCAGGTACTCATTTACAGCTGGGTGAACTGGGGGAACTGTACTGAAGCCAAGGCGCGCAAACGGTCACCCATCTAACTGGTAATCACGTTCCACGCTGCTTAACCTTGGCTGGGGGAAAGCGAGTGCTCCGACCACTGAGCTATCCCGTCCCCTTATGTACCAAAGTATGTAAATGCTAATAAGATACAGTGAAAGGATGAATGAATGAGAACAACAAAATTCATGTAATATTCTTTATATCTTTCACAGCATCCTTGGCAGGTACAGGTTCCCCATCAAATGTGGTTAGTCTCAGACAAAAACCATGTCTTGAGCCTTCATCTGCAAGTACTGTTTCTGTTGCATGATCACATCCTCCGATATTTCTCCGAAAGAACTGTCATCCAAGCCTTGACTTGGAGTTCTGCAGACAAGTTTTAGTTTCCAGTTTTCCCTTTAAAGTGCCATTTCACCAGAAACATTCCATAATACATTACAACTCATCTGCCGAAAAATCCACTTACTAGTTGCTGCAAAAAAAGTATAATCCACATACGTACTAGTAAAACTGGGCTAAAAAAAAACAGAGAAGAGAGCCACAAAACAGATTAGACAGACAATTGAAGTATTTCTTTATCTATCGACAGGTGTCAGAGTAATACCTGAAGAAATTTAAAAAAAAAGGCAAATACAATAGAGAGTCTTGACTGCTTCATAACGTATCAATAGCACCAGAGTAGCTGGCAGCTCTGAGGGAAATGACAGAACAGCTTGGTACTGGCTCTTCCTCTCACCCCAATTTCCATCTTCCTTGCATTTCCTAGGCTTTTCCACAGAAATCGATAGAGCATTGCATCAGCGTTAGCACCAGAATCCAGTGGCCTTTATAAGGTCACGAATGTTCGTGTGATTGTTGAAAGAGGAATATCTACTGAAGCATAGATTTCACACGTGAGTTTGATTATTGAATCACATAAACGTTTTCGATATGATCAGTGTGTATTTTTGTTCGTTCCCAGGCTAGACCTACGATGGCAAGATTTTGCGTATGCGACAGTTTGCCCACCATTGAGGTAGCCGTATTTCAGGATGAAGTCTAAGTACAACACCAGGGCGCATGCATTTTCTTTAAACATTTTGTCATCAGTTCCTATTAGCATGCAATGTTCTGCTCATCCGAAATGGTTTTTAACCTGTGCACAAGATGTTCTGCGTGTGTTTGTACACGGGACATCGGTTTACAGTCTCATCCTAAGGACTTTCAGGGTAGTGGACTCGGTACTGGTGTAAAGTCCTTCGAACGGGTGCCTTGGTGGTGGTTTAAACCTGTGCCGTCAGACTGTGAGCTAAGCGTTCTAACCACTAGCACTAGAATATCCCCTCGCCCCCACCCCCTCATCAGTCTGTGTGTTTGGAGATTTCTAACATACATTGGGTCACTGAATCTTTGATAAGTTTTTCTCATTAGGTGTATGTCTTTTGAAATCATTTTGCAAAAAAAACAAGCAAAACAAACAAAAAAACCGCATACACCAAAATACCCTGCCGTTAACATAAATAGAGGATGTGAAACAATGTATTCTTACTGTACGTAAAAATGGTCTTGGACAGGAAATAGATGAATTCATGTATGGGTGGATGGACAGATGAATGGTTGAATAGATAGATGAATAGAAGGACTAATGGGCATTATGATGGGGGATTCTAATAGCAATTGTTCTGTGTGTGTGTTTTGCATGCTTGTGTGTATGTGTGTGTTTACATGCTTGTGTGTATGTATGTGCATGCACGCACGCGCATACGAACGCGCGCGTGCGTGTGTTGTGTGTGTGTGAGTGTGAATGTGTCTGCATGCATGTGCATTTGGCCGTTGAGATTATCTGCACAATGGGACGCAAGGAATATCAGAGATCTTTTATAATTTATTTACAGACACAGGAAAGAATCATGACAAACAACACTCAAATGCTCGCTGATGACCTCTGCAACAACAACAAAATAAAAAAAGTAAAGGTCGAAAAGAAATTGCTGACTGATTTACAGACGACACACAACCTCTGTCCTGATCTGTGATTCCCTGTGCGACATCAATAATGTAGCACCACTGCTCGGCGATCGGCAGCAAGGTATCATGCATTTCATTATTCACATCACACTGCCACATGTGACTCTAGTTTCAGACAAGGCTTTTCCTCAAGGGAAAAAAACTACACGTGGATACACGATAAAGATCTTAAAGGAAAAGAATGTTGAGGTTGTTGACCAAGAAGGATGGACGATATTTTTTCTTAGACTGAAAACATTTTAGGGTAAAAACTTAATCCATTTCCTCAGAGTAAAGACATAACACATTTTCTAAGGGTGACACAAATAAGTCCCTTTCTTAAAGTGAGAACGCATAAATATTTCATTTTCCTAGACTGGGAACATAATTCATTTCTTTGGAGTAGGAAAATAATAAATTTTGGGGGTTAAGAATATGATTTATTATGTTCTTGAGAAGATCGGTGCTGAACAATTGTCTGTGCTAGAGAACAGACTGTTTTAAACTATATTCAAAAGCTAATTTTGAAGAACGATGTGGCACTCACCAAATGGAAAGACACATAACCAGATTGACTACATCTTGGCCCCCAAACGATTTAAGTCGAGCATCAACAAAGCCCAGACAAGAAGTTTCCCTGGCGCTGATATTGGCAGTGACCACGACATGGTACTCATGACCCTACAGATCAAGATGAAGACCAAGAACCAGAAGAGAAATCCCCGTTTGCGGTTAAACCAGGGAAACTGAAGGACCCGAAGCGCGGGAAATCTTTAAAAGCGGGAATAGGGCGTTTTCACATTGAATCTCCCCAAGGCCCACAACAACCCCGGGCCCTTCAGCAAGACCATTCAGGGACCGCTGGGACCCTTTGGGGAAAAAGAGGAAAAAAACCCAAACCTGGGTTCCCAACGATATCCGGGCCTGTGGACCAACGAGGACTAAAGCCTGAAAAAAAAAACCCAAAAATGGCCGAAGAGTAAAAACAGTCAACATAAATCAAAAAGATGCTGGGGCCATGGGAACTGGTTTCCCCAAAACAACCCCAAAGGGTTGAGAAGGAAAGGCAAGGAACAGCAAAGGGGCGTACCAAAACCCAAGGACTAACCAGTCCCCACCAAAGCCCCCCGTTATTGAAGACAAAGGGGGGTCATCCTTACAGAGAGCCCACTACTGGGTTTTAAAATATTGCAGAAACCTTACAACTAAAAGTGAACGATCCGAACAAACTTCACGAGCAAGACCCCAACCTCAATCCTGAAAGCACACATGCGAGAAGGGGTAAAAACAAAAACCCCGAAAAACAATCACCAGGGATTGACAACATCCCGGCGACTCATCAAAAGCCCAAGAGATCAAGGCATTAACAATCACTGCCAACCATCGGGCCCCAAAAAGGGGTGGCCAACAGGGCCCAATCCACATTTTCCACTTCCAAAAAAACTAAAAATCCAAATTACAGAACAATCATTTGAAAACCACCAACAAAGTTTTTGCTACGCTTTCCCTTGAAAAACTAAAACCCAACAAAGAATTTCAAAAACACGGGGATTCAACCGGGTCAACACTTGGGCAATCTTCAACAAGAATTCTAAGACTCCCCAAACATCCTACAGCTCACAACTTCTTGACTTCAAGAAGGCCTTCGCCCGATTAAAAGCTCTGGGGAATCATGAACAAGTTTCAGGACCTGATTCAATACCAGGGGCCCGAAAAAGCTCCCACAGTGCAGTCCCCATGGGGGGAAAATCGGGGGTTTTTCCGGGCTTCAGTTGGGGTTTGACAAGGGGCCCCCTACCCCCTTCTTTAACGTTTCCGGGGAAAAAAACTCAAGGGGCCCTTACTTCAAGACCACAATCACAATAAAAGGCCCGCAATTTCGATTCGCAACGTATTTAACTCATCCCCCAGTGAAAAAAAACCCAAACTCACCCCAACTGGGGAAAACAGCCAATGCCCCCGGTATGGGGGAATCACACGGAAAAGACAAGACCTTGAACATACCAACCGACCCCTCCCCCCCAGCATCAAATGAGGGGGAACACTAGAGGGGGTGAAAAATTTCAAGTACCTTTACAGCACACCAAAGAAGGACGACACACAAATTAAATCAATTTTTTGGCACCTCCTCCATAAATAACGGGGAAATTAGCCCCAACTCAGAAGCCCACAAGGGGAAACCCAAGGGATTCACACCATTTCCTTTACACTGTAAATGGGCACTACTGCGATTTAGAACTCCATTTAAGCCTTTTAATGAATGCCTCAGGGGATCCTAACATCACCTACAAGACCCCAAAACCAATGACTACTCTGGGACAGTCAAAGGGACTGGTAAACAAAACCATTGCTAGATCAGTCAAAAGGAAACTGGTGGGTTTCCACACAACGGCAAACACCTGCAAAAAGTCCTCAGGAATGGGGAAGGAGCAAGGGGGAAGGGGCGACCACGCAAACTGGGTATCCAATCAAGATGGACCCCTCACGTCCAACCTCCTGAAAACAGCCCCGGGCAAACCATTTGGGGTCCCCTTCAGCGCCTCGGGGGCCCCAACGGTCGTCCCACCCCGGGGTGATGATGAGTGAAAATTTTTAAAAGAGTCCCATAATGCGCACTTTTAAAAAACCCTCTCTTACTCTGCCCGCCCGCCTGCCCCTGGGCCCGCCCCGCCTGCCTGCCTCCTCCCCTGCCTTCCTTTCCCTCCTGCCCCCCCCTGCCCCCCCCAACAAGTCAACCGGAGGTTGTGGTTCGAATTCCGCCTCGCCCCTTCTTCCCAAAAAAACAAACTAATGCCAAAGTCCCCTTTGGATGAACTTTTAACCCAGCCTTGTGTGCGAATGCATGCGAACATCTTTCCCCAAAAGTTAAATCCGTTCCGCTTTTTTGAAGGTTTGGCCTTGTTGCCGGGGGGAACAATGACAGAATTTACAAAAACCCAACAACGGGGGTGCATGAAAAAAAGCCCTGATGCTTATTCCATTATCCTTTAAAAAAGAAAAAAAAAAATAAAAAATAAATAAATAAATAAAATCTCTCTCTCCCCCAAATTCCCTGCATTTCAACTTTTGTCTAAATCATATCGATACAGTATTGCGCAAAATCACACAATTGCAGCGACCAATTTTAGGGGAAATTAACGTAATGCAAACTTTTCGAGAGAACAATGTTTGGAAGCATTGATTTTACTCGTACGTTTAATCTTCTAATCACATAAAGGTTATTCAGTAAATCAGTTTGTACGACTCACATCGATTAACTGAATTACCGATAAATTCACTGAATTTACTTATTGATCTATTGATTTATATTTGTTACACAGTTGTCGTTTGCTTCATACTCCAGAAACTAGCGAAAATAATGAGAAGAAAAACTGAAATCAAAATGATTATCAACATCATCATCATGGATGGAATGGTGGATGGGTGGATGATAGGTTATTGGGTTGGTCGGTGGGTGGGTGGATTGACAAACGGTTGAAAGGACAATGGGTAGATAAATTTGAAATCCGTTATTCATGATATTTGAAAAAGTTGTACGCGTGTAAAGGATTTAAGTGCAAGCGCTTCGATTTGTTTGTTTTACAAGATTCAGCGCTATATAGATTCCATATAGTATTATTTATTATTATTTGGATGGATGTGTGGACGGCATGCTGGCTGGCTGGCTGGCTGGCTGGATGGATGGGTGGGTGGATGGGTGGGTGAGTGGGTGGTGAGTGGGTGGTGGGTGAGTGGATAGGTAGATGGATGGATCGATGGATAGATGGATTTGTTTGAATACGAAAGCAGGAGGGCAAATTCTGAAAGATGAACTTTATTTCTGAGGAACAGTTGGGAGTAAGAACCGTACATGGTCACAATTGCCCGTGACTTCAACACAAGAGCTGCATACAGATAAATGGGCCAATATACGCCAACTGCAAAACATCCTCTGCTCCGATTTTATTGTTGTCAGTGTACCGATCCTGCTCCTGATAGATAAGATGCTTCTCGTTTTATTCCATAATGTACACAGTTGGAAGCACTGAGACTTTATTTGCAAGGAAAAAACCCAACCCTGCAAAAAAAATCCTCTATTGCATATACAGCGCACCCGTATCTACCAAAACATTTACTTATCCAATACTTAACCAACAGCGTAATCTAATTTACTAACACAAAATCTTAGTAAGGCGAAGGAATACTGAGAAAAAAAGTCACTGTTAAGATACAGTGAAGAGCAAAAGTTATTCACTGACCAATTTTAGAGAAACATCTAAACGGTTAATTGAAAAATTCACATGCTGGGCAGCCTTGGCCACCTCATCTCCCATGCAGTCCCGAAACCGCAAAAAACAATCTTCTAAAGGAAATGACAAAACAGCTTTCTGCTGGCCCTCCCTCTCGCATTCACACCCACCCTCCATGCTTTTTAATTTGAAGGGTTTTCTTTCTGTGTGAAGAAATCGATACGGCACTGCATCAACATCAGCCCCAGAACACAGTGATCCATACGAGGCCACACAGGCACCTTCAGCGGTGACAAGGGAACCGTTTGTTGTTGTTTTAAGCTTTGCTTTCTCTGGTCAATTTGATCTTCCAACAGCATGAAGACTATTGATTCCATCAGTCTGTGAGATCAAAGTCTTCCAACAGAAAGCGACTCATTGAATTATTGATTTTGTTCTTGTTCTACGTTGTTCTGTATCTTTTGAAATCATGCTGCAAAAAAAACAACCACACTGTGTCCACAGGAGAATTAAAAATGAAAGGAAAAAATCCCCCATTTTTCTAGTTGAAACCAAACTTGTTCAGTGGGTGGGTGGGTGGGTGGATAGTGGATGGGTAGGTAGATAGGTGGAAAGATGGCCTGGCGCATGGACAGACGGACTGATAGAGTGATGGACGGATGGATCTACGGTCTTGTCTGATTTATTTGAATAATACAGCCTCTGCTCAAATTTCCGTTGCTGCTGGTATTGTGTCTAATCTGCTCTGTTGCTGGTAACAAAGACGCTAGCTGTGCGTTTCATTACACAGAATTCGTGTGTAGAAATTTAATTGCAAAAGAAAGGGCTGAGAAGCATGTTTGGAAATTCAAAATCTATTTATTCGTGGGGGGAGGGGGCGGCGGGGTTGTATGCAAGCAAAAGTGAACAATTTTCTTCCAAAAGTACAATAAAAATTACTTTTTTCCAATCAATGAATAATCTTAGTGTTCATACATTATGTACCTGGTTAAATATGGATAGAGTAGTTACCTTGATTTCATCTTTGTTCGATGTGTGTGTTCTTTGGTAGATGAAAATAAAGTGTTACCATAACACCCCTGCGTGGTCTCGCATCATATTCCTTTGAGGTGTGGAGTGCCTGAATTCTAACATCATCCACTTAACCCAGAACCATTACCTTCTTTCATTAGAAATATCAGAGAACATATTTCAAAGCTGGGACTAAAAAGCTTTCTTTTGCTGAGAGTAAAAAAGGGTTTGTGGATAATGGCTGTAAAACTTCACCTCATGTTTTTCACGTTGGTGATGCAAACCATGCAACTTATATCAAGATTCTGGTTTGTGGGGGCGGGAGGAGTGGGGAGGGGGTCTTCGAAAAACATACACTTACAAATACATAGCCGATAAAACGTATTCAGCTTTTAATCTATAAAAGCCGTCTTCAGAACCATCCAGCTCATATCTCATCTCCCTTCGTCCTCTCTAAAGATCTAAAGCGATCCCACAGACGCCATTATGGCAGCAACATGAATCCGGAAATCGAACTTAGCCTACAGAGAGCCCATGCAAGTATTGACCATACCATCTTTTGGAACTGCATCACAGACGTGGGGTTTGAACGTCTAACAGAAATCATGTTGCAGTAACTGTTATTATGTGAGCTTAAAGTTCCTATCAGAAATTGGTTTTTGTATTGAAAGCTTCTGATTTACAGAATACAGAATATCTTCTAACATGAGAGCACGGGGGGAGGGGGGAGGAGGGGGATCGTACTGTAAAGATAATTTTTGAAGCAAACAAACATAAACAGGAAAACAAAACGGCTGCTTAACTTCACACACACAAAAGAGGTTTCGATGGATGGATAGATGGATCAATGGACAGATGGACGGGCTGGCAAACGAAAAGACGGACAGACGAATGTATGGAACAAGCGACGGACAGGAAGACGGACAGACAAACGGATATATGGATGGATGAGTGAATACATAGATGATAGATGGATGGATCGATAAGGGAATGAGTCAGAAGTATTTTGTTTTCTTTTCGTTCAACGGCTAGAGCTCCGAGGTTCCCCAGTGGTGAGATTTTGCATATGCAACCGTTATTTCCCACCATTAAGGTAGCCGCATTCCGACATACAGAACAGAAGTAGCATAATGCTACTTCCCTCTGATTCACTTACAAAAAGAGAATTGCCCATTTCTACGTGTGTCTATGACCCCCCATGCAATCAATGATGAAAAACCTGATTTTAGAAAAGCTAACATTTTCCCTGTGGATATGCTACCACCGGCCTGCAATTAATAATGAATCAATTCTTGCCTAACTCTGATGCCTACAAACACATCGACCCTGCAAAAAAAGAGAGGAAATCTTGCTTCTTTTTTCATACACACAAAATTAGAACTTTCAGATTTCTCGAATCCAAAGTTAAATCTAGAACCATAGAATGTTGATACTCATAATTCATTTTTCTCCTAAGAAATATAACTCTGGGAGTCAAACTTTCATGGTGTTCATATTTTCCGTGACACCGGCAAGATGCCACGCATCAATTTCATGACAGAGCGAACACTCTTCCTTGCCGCTTCATTTCCAACTCGTGGAAGCAGAAAGACCTCATGTCTCATTAGGATAAATGGATGAATGGTGAATGGGTGGGAAGGTAGGTAGGTAGGTAGGTGGACGGATGGGTAGGTAGGTAGGTAGGTGGGTGGGAAGTTAGGTAGGTGGGTGGGTGATCGGGTTGGTAAATAGGTCGTGACACAGACGGCTAGATTGATGGCTGGCTGGCCCGGTGGATGGATGGATGGATGGATGGATGGATGGATGGATGGACGGATGGATGGATGGACGGATGAATGGACGGATGGATGGAAAGATGGATGGATGTTTAATCGTGAGAGTGTATGTACGGACAGGAGACGAGATAACCTAGTGGTTTATTACAGAACTAGTGATCTCATATTCATCTGTAGATCGGTGTTCTATAGGTAACGCGCCCTGTCTAGAAAGCGAAAAGTCCGGTCTGAAGTGTGCGGGCGGTTTTCGTACCCCTTTGACCGAAAATTTTTCCCCCATCCAATTAGACCATTATTGGTGGCTGGGCGCTAAGTCTTTCGGATGAGACGATAAACCGAGTTCCCCGTGTGTTACACTAATTATTTTAGCGCACGTCAAAAAACCACGCAACAAGAGCAGTTTGTCCCGGCAAAATTCTTAGAAAAAAGCCACTCTTGAAAGGAAAGAATAAAACCAAATACAGCTGCAGAAAAAAAAAAAAAAAAAAAAAAAACAAAAAAAGGGTGAAAGGGTGGCGCAGCGCTAAGTGGCGACGCGTTCTCCCGCTCTCCCCGGGGAGAGCAGCCCGAATTCAAATCTGAGCGCTTTGATTTGTTGCTTTACAAGATTCAGCGCTATATAAATTCCATACATTATTATTATTATTATCTGACGGCCTGGGTTTAAACCACCTTCGAGGCACCCGTTTGAGGGGATTTTCCCCTGGAGTTAACACGAGTGCCGACTCTACTCCACCGAAAGTCCTTCGAATGAGTTTATAAACCGAAGTCTCGTGTGCAAAGCAATGCAGAACACTCTTCTGCACACGCTTTTGAAAAACCGTTCAGCTTTTGGGAAGAGTTCCCCACTGCTTGCCAAGTAGAACGATGACCAATGTGAAAAAACGCAAACACACTGGTGGTCCTGTTTTAGACATCTCCCCCCAAGTCCATATGCGGCTACCTTAATGGTGAGCAAAAACGGTCCAGTACCCCCTAAATCTATCGTTGGTGAGCCTCGGCACTAGCCGAGGAAACGAAAACAGAGAATTTCACAGAGAATAAGCATTCCCGTTTTATGGTTCTTACCACTGGTCTGACATCAATGATGATATGATGATGATGATGATGATGATGATGATGATGAAAGAAAAGTAGAAGAAGAAGAAGAATAAGATGAAAAAGAATGTATGGAATTGTATAAGCGCTGAATCTTGTAAAACCCAACAAATCAAAACTGCCCTTTTCCTTCAACTGTTTGCAAAAAATATCGACTCGAGCTACACAATTTTGATTCCTTTGCTGATTTAACAACACCAAAAACAAATTTCTCAGCTTTTTCCCCCAAAGAAAAGTAAACCTAAATCTAAAAAAGATATATAGTCTGTTTTTTTTGGCTGTTTTCCTTTTTCTTTCAAAAAACAAACACGGGGGTCCTAACTTTAAGGGAGTGAATTTTCTCCGTACACCGGCTAGACTCAGCCCATTTCAATGACATAGATGGTACGCATTGTTGCCCTTCATTTGCAAACTGAATGTTTTTGCATGGCGGAAAAGACAAAAATTCCTGTAGAAACGCTAGTGAACAATTAATTTGTGGTTGCGCTCTCTTCTCTCTTCCTCTCGCTCTTCTCTATCCTCTCTCTCTCTCTCTCGCTCTCTCATTCTCTCTTCTCTCGTCTCTCTCTCTCTCTCTCCCTCTCTCCCTCTTCTCCTCTCTCACTCATCTCTCTCATCTCGCGAACTCGTGAACTGCTGAACCATGTTCGAATCTCGTCAAGAGATTTTTTCCTCTGGAGCAACATCTAGTGCCGACTCCACTCCTCCCTAAAAGTCCTTCGGATGAGATTATAAACCGAGTCCCGAGTGGGGGGGCGAACCACGACAAACATCTTAGCGCACACGTTAAACCCGATCAGGATTTCTAAGAGAGGCTATTGGTGTGCCGGGGGGAAAAGATGACAACATTTACAAAACTGCATACTCCCGAGACTGGATGAAAAAAAGCACTGGACTGCTTACTCCATTATTCTCGAAATAAAAGAATAAATATATATTTAAAATAAATACACTTTATTCCTGTCGTTTAAAATCTAGTAATTGACAAAGTAATGCATCCCTTGCACACTGCGCAAAATTGATTGATAAAATAGTCTACTCAATTAGTTCAAAGACTGATAGTGAAGGACTTTGCTTATTATAAATGTGTAAAGGTGCACTATTATTTTTAAAAAAACTCATTCGGCTTTGACACTTTCTTATTGAGAGATACCATTTATGCAACACATAATGCTCATCACCTTAACTAGTTGCGATGACCTCGTGAAGGTCACATATCTCTGATCCATAATGCTGTAAAGTCACCTGATATAATGTAGCTTTCTGATGTCAACGACCGAACGAAAATTCCCACAGCAGAGTTCATAGCAGCCACCCATACTCACCCACTCGCATTGGGTCTGCTTATCTAACCAGCTTCGTTTTTATGTAAAAAAACAAAAACCCAACAACAACAACAAAACCCAGTGCAGCAAAGGACTGCAGTAACGACAGTGGTGTGATGACTCTACAAGACCAAAAAGGTACAGGCAAATAAAGTATTTAAAACAAACTAAGAGAAAAATACGGAAAATAATTTTTTTTAATCAAAGAAAAACTACAAGGAAAAGAAACAAAAGCAATCAGTTCTTTTACGTACACTCAATAAATATAGGACACGGAGACCTTGATCGTTTGTGCCTTAATCCTAAAGACTAGCACCCGGATCAGCTTTCGTGGCCTAGTTAAACCCAAGTATTGTGAAATCTAGACTGGTGTGTTATCACTGCACCATTGTTCCGCCAGATGTGTGTTCTGTTGCATCCAAAGATGTAGGAAGGATGGGTGAGGAGGAAGGGGCTCACGGATGGCCACAAGCCCACGCAGTCAGTGTGTGTGTGTGTGTGTGTGTGTGTGTGGTGTAGTGTAGTGTAGTGTAGTGTAGTGTAGTGTAGTGTAGTGTAGTGTAGTGTAGTGTAGTGTAGTGTAGTGTAGTGTATTGTAGTGTAATGTGTTTGTGTGCTGTGTGTGTAGTGTAATACGTTTGTGTGTTCTGTGAGTGTATATATATATATATATAATATATATATATATATATTATTTATCTATTCTATTATATCGAGGATAATGGAATAAGCACTTATGTGCTTTTTTACATCCAGTCCCAGAAATACATATATATAATTTATTATATATATATATTTATATAGAGAGAGAGAGAGTGTGTGATATATAGATATAGATATATGTGTGTGGTTGTGTGTCTGTGTGAGTGTCTTTGTGTGTCTGTATGTGCGTGCATGTGTGCATGTGTAGGCCTACGTATATGTGCACACGTGCGCACGCACGCGCGTGTGTGATAATTAATGTCTGTGTGTCTGTGTCTGTGTCTGTCCATTTGTTTGTATCTTGTCAGCTTTAGTTCACCTTTCTCTTTGAAGATACATATAAACAAATCTCCTCTCCATATCAAATTGCGCGCGTGACCTTCATGATGGCATGACTGGCACCGTGCCACGAACACCGGAACGGATGGATGGAACTGTCAGTCTACAAGTATCTTCTGCTGGCTGCAAGCAATAATCAAGAGAGATGACTTGTTCTCCTTGCAAATCATCCACTGCAGAGGTCACTGAATGACATTTTCTAGAGACACGTGTACGAGTGGGTGGTGTTTTCTTTTCTTTCGAACTATTTTTTCAACATGTCGTTTTCGTATAGTCACATATTCAAAGAGGAAAATAAACGACGCGCATCCTACTTATCTATTATCTAACCAATCAGCAAACATGTAGAATTCAGACAATCAACATGATTATAGGAAAAAATGTAACAACAAAGTAATTAGGACGAAATAAGCAAACAGAAAACCTAATAGAGGAAACGAGCGTAGCAACATCAGAAATATCTTTTTAGAAGAGAGAGAGAGAGAGAGAGAAGAGAGAGAGAGAGAGAGAGAGAGAGAAGAGACAGACAGACAGACAGACAGACAGACAGACAGACAGACAGACAGAGGTAGGGAGGGAGGAGGGAAGAGAGAGAGGGAGAGAGAGAGAGAGAGAGAGAGAGAGAGAGAGAGAGAGAGAGAGAGAGAGAGAGAGAGAGAATGCAAAGAAGAAGAAGAAGAAGAAGAAGAAGAAGAAGAAAACAACAACAACAACAACAACAAGAAAGGCAGGTAGGCAGATGCTTAAGTCTTGGAGCTTTGTGTTTCATCTTAGAAGGGTCCTTTACTTTATAAAGAAAGGAAAACAAGCACACACACTGACAGAGTTGTCATCAACAGCAGCAAATAAAGTGAAATTATGTAATAGAAGTATTGACATTCTTTGTTGTGTCTGTTAGATACACAGACAATTCTGCAGGTGTATTTAACGAATACGAAACAGTATTGCAGAGTGGGTAGTTTTCCTAGCTATCTGTTATAGATAAGGGGGGGGGGGACTTCTTACAGTAGATCTCTTCTATACTCAGATCACAGAAACAATCCATCCATCCATCCATCCATCCATCCACCCGTCCATCCATCCACCCGTCCATCCGTTCATCTGTCTGTCCGTCTGTCCATCCACTTTCCTTTCAGTCCACCGTACGTACGCCGTGCGTGTGTGTTTGCGCGCGCCTGGGTTTGTGTGTGTGTGTGATAATTTTTAAAAGCTATCTTGGAATGTTCATAACAATTTGAAATGTATTTTTCTTGTGTCTTGTGAGATAATTATACGTATCAATGTGCCTATCAGTATTGTAATTGCCCTTCATGGGATGGTTAACGTATTTTTGACTTGACTTGACTTGACTGTCTGTCTGTCCGGCCTTCCATCTTTCCAAAATGATAGGAAGCATGTCCAGTGCAACGTCAGAACTGTGTCAGATTATGATGAGGAAAACTAGTTGACTGATGTACTTTTTATTTGCGCTGCTGTTTCTTGAGGTTTTTTGTTTGTTTGCTAACAAACTGTCAGGGATCGTTTGTTTTGACTTGTTATCATGTTGAAAAGAGTAAGGATAGTACTGGCTTTAATGTGTAGTTTTATTCGATTTTCTCAGAACCAGATATACTGTTTTTACCTTGAGCTTCAACACAGACAGTATTCTAAAACAGGATTTGTTAATACTAGTACTGACTTTTATGTGTGGTTTTCTTTAATTTCATTGAAACTAATTGTGTTGATGGTTGTTATTGGTGGTGTTGTTTTGTTTACTTCGATTTCAATACAGTTAAGCAAAATATCTATTAAAATAGTGGTTGTAAGCTTACTTACATGTTATTTCAACATACTATGCGTCAAGTGAAAAAGCATATTATGCAGGTAACAGTTCTATCGATCTTACCGTTTGTTATATATGAACGTCAGTTTCATTTGAGGCTGTCATGTCATATTTAAAAGGAAAGCTTTCAGAAAACAGCAGGCTCGGACAGAAATAATCAACATGAGCTAAGATACATTATAATATCAATAAAGCCAAATCTCCTGGTTATTACAAGTTAACAAATACATCCCGTACCATGTGATGACCCGAACTAGCGCCATTCTCTCATTCAATTCAGAGCATCACGCATGCAATATCATCAGTTTATCAGCGTCTAAAACAAAAACAATCTTAAGCCAAGAAACAATTTAAAGAATAAGCAAAACTCAAACTCTGCCATTTTTCAACAGGAGATGGATACTAAGATCATTGATGATGTATCCTGCAGTTTACATTTCTGCGCACTCTATCTGACAAATACACAGAGATCGCTGTCAACAACATTCTGACAAATACACACAGATCGTTGTCAACAACATTCTGACAAATACACACAGATCGTTGTCAACAACATTCTGACAAATACACACAGATCGTTGTCAACAACATTCTGACAAATACACACACAGATCGCTGTCAACAACATTCTGACAAATACACAGAGATCGCTGTCAACAACATTCTGACAAATACACACAGAGATCGCTGTCAACAACATTCTGACAAATACACACAGATCGATGTCAACAACATTTTGACAAATACACACAGAGATCGCTGTCAACAACATTCTGACAAATACACAGAGATCGATGTCAACAACATTGTTTGGTGTCATGCTCCTCCAGTCTTTCCCTACGCCATTAGCGCGGTAAACAGACATGGTTAGTGTCGTTTAAACAAGCTAGGTAAGACGGCCTGAACCGCCTCTACTACCCAATCAGCAGCTACTGTATGTCGCCGACCCCGTAAAGCTATAACAGCTCTTCCTCTTTCATACATTTTACCTCCAACGGCACAGCCGCCTCAGCGATCGATACATGTTCCATCCCAAAGCCGTCCATCTTCATTCTCGTTTCAGTCCAAAAGAAGCCCACTCCGCTCTCTCCCTCAGCGCTGCTGTGTACACTTCAACGACCAACCACTCACACCTTTCCATCCAACATCTCCGGGTCTCCTCTTAACAGTCCAGTCTTTTCTGAGGCGAGGTCTTGATTTCAGCAGCGATTTTTCGTTCTTTTTTCCCCCTTTTTAAAAAAACAACAACCCTGGACACACTTGTTTTCTTTGCGCTCACAGCCCGGAGACTGACGAAGGGGACGCCGAGACACCAGCCAAAATGTGGAAGAGGGAGCCCCCACACCGCTGCCGTTGGAAAAGGATGGAGGGGACCCAATACTTCACCAGCATCCCTCCTTCCCCCTCCCCTCTATCCTTGAGCCCCTCTCCCCCTGCCCTCCATCCCATGTCTCTTCCTCCCAGAGCGGAGGGAAAGCGTCTCGGATCAATCTTCCTCTCCCAAAATTAGAGTGTGTGTGAGTCGCCAGCTTTTCCTCCCGTCCCCGCTCCCCGACCCCCCCCCCCGACCCCCCCCCCCCCCCCCCCCCCCCGCCCGTCCCCAGCCTTCCCAACCCTCACCCCAGGCCAGTGTCGCTGTCTGTCATGTCTGCCTCTAGTGAGGACTTTTGGTGAGGGTGGTGAGGGTAGTGGTGGTGGTGGTGAGTGTGGCTGGTGATGGTGACAGTGGTGGTGGTGGTGGTGGTGGTGGTGACTGGTGCTGATATTTATCATCAGGATGGTGGTTGGAATGATGACGAGGGACAAAAAGGTCATTCACAGTAGATTCTGTCAATGCAAAATGAAAATTAGCATTATAAAGGCAGACAACTGTCTTTTCGTTAAAAGCCATCGGTTTATTTTAGACTATAAAAATGAAAAAGCTTTACTTTAAAAAACAACACCCAACCTTACAGAACGTCAGTAGTTTTAAAGGAAAGCATTTACCTATCATAGAATTAATGCACCGAGCTCATGAACCCCCCCCCCCCCCCCCCCCAACAAATATGACATTTTGCAAAAACTACTTATTGCTAGACAGATAAACAAAACATGGTGGATTGAAATACTAGATGAACACGACAGTATGTTGTCGTTGTTATTGTTGTTGGTGTTGTGTGTTTCCAGCTTAACACCCTAGGGTTTACCCAGAATATACGCTCTGGATCACTCACTACACCTGAATTTTCAAGCATCTCACCATAAAGGCAGCCATATTCCGGCTTATCAGAATTATTTCCCTTTTAAAGAAGAGTGTGGGCTCTTACGCTACAAGCTTGTCATGGCTTCAGACAATCTCAACATAACATATCGAAGCCTTACAACACTTTAATGTAGGACTTGGCACTTGGCTTACATCAATAACTTGGAAAGCTACGGGTCTGGCCCCAAAGAACAATTTTTCGTCTAAATAAAAGGTTACATAAATTTTTTCCATTTAAAAATCAGTACCAAAAATTACCATTTGGTTTTTTTTTTATAAAAGAACCTTGTTGGCTGGGCCTAAAAAATAAAAACCCAAAAAAATTGGCCCTCAAGCTAATTCGTATAAAGTTTTTTAAAAGTCAAAAATTTTTCACTATGGGAAACCTGTCGATTTTGGAAACCCAAGGTCAGGCCACCATTTTGGCTTCCAAAAAAAAATCATTACATTTTAAAAAATAAAAAAGAAAAACCAAATCTTTGTTCTTAAAAGATGTTTAGGGTATGTTGCAGTTATGGGGTTTTTCCCTACTTTGGGAATAATGCTCGGAGGACTTCAAGCAAGGGATTTGTGCCAGTTTGCTTAAATTAATTGATTACTTTCCCCGCAGTCCACTGCTTTTAAATGGTTTTTTGTATTTCGGCTTAACTTTCCCCTTTAACCTCCCTTTTTAAAAAAAAAAATCTGCAATGTAAGCTTAAAAAATCCCCACCACTGCTCCCGCTCTGTATGCACGTCCGGCAGCTTTTGGTGATGTTATATAAAAATTAAAAATATATGTATATAAAAAAAATATATATATGTATATATATATATATATATTATATATATTAATAATTATATATATATATTAATGTGTCCCGTCGCGCATGAATTATTTTTCCTTATTAAGGAGCAAAAAGAGCAAAGTGCCCATGATAAACTAAAATCTAAGCCTCCAATACAGCACAACAGGGAAAATCAAAACGATAACCCTCTAGGGCTGATCAGCCCGGTGAAGCTGTCTATGATAGTGTGTAAGCTACATATGATAGCTGATGACACAGTGGTGTTTCGTGTGTAAAAAAAGACACTGATAAGACTGTTAGCGGGAGGGGGCATGGGGGGGGGGGGGGGGGGGGGGGGGGGGGGGGGGGGGGAGGGGCGAGAACAACACTTATGCCAGGTAGTGCGGGGCAAGAAGCTGCTTCTTGCATCTTGTGCTGCTGCTGCGGATGTCTTCTGCTGCTGCTGCTGCTGCTGCTGCTGCTGCTGCTGCTGTTGTTGGTTTTGCTGCTGCTGCTACTACTACTGCTGCTGCTGCGTTTGTAAGCGTCCTTTTCTTGTTCTTCTTGTTGTTCTGGTTCTTCGCGTTCAGTGTATTCTTTTTCTCCTTTTTGTCTTCTTCTTGTTTTGTCTGTCTGCTGTTCTCGTCTGTCTCTCTCTCTCTCTCTCTCTCTCTCTCCTCTCTCTCTCTCTCTCTAATATTATATATATATATATATATATATATATATATATATATATATATATGGAGATAGATAGATATATATAATATATATATACATATACATAGAGAGAGAGAGAGATCCCTCTATTTTCCCCTACATTTCCCGTGTGTGCAAGAAGAAGAGAAACGTGTATTGGCAAACTCTTTTGATTTAAAAAAAACCCCACTATGTCATTGTTGTTGTGTGGCTAGCTATAACACTAAAATGTACTGTACGTGTTGAGTGTTGTCACGCTGTCACCAGGACAAAACTATTCGGCGTTGACTGTAACGCCAAACAATTTTTTTCAAACTATGCAACCGAAAAACAAGAAATGCACAGCCATTGATTACATACACACGCGCGTGCTTGCGCAAGCACACACGCATGCACACACATGCCCCCATCCCCTCCCTCCCCCCCAAATATACACACATGCACGCAGGCAGACAGGCACACGTGCATACACACACACACAAACATGCACGCTTGCGCGCGCATAGACACTCACAAATGAACACAGGCACGCACGTGAGTATATGCAGGCATGCACGCACTCACACACACATACACGCCCGCGCGCACGCACACCACACATGTGCACGTACACACATACGTCAGCATGCATGCATGTATGAATGCACACACCACCACACACACACACACACAACACCACAACACACCCACACACACACAACACACACACACACACCACACACCACACCACCCCACACACCCACACACACCCCACCAAAACACACACACACACACACACACACACACACACACACACACACACACCACACACACACACTATCCCCGACGGAGACGACAGAGCACTACCCAGAGAGTGCTACAGTGATCGAATTATGTGTCAATCTCTCCTGAGACTGTGGAGTATAAGAACAGACCGATCTGACCACAGACCAGCACCAACATGCCAATGCCACTCTTGTCTGTCAGTCTGCTAGTGTGTGTACCCAGAATACACTATTTCGAATTTCGCATCGGATTAATTTCTGTTGTTGTTACAGAATGTAAAATGGTTTCTGATTTGTTGCTTTACAAGATTTAGCGCAGCGCTATATAAATTCCATTTAGTAGTTTGTAGTAGTAGTAGTAGTAGTAGAAGTGTAGGAGGGGGAGGAGGAGTAGTAGTAGTTAGTAGTAGTAGTAGTAGTAGTAGTAGTAGTAGTAGTAGTAGTAGTAGTAGTAGTAGTAGTAGTAGTAATGTAATTTGACTATTGACATTTTATTTCATAGATTTTGTCTGCAGCGCACCATGTTTGTAATATCTGTTTGTTTAAACTATTGATTATTTATCATTGATTGCATGACTGTGTAAGATTAGGTTGAATGCATGCGCTTTGATTTGTCTTTGCAAGATATAGCGCTATATAAGTTCCATTTATTATTATTATTATTATTACTACTACTACTACTACTACTACTACTACTACTACTACTATAAAGACAAGCGTAAAGAATCGACTTCAATCTATAAATGGATACGTCCGAAAACAAATAATGCTGTTCTAGAAAAGGAAGAGGAGGGAAAGGAGGAGGTGGAGGAAGTCGCCGAGAAGAACGCGAAGAATGCAAAGACGAAGTAGAAAAAGAAGAAGATCACTTTGGTCTCTGCAGTCAGAGCAGTTTAGATTTTACTTTATTAAAGTGAAAGAAATAATTCACGGCTCAAACAAAGCGGCAGAATCTTACCTGCCATTCTTAAAATAATAAGTAAACAGTAGAACTATTTGAGCATAACGCACAGCTTCGCTTCTATAGCTTTGTTAGTGAAACATAGACCCCACCCCCACCCCCATCCCCCCTTGCCCTGGTCCACGGGTTAAGTCGCGTTCTCATTTGCAATGAATTTTCTTTTAAAATGCTGCTTACATAAACGGTCTCTTCTGTCTCTGCCTAAAAAATCGATCCTTTCCAGGAAAGAACGAAACTTTAAAAAAAAAGCTATTTAACAGTATCAAGGTCGTTGTACTGAGCATAGAATTCTTTGGCTGTTCTGAGATGGGCTTAGTATTGGTAGTAGTAGTACCACGGCCGCCAGCAGTAGCAGCAGCAGCAGCAGCAGGAGTAGTAGTAGTAGTAGTAGTAGTAGTAGTAGTAGCAGTCGTAGTAGTCGTAGTAGCAGTAGTAGTAGTAGTAGTAGTAGTAGTAATAATAGTAGTAGTAGTAGTAGTAGTAGTAGTAGTAGTAGTAGTAGTAGTAGTAGTAGTAGTAGTAGTAGTAGTAGTAGTAGTACGTAGTAGTAGTAGTAGTAGTAGTAGTAGTAGTAATAGCAGTAGTAGTAGTCGTATAGTAAGCAGTAGTAGTAAGGTAGTAGTAGTAGTAGTAGTAGTAGTCGTAGTAGCAGTGTAGTAGCAGTAGTAGAAAGTAGTAGTAGATAGAGTAGTAGTAGTCGAGTAGCAGTACGAGTAGTAGTAGTAGTAGTAGTGTAGTAGTCAGCAGACAGCAGCAGCAGCAGCAGCAGCAGTAGTAGTAGTAGTAGTAGTAGTAACAGCAGCAGCAGCAGCAGCAGCAGCAGCAGCGCAGTAGTAGTAGTAGTAGTAAGCAGCAGCGACCCAGCAGCGCAGCCAGCAGCAGCAGCAGTAGTGTAGTAGTAGTAGTTAGTATTTGTAGTAACAGCGCAGCAGCGCAGCAGCCGTTAGCAGCAGCAGCAGTATTTAGTAGTAGTAGTAGTAGTAGTAACAGCAGCAGCAGCAGCAGCAGAGCAGCAGCAGCAGCAGTAGTGTAGTAATAGTAGTAAGTAGTTGAGTAGTAGTAGTTGTGGGTAGTAGTAGTAGTAGTAGTGTGTAATAGTAGTAACAGCAGCAGCAGCAGCAGCAGCCAGCAGCAGCAGCGCAGCAGTAGTAGTAGTTAGTAGTGTAGTAGTAGTGTTTTAGTTTAATAGTAGTAGTAGTAGCAGCTGCAGCAGCAGCAGCAGTAGTAGTAGTAATTTAGTAGTAGTAGTAATAGTAGTAGTAGTAGTAGTAGAAATAGTAGTAGTAGCAGCAGCAGCAGCAGCTGCAGCAGCAGCAGCAGCTGCAGCAGTAGTGAAAAGTAGTAGTAGTAGTAGTGTATAGTAGTAGTAGTGGGTAGTGTAGTAGTAGTAGTAGAATTTAGTAGTAGTAGTAGTAGATTCGTAATAGTAGTAGTAGCAACAGAAATCAACAACTAAAAAGCAGCAGCAGCATCAGAGCAGCAGCAGCAGAAATGATGATGACCCGACACCCCCGAGGTGATGACAACGCGACGACGATGATGGTAATACAGCAACAGTTAAAATAGCATTTCGCAATATTGCTGCACACCTCCACAAACAGACCTGTGTCGTTCCCCTGCAAGCAGTGTACATGACCAAGCAAACAAGAACAGAGCAGACATTTGTTTTGTTCTGCATACATTGGGTTCTACGGTGTGACCAGGAACAGCAATGGGAAGGCGGGAAAGGGGCGATAATGAACACCCGTAATCTGGTGACCTCCTTATCTTCCCTGGACTGCTTGACTTTCTTTTTCACTGACCCCTTGCCCTTGATTTTGCCGCAGCTGATATGTTTCCTGATGATTTTGATCATAATTCGTGTATGATTTATGGATCAGCCTCTCTCTCTCTCTCCTTCTCTTCTGTCTTCTCTTTCTTTCTTTTCTCTTTTCCCCCCCCCCCTTCTCTCTCTCTTCTCTCTCTCTCTCTCTCTCTCTCTCTCCCCCTCTCTTCTCTCTCTCTCTTTTTCTCTCTCTCTCTCTCTCTCTCTCTTTTCTTCTCTCTCCTCTCTCTCTCTTCTCTCTCTCTCTCTCTCTCTCTCACTCTCTCTTTCGCCCAAATTTATCCCTAGGGACCATACTACATCACAGCAAAGGAAAGGAACTGAAGATCCCGAGAACAAGCATGTTTACACTGGGGGCGTGGAGGTGGGTGGATGATACTTAATCACTTATACGGAATAGAGCACAAAAGCATCAATCTCATGGTCTGTTTTAATATCAAGATTCCGCTTACTAACTAACACCATTCATTATCTCGAAGCCTGATTTGAACACATCATTAACAAGTTTACCTTTAGTTATGAAAGGAGGAGATAGGGTTGTCTTACGTTCAGTCTATCACTTCTGCAATGTCTATTCTTTGCCCTGAAGTTCGGGTTCTTGCGACACGCTTGTCTACGTTGTATTTTTTTGCTTTCAGCTGATTCAGTATAAAAAGAAGCAATATCCTGCCGCACATATAGCGATGGGAAGATCATCAGTCATACTGTGACTCGGTGTAATGATTTACCAGTAGTAATATGTACTGCTGGTGGGAAAGGTCCTTTTTCAGTGAAATTCAGACTTTCCTGAGATATGTATTGTGTACAGTTCAGAAAAAAAAAACAGTTAGCAGGAAAGCAAGATACACCTCCACGTCTGCCACACCTAGATGACAGGTTAATGTTGCAGGAAGACTGGAGAACACGTGACTGCTTGTATTCTTTTTATAGCATATAATGCCACATCTATTTCACAAAGCAACATGAAATTCATACGAAACCGTTTTTCTATCAGCCATACATTCTACTACTGACAAATCATTACTCTGTGTGCTACAGTAAAGCTGACGGCTTCTTTGCTAATATTTATGGCATGTTTTTGATTCATGTCGTCATCATGCAAACCAAATTTGAATACAACAGCACAGAAAAACAGTAACACCAAAACATGGTATGCCAAGGGAAATAGATGATGTTTGATTTAGGCACACGGCCGAATTTATTGAAAACCCTGCACCAGCTTCAAGTAAAAGCCCCTTGTCTGATCTACCTACCCTGAAAGCTACCAAGCCACGTCTTTACTCAGTCATTATCATCGTTGTCGTCATCATCGTCGTCGTCATCATTATCATTGTCGTCGTCATCGTCGTTGTCGTTGTTGACGTCATCATTTCCTTCAGCGATTTCTTGCTCCAAAAATTTAGAAACCCACAGAGTGCTTTTCAACTACACGCATTAACAGATTCTATTGTATAAAAGCAACATAGATAATAACAACAACAAGCAAAATCAAACAAACAAACAAGCCATAAACAAACTTTAAAAAGCCATAAAAAAAGACTGCTAAAATACTACATCAAATTTCACACAAGCACACAGATAACAGGCTTAGTTACTATCGATAAATGATTTGTTTAAAAAAATTGTAAACAAGCTGATAACTCCTCATTGCAATACGTTAACATCCGAAGTAATTACTCAAAGGAGAATGATCATAACCAGCTAACAAAGCAACCTGACACATAGAATCGAACCGCAGTAAAATCCGACAAACCACAACAGTTTCAGACCGAGCTTAAAACTCTCCATCATTTCAATTCCTGCGACGATGAAAACCGCTCGTCAACGATTTTTCCCTCTCAAAGCAGACCCTGAAAAAGACAACCCCTTGAGTCGAATATCGATCAGCCATTGGCACAGTTGAACTCTGCTGCTAAAGGTGTTGATTCACATTCTATTCCGCGTGTCCGTATGTAAAATTCATGGGCCTCCTGCCATAATATCAGTGATAGAGAAATGAATGGGTCACGATAATGCCGGAATTGAAAATGCACGATCTTATTTTCGCGTTTAAAGTCTTGATCATAAAACCAAGCGTTCGATATTTCCAGACTTTTTACTCTTAGAATACATGGGCAATTCATCTTTTTCATCTTTACAGCGCCTTACATGAATTTGCCCAAAGACATCCCGAGAACGTGTTTTCTTCTTTTTTTTCTTTTTTTTAAACACAACTTGGGGCTTGTTTCTAGCATATTTGGAATAGAAGCATGTTAATAGTTAAGCGGTTAATCTAAACTACAACAAAAAATTACGCATTCAAACTTTGGTGGCAATATTATAGGATACAACATTAAAATCACAGGTACAACTTAGGTTCTATTTTCAAGGGATTTTATTCATAAACTGAAATAAGTATAATCTTCCGCTTTTTGGTTAAAGCTGCGCAATTCATTATTCTTTTTTTTTTTTAAACCCACAGGAGTCAGGTCAGAGGTGTCCTCTGCTACCGGTAACCATGCAACCCGGTACCACCTGTGACATGTGGGGAGTCAACCCAACCCAAAGATCACGCCTGGAGAGAGATGGGCGCCGCCAGGCTACTTTTGCCCAAGACACGCCAAATGGAACGGACGAAAATTAAGAATATACCCGGATCCCGGTCGCCGCCGGGTCAACAAGGACCCCGCCTTCCCTCTGCCACCAGGGGGAGGCGCCAAGTGTGCTACTGGGGGAACCCCTACAACTAAAATCAGAGGAAGGGTTACATCACCCTCGAACTGGAACGTCAGAAGTTGGCCA
>CM054141.1:42898858-42903858 GCA_028751875.1 Rapana venosa | reverse complement strand
TGAAGGCAGACTATCAATTGCAACTGGATAACAAGCAATATCCACATTGCAATTCTCAGGCAGTTCTCCTGAAGGCAAGATTATCCACATTGCAATTATCAGACAATTCTCCTGAAGGCAAGACTATCCACATTGCATCTGAGATAATGTTAACTAACGTTCTTACTGTCGTCCTTCTTTAAGTTTGGGAAGCCAGTCTTACATGGCCGAGACATGAGAAGTAGCAGTGGTGCCTTTCCCTTTGTTCTTCTCCTGAAAGGTTGAATACTTAACAATGGAAACTGATTAAAAAAAAATGATTAAAAAAAAAGGAGGTAAAGGAGTCCCATAACCTATAAGGTCGTAGGGGAGCGAGGCGTCAGAGATCTCACTTCTCTAGGGCCAGCATATTGAGGGCGGCGCCCATCTCCTCTCCCTCGCTGCTTTTACCTTCCCTGCCCCTAAAGAGGGCAGGTACCCATTTACAGCTGGGTGAACTGGGGGAACTGTACTGAAGCCAAGGCGCGCAAACGGTCACCCATCCAACTAGTAGCCACGCTCGACACTGCTTAACTTGGCTGGGGGAAAGCGAGTGCTCCGACCACTGAGCTATCCCGTCCCCAATGGAAACTGATACCACTTTATAAATCTCTCACGGTAAAAGTATTTCGTCCGTCTTCGTCAGGGAGAAGTTAAGACGAACTAGGTTGCGACTCTGAAACAATGATCCTAGAGGCAAGACTACCTGGCATGTATCTGAGAAATTCTGAAGGCAGGTACTGAACTCTTGAGACAATTTTTCTGGAGGCAAGGCTATCCAGATTGCAATTATCAGACAATTCTCCTGAAGGCAAGACTATCCAGATTGCAATTATCAGACAATTCTCCTGAAGGCAAGACAATCCAGATTGCAATTCTTAGGCAGTTCTGAAGGCAAGACTATCCAGATTGCAATTATCAGACAATTCTCCTGAAGGCAAGACTATCCAGATTGCAATTCTTAGGCAGTGCTGAAGGCAAGGCTATCCAGATTGCAATTATCAGACAATTCTCCTGAAGGCAAGACCATCCAGATTGCAATTCTCAGACAGTCTCCTGAAGGCAAGACCATTCAGATTGCAATTTCAGACAGTTCTCCTGGAGGCAAGACTATCCACATTGCAATTATGATAATTCTCCTGAAGGCAAGACTATCCACATTGCAATTATCAGACAATGCTCCTGAAGGCAAGACTATCCACATTGCAATTCTCAGACAATTCTCCTGAAGGCAAGACCACCCACATTGCAATTATGACAATTCTCCTGAAGGCAAGACTACCCACATTGTAATTATCAGACAATTCTCCTGAAGGCAAGACTACCCACATTGCAATTATGACAATTCTCCTGAAGGCAAGACTATCCACATTGCAATTATGACAATTCTCCTGAAGGCAAGACTATCCACATTGTAATTATCAGACAATTCTCTTGAAGGCAAGACCATACACATTGCAATTATGACAATTCTCCTGAAGGCAAGACTATCCACATTGTAATTATCAGACAATTCTCCTGAAGGCAAGACTAACTGGCACGCCACTTTGAGAAAATCTCTTAGTCTAAACAGTTGTCTTTGGGTTAGCCTGCTAAAGGCCTTGATAGGCAGGCAGCAGCATTCAAAGGCTTCAGGTAACGGTTAGCTGGACAGTAGAGATCAGTGAAGATAGGTAGCCTTGTCATGATTGAGGAAGTCTTTACAGGGTCCTTCTTTCTTTCTTTCTTGCTGCTTGATCTGGTGGCCTCTTTCTAGGCCTCTTTTTCAGGGATTATGAAAATGTGGATCGTCAGAGATAGTGTGCTTAGGAATCTGCTGTCTTGAACTCGTTGGGTGGGTGGGGGACATGCATGCCAGGTGTTTGTAAACCTTTAACATTGGCAGTCACGGTGTTCTGTAGAGGTTTAGGAGCATCATCGTAGTACATTTTTTGATATTCTGCGTTTTTGTGTCTCTGGGTGTTTTTTCTTCTGCTTTTTCTGTGTCTGTATGTATCCATGCTTTTGTGAATGTGCACGTTTCTGTCACCTCTCTCTCTCTCTGTCTCACTCACTCTCTGTCTGTCTGTCTGGTCTGTCTCTCTCTCTTTGTCTGCTCTGTCTGCTGTTCTTTTTGTCTGTTCTGTTGTTTCTTTGTGCTGTGCATGCCTGCCGGCTGTTGTGTGTCTGTGAGTACGCGCGCACGTGTATGTGCCTGCAGGCATGCTTGCGTGCGTGCGTGCACGCGTGTGTACACGTACGCGCGTATGCATGAGCAATGTAAATTAAAACAATCGCGGACAAGGGTGGGGTTCATGTCAGATCGCTAGGATGGGTGTGCCTTTCTTTTTTTGTTGTTTGTGCCTGTGTCTCTGTGTGTGTGTGTGTGTGTGTGTGTATGTGTGTTGTGTATGTGTGTGTGTGTGTGATTGTGTGTGTGTTGTGTGAAGCCTGCTGCAGTGGTGGGGTGGGGGGGGGGGGGGGGGGCGGGGGGAGTGATGGCGACCCTTTGCCTTGTGTGGACCCTCACGCTATCCATCTCTCCCCTCTGTACAGGAAGAGTTACTCTCTGCTGACGTCTGTGACAGTGAGGTGTCGTCATCGCCAAAAATGACGTCATACTGCAAAAGACGTGTCGCTTCTCTGTTCGGGATAGGAGTAGGAGGAGCGGATACGGTTTTTTTCTCTCCCCCCCCCCCCCCCCCCCCTTTTTTTGGGGGGGTGGGGTGGGGTGGGGGGTGTATGAGGGGAGGGTAAACGAAGGGGGATTATTACAAAGGGGGTGGGGGTGGTGGGGGGGGGGGGGAGATGGGGGAGATAGTGGAGGGTAAATTCAGCTTGAGTTTGGGGTGTTTTCTTGTTCTGGTTTATGAAAGAGACCGTAAATTTTCTTTCACAAAGTAGCGGTGTGGCATTTTGTGTTTGTGTTTGTGTGGTCTTGTTTGGTGGGCCTGTCTGACTTTACTCCTTGTTGTTTCCTTTCTCTGACGTCGTGTTCATTCGTTGCCTTTCCTCCTCCTCCTCCTCCTCTTCCCTCTCCTCCTCTTCCTCCTCCTCCCTCTCCTCCTCCCTCTCCTTCTCTTCTTCTTTCTTCTTCTTCTTCATGTCTGTCTCTTTGTCTCTCTCTTGCATCTGTCTCTCTTCCTCTCTCTTCTCTCTCTCTCTCTCTCCTCTCTCTCTCACACACACACAACCACACACACACCTCCTCTCTCTCTCTCTCATCTCCTCATCCTCATCTCTCATCCTCTCATCTCTCTCATACACCAAGGAAAGAACTCTGTTATCAAGGTTTGCTGATTAGCGTTCGTAAATGATTTTTGACTTGTTGTCATTTGCGATAGTTTCTTTATTCTATTTTCTTTCTTTCTGTTTCACGAGACTTTTCTTGTTTTGTCCTCAAGTTTCTTTTCTTGTCTTTCTTTTTCTTTCTTTCTTTCTTTCTTTCTTTCTTCTTTCTTTCTTTCTTTTTTCTTTTACTTTCTTTCTTTCTTTCATACTTTCTTTTTTACTTTCTTTCTTACTTTCTTACTTACTTTCTTACTTACTTTCTTACTCTCTTTCTTACTTTCTCTCAGGTGTACACTATAGTCATCCTCTTTTCTGGGTCTTTCTCTCTCCTGCCTACCTCTCCTGTCTTCTTCTCTCCTCCCATCATTTCGTTTTATGTGTTTCAGGTTTTAAGAGGTTACGCGATCGAGGGAATTAGAGAGAGAGAGAGAGAAGAGAGGAGAGAGAGAGAGAGAGAGAGAGAGAGAGAGAGAGAGAGAGAGGGAGGAGAGAGGAGAGAGAGGAGAAGGGGAGGGGGGGGGGGGGAGGGAGGGAGAGAGAGTTGTGTGTGTTTTGTGTGTGTGTACTCTGTGTGTGTGTGTGTGGTGTGTACTCTGTGTGTATGTACAGGTGTGTGTGTGTGTGTGTATTATGTGTGTGTGTTTGTGTGTGTGTACGTGTGTGTTTGTGGTGTGTTCTGTGTGTGTGTGTGTATGTGTGTGTGTGTGTGTTTGTGTAGTGTACAGTGTGTGTGTGTGTGTGTGTGTGTGTTTGTGTGTGTGTGTGTGTTGTGTGTGTGTGTGTGTGTGAGCGGGCTGAATTTAAACAGCTTAGATAGATGGTGAAGGTTTCAGGACATAATTATATATTCGCGCCCTCACTGTTACTTTTGTATCGTTGACATTGATACAATATTTTCTACCTTCCTTATGGAAACCTTGTTGAATTTACCTGTTGAAATATTCATATTACTCTTTAAAAAAAAAGTTTCTGCATGTATTAATCTCTCTCTCTCCTCTCTCTCTCTCTCTCTCTCTCTCTCTCCTCTCTCTCTCTCTCTCTCTCTCTCTCTCTCTCCCTCTCTCCCCTCTCCCTCCCCTCTCCACTGAAATAGGTCCATTCTCCTCTATTTTTAGAGTAGAGATGGGCAGCTGACTAAGATTGTTTTGATGCGTGCATGCTGTCATAGGTTTTGAAATCCAGTCTAATCCTATCTTTCGAAATCATGTGATTTTGTATCATTAACCAACATAAAGAAAAGGCTGGACATATAGTATGAAGCTGAGAGAGAGAGAATTTCCTAAAATTAAAAATTTTTGGAGCGATTTTGGCTTCCACGTCTTAATACACTTTTTTGAAATTCGTACAGTGTCTAGAATTTTCTTTTAAAAAAAAAGAAAAAGATTCTTCCTGGCTTTCTGTTAACACCTTAGTTTGAGACAAATGCCATACCAGGACTTAAAAAAAAAAAGATTTTGTTTGGCTGGTTGGTTGGCTTTTTGTTTGTTTTTGGTTTTGGCTTTTAAAAAAAAAAAGCAACTCCTGGCCTATATAGCCCCTCGCCTTTTTACCCCATTATTCCTTTTTAAAAATGGATTTTTGTTTTTGATTTTTGGTCTTTGAGGACAGAGGGTACGATTTTATTATCTTTTTCAAAAGAAATAGTAGATAGAAATTACATTTTTTTTGTAGGACACAAAAAAGACATTTTAAACTCGCATTAACGTTTTTTT
>CM054141.1:42883858-42893858 GCA_028751875.1 Rapana venosa | reverse complement strand
AATAAACATTAAAAAATGACATAATATTTGCAAAGACAAACTATTTGGAATCAGAAATTCTGAAAAGTGGGGGAGCTATTTGTAAGGACTTACTTATGATAACTTTTCTTGAGTCGTCCCCCCCCCCCTCACCCCCCCCACACACACTCTCTCTCTGTTGTCTGTCTGTCTGTCTGTCTTCTCTCTCTCTCTCTTCTTCTCTCCTTCTCTCTCTCTCTCTCTCCTCTCTCTCTCTCTCTCTCCACCCTTACCACCAGCTTTCGGGCTTGGTTGTGTGTTGATGGGGATGTGTGTGTGTGTGTGTGTGTGTGTGCTCTGACAAACTCTGGGACAAACTCTGTGCGTGCGTGCGTACATGCGTGCGTACGTACGTGCGTGCGCGCGCACGCGTGCTGACAAACTCTGCGGACAAAGTGACTTGACAGAGAAAACAGACAGATAAAGACGAAGCATTGGACACAAAATCCCTCCATAACTTACGTTTGTCCAGCGTGGATGGACGACAAGCAAGTATCAAAATCTGACAGAAGCATGGCTCGTGGTCACTGTCGCTCGCGCACGCACGCGCGCGTGTGTGTGTGTTTATGTGTATGAGAATGCGTGGTAGAAAGAAAGACAGAAAGAAAAAGGCAAAAAAAGAAAAAGACATGAAGGAAGAAGATGACTCAGTCCAGGAAGCGGTAAGGAAAAAAATGTGACAAGAAGTTGTCTTCTCGGAGTGACAGTTCTGAGCTTCAGGAGAGCAAGAGGAAGGAAGGCCGGGCAGGCAGGCAGGCAGGCAGGCATAATACACTTTCACTACAGCTAGCTAGCTAGCTAGCTTCTAGCTATGTATGTCTCTGCGCTTGTTTTTGTGTCACAAGCCGCTTTCGTCTCTTTTCTTGGGTTTTTTCTTTTCTTCTTCTTTCTTCTTATGTGTGTGTGTGTACTGTGTGTGTGTGTGCTTGTGTGTGTGTGTGTGTGTGACAAGTGTTAAGGACGCGAGGTCGGGACCGACCCAGCCCCTCGTCCATGTTTTCTTTCTTTCTTTCTTTCTTGTTTTGTTTTTTTGTTGAATAGCCATGGTTTTCTCTCTTTTAGTGGCTCATGAACGAGCCATTGTTGTCCTCATCAAGGTGTTTTGTTTTCTTTTGTTTGGGGGGGGGGGGGGGGGAGGGCTTGGGGTGGGGGGGTGGGTGGGTGGGAGGGGCAGGGGTTACAAAGTGGAGGGGGTGGGAGGGGTTTAAGGTTGGTGGGAAAAGATTTGGTGATTTAAGAGGGATGGTGGTGGTTATATTTGTCCTTGACTCTTCCCCCCCACCCCCTTCTCACCCTTGTCCTTCTCCCCTTTTTTGTCAGGTTCACCTTGGCCTGATGTGATGCTTTTGGTTTAGCGTTTGTTTATTCCTTTTCTTCAGCAGTACACTTCAATGCCGTCAGCGCCTGTGGTTTATCACAGTTCTTGATTAAACCATTGACGCTGGGGGCAACAGAAAAGTGAGAGGCTGTATGACCAGTGGCTTTCCCACTCATGGAATTCCACTTTACAGCTTAGTCTTTAATGATCGACTATGACTCTCTGACTAGGAGGCTTGACTCGCACAGTCCTTATGTGCTGCAGCCCTGGGGGCTGGTTGGCCTTTGGAGAACATCTCCAACGCTGACTGTCCTTATGCCCACTTGGCCGAGAGAGTGGGGATATACTGTGGGCAAGACATCTCCACTATTATCAAATTTCTGCCCAGTTTCCAAAACAGCAGCTGCCTCCTCTGCTGTTTTGGAGGTCATCGTCGGACACGACGGACAAACATACATACACACTTCAGTAGAGGCTTTAGTTCCTCAAGTGTTCCACATTGTTGGATTGTCTGGGGGTGGGGGTAAACTAATGAAGCAGGTCGGCTTGGCGTGAAAATAGTCGTGTCTTCATTGTTCCAGCTCAGACCAAAGTGGCAATAGTCGAGTAGGTAAAAAGTGTTAGGCTTCTAACGAATTATCCTGAAGTCATGGATCAGGGATTCCAATCTCTTTTAGTACCTGATGGATTAAGGCTTGAGAAATCTTTAAAAACAATTTTTTTGACGATCTTCCCGTGTCAACGTTTGTGCAGCATCCTGCCAGTGTCTTACTAATCTACTTCCTAGAGACATGCACAGGGTGACAAGTGTGCACGTGAAAGGTCCCCCTGCATTAAGTTCATGTTGGTGGAAACGCAGAAACAGGAAACTAGCAGAAGACAGTGCAGATTTCAGCAGGGCATTGAGGTGATACTCTGCAGTGCACTGCACCCCAGCCAGTCAAGCATCCATTAAGACCATGTCTTGGAGGCGGGGGAGGATGTGTACTGGAACCTCCTGCTTGCACACACAGTCATGCAGGCACGCATACAATTAAGCACACACGCACGCATGCATATGCAAGCGTACATAAACACACAGAGAGGCAATACATGCGTGCAAGTGCGCGCGCGCGCGCGCGCGCGCGCGCACGCACACACACACACACACACACACACACACACACACACACACACACACACACACACACACACACACACACACACACACACACACACACACACACGTGTGTGTGTGCATGCACAGCTGTGTAAAAAACAAACAGATGAAAACCTTAGGCATGGTTTGAGTGATTCTGACTGCGCTGTTTGTGTAGAGTCTATTTTTAAAAAAAAAAAGAATAGATGGTGAGCTTGCTATGATAGCTCAGTAGAGGGGTTCAGTATAGCCACGGTGAAAGACTACCTAGCTACGTGGACTGATGATCCATCCTTACAAAGACGTTTGTGAAGAAAAGAGAGCTGGAACCAATGAGTTAAGAACAGTTGTGCTTCACCAGTCTGCTAACGCTGACGTGTTATGATAATAATAATAATAATAATAATAATAATAATAATAATAATAATAGATGGAATTTATATAGCGCTGAATCTTGTAAATAACACTATACAGGAGTGAGTATTCCCTGCACTCCGACTACGGACGATGCCTATGTTTATTGGTTCCTGAAGCAGGAAGAGGATTGATGAAGAACGTGTTGATTAAGAAATGAGAAAAGGTACACTGAGAAAAGGAACACAGATAGGCTACGCGGAGAACCCAGAGACCCCAGCAATGGCATCAGGTCATCCTCACTGCTCATGCCGTCTTCTTCAGTTCTATTTAGGTTAAGTGTTTTTTGTTGTTGTTTTTTAAACCAGTGACTGAACACTTTAAAATGCCTTTCACTCTCTGCTGTCTTGGAAAGTGATTTGAAAGCAAAATTATAGTGACCTGGTTCCCAAGTCGACTTTTCGTGTCACAGTTGGTTTTGTACATAATGTAAACTTTCACCACCACCACCCCCCAAAAAAAAACAACCCAAAAAACCCAAACAACAACAACCCAACAACAACAAAAAACACACAAAAACACAACAACACAACAAAACAACAAACAACAAAAAACCAAAAAACAACCCCCAAAAAACACACACACACACAAAAATCCCCCACCCCCAAAACCGCATGCATCAATGAATGTGTGATGCAGTGACTTGTAAAGCTGTAACAGCGTTGATTTTTCTCTTTCATCATGTCAATGCATTTCTCTATCTCTTTGTCTTCTTTCTGTCTCTGCCCCCCCCCCCCCCCCACCCCCCCCCCTCCCCCCCTACTCTCTCTCTCCTCTTGGTGAGTGTTTGTCTATTTGTTGCTGTTAGGTTTAGTTTCGGTTCTTCTGTTTTGATGTGTGTATGTAGTTTTTCTTGACTTTTTTCTTCTTTTCTTTCTTTTTTCCCCCTTCTTTTGTGTGTGAGAGCATGGTGTAAAGAAGCCCTGTGCTTATCCATATACTCTCCATAAACATTTCGAGTTATAGTTCGAGTTCTCTCTCTCTCCTTCTGTTGACTATTTTTCAGGGTTGGAACATATGAAAGAAGATTCAGAACTGCAAATTATAAGCTGATAGGAATGTTAACGAGGCCATTTTGTAATTATGGATCTGCAGTGGAGACAAAACGGGACCTGTTTCTGTGCGGGGGAAAAGCCATTCAAGTGCCTTCCCTGCTATAAAAATGTCTCAAGAGGGATCTTTGCGATTAAGACGGCGTTAATTGGTGGAGTTAAGTTCATGTTCTTTCAACTGGTTTGCCCTTCTTCTTCTTCTTCTTCTTGTTCTTTCTTGTTCTTCTTCTTTCTTCTTCTTTCTTCTTCTTCTTCTTCTTCTTCTGCTCCTCCTCCTCCTCCTCCTCCTCCTCCTCCTCCTTTTCTCCTCCTTCTTCTTCCTCCTTCTTCTTCCTCCTCCTCCTCCTCCTTCTTCTTCTTCTTCTTCTTCTTCTTCTCTTCTTCTTTCTTCTTCTTCTTCTTCTTCTTCTCTTCTTCTTCTCTTCTTTTACTTCCTCCTCCTTCTCCTCCTCCTCCCCTTTCCTTCTTCTTCCTCTTCTTCTTCAATTCTTCTTCTTCAAATCATTCTACAAATTCTTCTTATTCAAATTTCTTCTTTTTACATTTTTCAAATTCTTTTTGTTCTTGTTCTTCTTCATGTTGTTGTTGTCGTTGTTGTTCTTCTCTCATCCACCTCCTCCCCCCCTTTTTTCCTCCTATCTCGCTCGAATATTAAGATAAACAAGATGACTGAAAAGGGGTATTTTTCATGACTCTAAAAAAATTTGTGGCCATTATTCTCTTTGGGCAAAAAATAACAACACCAACAGCATAAAAAAGCTTTCGTTCCAAAAACGAAGAATGTGCACACACTTGGTGTGTACAGAATAGGCAACGAAAACCAAGCGAGTATTCGTGCGCGTGCACACACACGTACACACACACACACACACACACAACACACACACACACACACACACACACACACACACACACACACACACACACACACACACACACTGTGTAAGTGCAGTGGTGAGAGCATTGCCTCGTTAGCGAGGACTTTGGGTTTCCATACCCAGTAAATACCCTCTACTTTTCTCCAGTGGCGGATGCCGGGGTCTTTTTCAGTATAAATTTATACCATACCCACCTGCAGAAAATTCTGTGCTGTAAAGTTCCCCTTTTCTATCACTCTTCGTTTTTTTCTGTCTTTTTCCTGACCTTTCTATCCTTTCCTCTCTCTCTCTCTCAACAGATGACAAAATTGACAAAACTGCATACACACGGGGATTGGATGTAAAAAAGCACATAAATGCTTATTCCATTATCCTCGATATAGAAGAATAAATACATAAAATTATAAAAATTCTCTCTCTCTCTCTCTCCCCTCTCTTTTCTCCCCTATCCACCTCTCTCTCTCCCTCTCCTCTCACTCTCCTCTCTCCCCTCTCTCTCTCTTTTTGCTTTTTTCTGCCTTCTGAGATCATTCATACTCATAGGCCAATAATACGCCACAGGGACTGTCATTCCCGTGTCGGGTTGTTCATCCACAGCCGAGGCTGTTCCAGAATGAACACCTAGAGCAACAACACCGTAGTCTTCCGAGACTGACTGACTGACGGCTGCCGTGAGAGATCATGCTCCTGCCTTTTTATGTACAGCAAATCTGACAACAAATGCGATCTCCACAACCACCAAGCTCAGGATCTTGAACTCCAACGTGAAGTCTGTGCTTCTCTACGGGTCAGAAACTTGGCGGGTCATCAACACCAGCTCCTCCAAGATCCAGACCTTCATCAACGGATGTCTCCGGCAGATCCTTCATCTCAGATGGTTCGACAGAGTGCCAAGTACCGACCTGTGGATGAGGGCGAACCAACAGCCTATGGAAGTCCAAGTAAGGCGGCGAAAGGGGCTTTGGGTCGGCCACACCCTACGGAAGGGGCCTTGCAACATCACCAGACAAGCGCTCGAGTGGAACCCGCAGGGGAAAAGGAAGAGAGGGCGCCCCAAACATACCTGGAGGAGAAGCCTGCATAGTGAGCTGAGAGACTCCAGCCTGACATGGGAAGAGGCCAAGACCCTTGCCAGAGACAGGAGAAGGTGGAGGGACGCTATTGAGGCCCTATGCTCCGCTAGGAGCTATAAGGAATAAGGAAGGAAATCTGACAACTCTTTTCTGGCATTTTTCGTAAGAATTCTTTTTAAATATTTAAAAAGGGCTGCCCTGAAGATGAAACTTGTCAGTTGAGGCCAGCGGGCAAGACCTCCTGTAGAGTTATAGCAGGAACAGGAGAAGACCAAGCACTACTTCTCCCACACAATGTGGGAGGGAAGGCAAAATTTAAAAAAAGATGCTACTCGCAGCTTTTGTTTGTTAGTTTGGTTGGTTGGTAGTTGGTTGGTTGGTTGGATTTGTCGTTGTTCGATTATATTGTTAGTCTCTTCACTAAATTAATGTGATATACAAGATTCAGCGCTATATAAATTCCGCACATTATTATTATTATTATTATTATATTAGACGATTTGCTGTTGTTTTTGTCTTTTTTTGGGTTGTTTTATTTATTTTGTTTTCGTATTTTCGTTGGGATTTTTGTGTGATCATGTTTTGGCCAGTTCCTACAGTGTAGCTTTTTTTTTGTGTGCTTCCGTAGGAAGAAGACTTGGAGCACACGCACACACACACACACAAAAACCCTTGTGAATCATTGCCTACCCGATGGTGTGTGTGGCTCCTATCATCTCAGTAGTTTTGCAGGTGTCTGTATCTCTCGGGCCTGGTTGACAGCCCGGGATGTATTGTAAAAGGAAGCGTAGCGGACAGCTCTGTCATGTCGTCTAAACCTCAGAGAGGTGATGGGTAAGGGGGGGGTGGGGGGGGGGGGGGGTGGGGGGTGAGGTAGGGGGGAGGGGGGGAGGGAATATTATTATGATTGTGCGAGTTTTTGTAGCATGATTCACTTATCATGGTGACAACTAGAACAAGAAGAGAATGGGCCAGAGGGGGTGTGCGTGCGTGCGTGCGTGTGTGTGTGTGTGTTAGTGTGTGTGTGCGTGCGTGCGTGCGTGCGTGTGTGTGTGTGTAGTAAAAGTGGATAACTGAGTGAAAAGACAAAAAGAGGAGAGAAAAGCAATTTTTTTCCCTGGAATGTGTCAGCATGCATAAAAAGATAAGCAAAAACAAACAAATAAACAGTCAGACGGACAGACAAGTAAACAAACAAACAAACAAATATACAAACAGACAGATAAAAAACAAACAAACATACACAAAATATTAAGCCCAAAATAAAGCCAAACAAAAAGGAAAAAAGATGATAAAATATGCCATGCATAGTGCTGCAGCTGTTTCATTCATTTCGACCTTTTTTCGGTTTGCGAGGTGGTGTTGGTGGTGGCGGGGTGGGTGGGCGGGGGGGTGGTAGTGGTGGGTGGGTGGGGGTGTGGTTGGTGTGGTTGAGGCGGTGAAGGTGGTGGTGGGGGGTGAGGAATCATTATAGGTTATTGTAATTAAGTGAGTGGGGTTTCATGCCAGGCGAATTGTTTAAAGCCACTTGGTTGTTTTATTCGTATTTAGCCTGTTGTTGTTTGTTGTTGATGATGATGTATATTTGTTATTGTTGATGTTGTTGCTGCATTACCAATTTCTTAAGTTTTTGTTGTCACCGTCGTTGCTGTGCACCTGTGATTAAAAGTGTTGAATAGGAGGTCTTTTCGTTTGGGAAAATGTATTTTGAAGTTTTGTTCGGCTTAGGGGTCTGTTTACACAGTCAGGTTTTTATCTGTTTTCTATGCCTTTCCTTCAAAAGTGATGTTGTTAGAGTAGGGATAGCATAGTAGTAGAAGAAAAAGTATAGAATTGTAGCAGTAGTAGCATCATCATCAAGAGCAGCATCATCATCATCATCATCACAGCAGCAGCGAGCAGCAGCAGCACAGCAGCAGCAGGCAGCAGCAGCAATAGCAGCAGCACAGCAATAGCAAACACAGCAGCAGCAGCAGCACAGCATAGTAGTAAGTAGCAGTAGTAGATAGAAGTAGTAGTGTAGTACAGCAGCACAGGAGCAGCAAAGCACATCAGCAGTTGTTGTTTCTGTTAATGCCATGGAATTACTATTGGCAAAGATTGATATGTAAAATTATAAATCGTGAAGGGAAAAACGAACTTTAATTTTGGGTCTACATGATGTTCTCAGTGTAGCCTTTCTATTAATGTGTTTGTTTAAAGTTCTCACCTCTCACCCTAAAAAACTATGTGTTAACAGCTGCGTATAAAGGGTCAGGCATTGTGAGGTATACTTTTTTCATCCTCCTATAAACGCTCAGATGAAAAGATGAGCGAAATCTCCTCAAAAACCCTGAAAATGCATAAGCAATAGGCATGTGCACACAAAAACGCAACGGGCTTGCTTTGAAGCAGCTTGCAATGCACAGCATGCAAGGGGGATACATGCCCACTGTGCATAGAAACCGCTCATTCATACAAAAACACACACAAACCAAACACACACACACCAAACACCACAACACACAACACACACAACACCACACACAACACAACACAGAATAACAAACCCACAAACACACATACACAAAACAACACACACACCACAAAAATAGCACAAAACACCACACACACACACACACACAACACAGACACACAACAACAACACAAACTGCACACACGCGGTCCCGTTTCAGAACCTCGAGTTATACTTCTAGTCTACAGTTGTGGAACTCCACGGGAAGAAAACATTCACCTCAAATTCGTCAGCAGAGAGACCCAAACCTCGCCCTCTCAGATATACGTCAGAGTACGACTTTTTATTTTATTTTTAAAGATAACGTATACGAGCTTCATACTCTATCTAACCCACTAGCTATTCCGCCTTCCACTAAAGTCTTAGTGTTTTGCAACCATTTTTCCCCCCTCCTCAACCGCCTAATACATGTGATCTGTCCTTATGTCAACTGCGCTACGGAGAATATGGGAGATCTATCCACCACAGTGCTTAAAAAGGCTGAAGGCCCAAAGCAGAAGGCAGAGAAGCCTGGGGATTTTGAGCACGAACTACACCTTCTTGAATTACAGCGAGAGAGCTCTCCAAACAGAGCTAAGTGAAGTGGAAGGGCCCCAACGGCATTTTGAACGTGCGCCGACAGGTAGGTATCTGCCTTCACCTTCAGTGGCAGCAACCCTTCAAACGGTTCACAAGTATTTGCAGCGACAACAGGATTTTGGCGTACCGTGTGTTAGATAAAAGATTTTTTTTTTTTAGAAACGAAACTCGAACTGAGATAGGTTAAAAGTGAATAGATAAAGATGTCTTTTTCTATTTCATTGCTTTTGTAGGAAAGAAAAAGGGGAGGGGACATGTAGTATCTGTTGTGATTTTAATCTGAAGTTTTGTTCATTCATGTGGAATTTCTTAGTCTGTGTGTGTGTGTGGTGTGTGGTGTGGTGTGTGTGTGTGTGTGTGTGTGTGTGTGTGTGTGTTTCTGTTTCCGTGTCTTCAGTTTCTTGTATTGTAGCAAAGTTTGGAGTTTATTATGTCCACCTTGCCTATAGGATTACGATGTTAATGGATCTCTCTCTCTTCTCTCTCTCTCTCTCCTCTCCTCTCTCTCTCTCCTTCCTCTCTCTCTCTCTCTCTCTCTCTCACTCTCTCTCTCTCTCTTCTTTCATCTCTATGACTCTGTGTCTTTCTCTGTGTGTGTGTGGGGGGTGTGTGTGTGTGTGGGTGTGGGTGTGTGGGTGTATATGTGTTTGTTTGCACGGGCACGTGCATGCTCGGTTTTTTGTTCCACCTGTTCAAATTTACTTTGGTTCATCTTGCCAGTCATCTGTTTCGAAAGGAGAGGCGGAAAAACAGAAAGAGCGCTCCCCCGCACTTGAACTGTGTGTTGACACACACACAACCACACAACACACACACAACACACACACACACACAACACACACACACACATACACACACACAATACTCATAAAACACACACACAAAACAAACATACACACACACACACACACACACACAACACACAACACACAAATACACACACACACACACAAATACACACGCACACAAACAGGCGCAGGCTTACAAAAGAAAACAGACAGACACACAGATGCAG
>CM054141.1:42876358-42881358 GCA_028751875.1 Rapana venosa | reverse complement strand
GTGGTCAAGAAAGGCTTTAGTCATCCCATTTAAGGGCAATTACAACATTGACAAGCACATAACTTGGTAGAAATCAGAATCTAGAAAAAAAGATATATCCGCTTAGAGAACCTATGATTAATATTTTGTTTAAACATTCCAAGATAATATTAAATCAGGATTAAACACGCACGCACGCGCGCGCGCACACACACACACGCATGCTCACACACACACAGAGCCACCTCTCTCAGGAAATAGACTAACACACACACACACACACACACACACACACACACACACACACACACACAGCCCTCTTAGACTAAAGTCAAAGTACACTCATAAGCTGGACAGTAAGTAATGAGGTGATTTGAGGTTCCCCTCACCCCACCCCACCCCCACCCCCACTTGACGTGACCATTGGTCAGTTAGTGTGTTGTGTTGTGTGGTCAAGGCGCAGGCCACACAACCTCACCTGGACAGGTCACGGTGGATGGTCAAAGGGGCCATGGCCGGCTGGCCGGGTTATAATATTTGTGGAGCAGTGTCACTGGACACGTGTGTATTGTCTCTATAGGTGAAAGGAGCCCTCCTTATTTTTTTGTCAGCATTGTTGGCCTCTCTGCTTGCTTCCCTGTCCTCCTCCCCACTTGTCTTTGTCCTCTCTGTCTCTCTCTGTCTGTCTCTCTCTCTCTCTCTATCTCTCTTTCTCTCTCTCTCTATCTCTCTCTCTCTGTCCTCTCTCTCTCTCTGTCTCTCTCTCTCTCTGTCTCTTTACAGCTTCTGGCCACCTGCTAGATAACAATAAGTGTGGAAAAAGAAAAAAAAAGAAAGAAAAAACGAACAAAACAAAAACAAAACAAAAAAAGGAAGAAAAAATACAACCCCTTTTCAGACAGACATACTTACAGAAAGACTAAGACAGGCAGGCAGACAGATATACTAGCGCCCCGCGCGCACACACACACACACACACACACACACACACACACACACACACACACACACACACCACGGACGCCGCGCGCACACATAAAGACATACATTTAAAGACAAAACACACACACTCACACACACACACACTCACACACACACACACACTCACACACACACACACACACACACACACACACACACACACACACACACACACACACACACACACACAACACGCACACAAAGACAGGCACACACGCACGCACGCACACACGACACACCACCTCATTTATTTGTGTGTGTTAGTATGTACCTCTGTGTGTGTATGAGAGAGATGGGGAGGGAGACACACACACACACACACACACACACACACACACACACACACACACACACACACACACACACACACACACACACAGAACAGTTATCTTTTTATTGTTAAGTATTTAATTCTAACTTGACTGCTGGACCACTTCTATCCCCTCCCCTCCTCCCCCCCCCCCCCCCCCCCCGCGCCCCCCCCCCCCCCCCCACCCTCCGTCCCCCCCCCCCCTTCCCCCCCCCCTTCCTCCCTTCCACCCTGCCTGTATTGCCTCTAATGCGCAATATCCCTTCTTCACTCCTCCGCCCCCTCTTCACACCTCCTCTCTCACCCAGTTCCTAGCAATATATATATATGCATCAGTGTCCTCAGTCTCTGTCATCACCCTCTTCCCGCTCCTTCCCCTCCCCCTCTCCCCTCTCCCTCACATACTTTTTTTTTTTTTTTTTCCAAAACTGTTTCTGATCTATCTCTATCCAATCCAACCCCCCCCCCCCCCCACCCCCCTACCCCCAGCCTTAAATCCTAACGACCACTTGACCTGTGTGGATCTAAGTAGTACTACGACATAATAATAATAATAGCAACATAATATTAAGTACACCTTGCGACTTAGTGTGTGTGCGAGTTTGTGTGTGTGTGTGTTTAAGGTTGTGGGGGTATATGTTATATATATCACTGTTAGCTTACCGTAAACTGGTAACTGATACCTAAGCTGGTTTGTGTGTGTGTGTGTGTGTGTGTGTGTGTGTGTGTGTGTGTGTGTGTGTGTGTTATTTGTAAAGTCATGTTGGTCAGAAGTTTTGTTGTTGAGTTTTTTTAATTTACTTTTTATTATCGTGTGTGTGTGTTTTTTCTGGGTTGTTTTTTTTTGGTGCGCTTTTATAGTTGTTGTTTTTAGTTCTGTCTCTTGTTTCTGTAGGTCTGTCTTTGCCTGCTTCTCTCTCTCTCTCTCTCTCTCTCTCTCTCTCTCTCTCTCTCTCTCTCTCTCTCTCTCTCTCTCTCTCTCTCTCTCTCTCTCTCTCTCTCTCTCTGTGTCTCTGTGTGTGTGTGTGTGTGTGTGATCTATCTATCTATCTGTCTATCTATCTATCTATCTATCTATCTATCTATCTATCTATCTATCTATCTATCTATCTACCTATCTATCTATCTAGCTATCTGTCTGTCTGTCTGTCTGTCTGGATCTATTATTCCTCTGTCTATCTGGGTGTCTGTCTTACATACGTGTTTGCGTGCGTGCGTGTGATACACACACACACACACACACACACACACACACACACACACACACACACACCACACACACACACACACATATATTATATATATATATATATATATATATATATATATAATATATTATATATATATATATATATATATGTAGAGAGAGAGAGTCTGTCTGTGTGTGTGTGTGTGTGTATACGTGTGCTAGCTTGCGTGAGCGTGTGTGCGTCGGCGTGCATACAAGCGTGTGAAAAAGGAAGTGGTGTTTTGTGACAAGTGTGGTGTGGTGCAGTGAGTTATGCTAGTGGCTATACGATCAGGGTGAGAACAGCAACGACAACAACAACAGCAACAACAACAAAAGACATGGTGGGTGGGGGGTGGGGGGATGGTGGGGGTGGCACTGAGAAGACGGTCGATACCGTTGTTAAAACGTTCCGGTTCCCATTTCAACAAAACTTTTCTCCGTAATTGTATACGCTTTGGCACTGGGAACACAGACTCTCTTTCCACCCAGGTCACCACCACCCCCATTCCCACCCAGGTCACCACCACCCCCATTCCCACCCACATCACCACCACCCCCATTCCCACCCAGATCACCACCCCCATTCCCACCCAGATCACCACCCCCATTCCCACCCAGATCACCACCCCCATTCCCACCCATATCACCACCCCCATTCCCACCCATATCACCACCCCCATTCCCACCCAGATCATCACCACCCCCATTTCCACCCAGATCATCACCACCCCCATTCCCACCCAGATCACCCCCCCCATTCCCACCCATATCACCACCCCCATTCCCACCCATATCACCACCCCCATTCCCACCAGATCATCACCACCCCCATTTCCACCCAGATCATCACCACCCCCATTCCCACCCAGGTCACCACCCCCATTCCCACCCACATCACCACCCCCATTCCCACCCACATCACCACCACCCCCATTCCCACCCAGATCATCACCACCCCCATTCCCACCCACATCACCACCCCCATTCCCACCCTAAAAGGGAAAACCATGATGAAATAAAAAAAAAAAAAAAAGAAATTAAGTTAAACGAAACCAATAAATGAAAATACTCCCCCCCCCCCTCACACACACACTTACACTTACACTTACACACACACACACACACACACACACACACACACACACACACACACACACACACACACACACACACACACACACACACACACCTCTCTCTCTCTCTCTCTCTCTCACTCTCTCTCTCACACAGACACACACACACACACACACAAACACGCGCACACACACCACACACACACACACACACACACACACACACACACACACACACACACACACACACACACACACACACACACACACACCACACACACACACACATGTAGTCTTCACAGCTCTAGTCTTTCATGCACGTGTTGTTGTCTGTGGGCGACTGCACCACCGTTGGCGATGATGTTAGTGGTGTTTACTGCTTTCCTACTAGTGCAGTACAGCGTAGCGAAGTTGAAACAACACCTGATCCCAAACTGAAACAAACCGCTCATTGACTAATCCATCCTAGGACCAGTCACAGGCATGAGAATGCCAACACCACCACTGTCCAACTAGCCTTTGCTGACGTGGGGACAATGCAATGCCGTGGGCCAAGGATCAGAAGATAACGATGCTGGACAAGAAAGTAAACAGTATTCCACCCACTCTGCAAAAAAACGAATAGATATGATGCGAAATGAGTTTGAAGTTTGGGGAAGAAAAAAAAGGTGGTGTTCCCATAGCCTATGCGGTCATTGGGGAGCGAGGAGTCAGAGACGTCACTTCTCTAGGGGCCAGCATATTAAAATTTTAGGGCGGCGTCCATCTCCTCTCCCTCGCTGCTTTACCTTGCCTGTCCGTAAAGAGGGGCAGGTCTCCATTAATAGCTGGGTGAACTGGGGGATCGTACCGAAGCTCAGGCTTGGGAAAGGTGACACACTGGAAAAGAGATCGGATGACTTAGAATACGAAACAGCCTAATTTGTCACGGCATTCCACTCTCCCGACGTCAGTCACAACATAATATCGGCTGAATGTGAAACAGTGTTTCAAGAAGACCGTAAAAAGAAACTGGGTCTAGAAGATGACAGACAGACAGAACGGGCTTATTGGCTGGCTTATCCAGAAGCCTGGTTGCCAAATCATTAGTGGTGCCCCAACGGTCCACGAGACTACGGGATTGGTGGAGGTGGTGAAGGTTAATCGCCTCCCCATAGGTGGACAAGGTTCACACCCTATCCTCATCTCCTCCAGTGGTAGTCTCCTTCAGGATAATGAAAGAAAAGATTCTCTGGCTGAGCGTTAGGTTCTCAAAAACCAAGGGCTCTCCAGTCTTTTCTCTCTCCGAGGATTTCACCCCCAGAGTATACGAGACAAAAGACCTCAGCTACTGCTACTCCGTTTCCTAAAAGAAACGAAGAATGCTTTGCCTAGCTGGGGCAAGAAAGCAGTCCTTTGTGTTGACAGTCTTGTCACTGAAGGGCAG
>CM054141.1:42856358-42861358 GCA_028751875.1 Rapana venosa | reverse complement strand
GAAGGGGAGGTGGGGTAGACGAAAGGGGGAGGATGATAGAAAGAAAGAAAAAAAAAGAAGAAGAAGAAAAAAAACTCAACAGAGAAAAGAAAGGAAACAGCAAGGGGGCGGTGGCTGTGACGTCAGTCCAATACGTTGTCGTCTGCTGCCGCGGCAAGCGAGCGAGCAAGGAGCAGGCTAGAGCGAGCGAGTGAGTGCAGGGGGAATTGGCCTGGTGGTGGTGGCGGAGAGGGGAGAGCGAGCCCTACTGGAGGAAAAAAAAGCCGTGGGTGAATCCACATTACGACACTTGAATGAGATCCGCCGTAGTGTGGGCGAGGGAGACTAGGCTAGCCTAAAGCTTGTTCACACTCACACACCAAAACCACTACTACTATCATCAGTCGACAAGACAACTTGGTGCCCTAGCCTACCAGTCCAGTTGCTTGCTTCAGTTCTGGTCCTGTCGCTCGTGAACATAAACAGACTTGAGTTTGTAAGCAGCGGTTTTCCCCCGGCTAGTGTTAATAATATAGTTGGGACTTTGTTTACTGTGTGATTATTAATAATAATAATTTGTCAGCTGAAGTAAGCGTTTCCTTTCCACGTTGAAGGAAGGAAGAATCATCGAGTCTATTCAGAACTCTTCCGAGGTGCTTGCTGACCCTATCTGACCCTTGGAGATCTGAGGGAAGATCTGTGATTTGAAAGGGGTTTTCTTTCAAGGACTTTGGATTGTTGATTGTTGGAAGGATTCTTGTGCTTGATTGTTCTAAAGACACTCGTACTTACCCCATATTCCGGAGGAGTCTTACTGTTCGATTGGTTTGCACCGAGGCCACCTTCTAGCATCCTTGTGCGGAACTAGAAGGTTTTGTGGATATCTTCTGGGAGTGTTGTGGTCCTGCTAAGGAAGTGCTGATCTGTGACTCTGTTGACCATGCTTCGTTTGGCCCCTGGACCGTTTTTGTGTGAGCGGCCCGCTAACGAGCACATGCTGTACAACTGGGTGTGTGCCTTGCCCTCCTCCTACCCCCCTCACGCTCCCCCTCACCCCATGTTGTGGGTAAGTGTGGTCAACAACAACTTTTAAGACTTGTGTTGTGGTGGTGGTGGTGGTGGTCATTGAGTTGTCTAGGACAGTTTACAGCAAACGGTTGGGCTCTTTGGGAAGGGTAGGCTTGAAAGATGGGTTTTCGGTTTGTAGCAGGAAGATTGATTGCAGTGTTGTAACTTTGGGGAAAAGAGAGAGTAGATGCAAGTATGGTGATATCAGCGATAGCTGCCAGTAATGCATATCGGCATGTATGCTGCTGTGGCATAAGTTACTATTTCGGTAATACGTCATGGTCCTCTCTAAACACTTAGTAAACTTGTATATCGTGCCCATTGTGTTCTTTGAATGAGGTAACTTGGCAAAGACTCATCCCTCTCTCAAACGGAATTGTATGGCAGAAATATGAAAGCTGTTTCGAAACTATTGAACTAAAACCGGATACAAGTTAAGTCTTACATTGCATATAGATAAGGATTGATGGAAATCCCAGCGCATATGGAAATAGGGGGAAAAAACCCTTGTAGTGTGCTAAATTTGGTCCCAAATGTTGTCCTGTAAAGGAAACTTAGTAAGTGCTCTTTTCGCTGTTCTGAGTTTTGTGATGTTTTTCTTTAAGTTGTATACAAGGTATTGAATCTGCGATCGTGTCTGCTATTTTCTTTTTGAGTGTTTTGTCAAGCGTAGGCTTTGTATGGAGTATTGAAAATAACTCTGAAGATTGTGTCTTTGTGCTGGCACTGAAATGGATAGGCACTTCATGTAAAGTCCTTTTTATCTTTTTATTTTGTTTATTTTTCGTGGAGAGTGAAGATCAAACCCATGCCCACTCTGCACATGCAAACTGCAGTCAGAACGTGGGCACATGACAGTGACGGGTGAGAGAGAAACTGGGTCTGCTTTTGTTCGACGGATTGATTAGTTGACATCAGGTCTTTTTTCTTCACACGTAGAATGAGTACCTTGGGTGTTATTCGCAAGAGCGTGCGTCAACACACACACACACACACACACACACACACACACACAGTGAGAGTCAAAGACCAGTGCAATACACACATTTCCAAAGCCCGCGATACTCAGAGGAGTTCAAGTCGTAAAAGCTTTGGGATTTTGTTGTTGTTGTTGTTATTGTTGTTGATGAAGATTTTGCTTGTTTTGCCCACTGAAAACCAATTCAAAGCAGCGTGATTTATTTTGTTTGTTTATTTCTTTTTATTTTTATTTTTGTCTTTCTTTCTTTCTGTCTTCTTTTTTCCCTCTTACAGTGACATTGACTGACTTCAGCAGCCTGATGCTAACTGTCATGTTCTCTCTCTCTCTCTCTTCCTCTAACAGATAGAGTCCAAGATGACAGAGGACTCCTTGCCAGTGCAACAGGCCCATCATCACCCTCACCATCACAGCAGCCCTCCACCTCACCACCACCACCACCACCACCACCATCACAACAACAACAACACCAACAACACCAACCACCACAACCATCACCACCACCACCATCCCCAGAGCCCCCCACCCCACAACTCCTTCCACCCCCACCCCCACCACCCGGCGGGCCCCAGCGACGGAGAGAGCGCCGGCACGGACACCCCGAGGTCCCTGTCCCCGGACCAGTTAGACTCGTCCTACGGCTCCTCGGGGCTGACCCCGCCCCTGCCGCCCAGCGCCTTCTCCTCGCCCTCCTCCTCCTCCTCCTTGCTGGAGAGTCCGGACAGCTTGTCCAGCCTGGACCGCTCGGTACAGCGCATCCAGCAGCAGCAGGCCTTGTCGGAAGCCTCCCGCGTCAACCTCATCAAGCTCAGCCAGATCCGCTCGGCTTTCACCAGCCGCCAGCACCTCAAAGGCAGCAGCAGCAGCAGCGGCAGCGGCAGTAGCAGCGGCAGCAGGGGCTCCGGCCTCAAGCAGCACGGCATCAGCCAGATCCTCTCTTTGCAGACTCCAGTGAAAAGCGAGGCGGTGGCGGCGGACGACGCACACGGCGAGGTGAACGGGGGAGACTCCCCCCCTGCCCGTGTGAAGAAGGAGGTCAAGGAGGAGGAGGTGGTGGCGGTGGTGGAGAGGAACGGGGAGGTGGATGAAGGAGAAGAAGGAGAAGGAGGAGACAGGGAGATGAAAGAGACCAAGGTCAAGGACGAGCCCATGGACACGACCTCGTCGTACTCCCCGGCCGACTCACCTCTGCAGGAGCCTGCCAAGGTCAGTGGTGTCCTAGACCCCTCTGTGTGTGTGCGTGTGTGTGTGTGTGTGTGTGTGTGTGTGTGTGTGTGTGTGTGTGAAATTGTTATAACTACCAGAATGACCGTTTCTTTTCTCCTTCATTCACAAGTGTGAGAGTGTTGCCCGACGCAAGCCTGGCTGAGGTACTAACTAGGAAGACAACTGGATGAAATCAACTCAGGGATAGATAGATAGATAGATGATGCTTGCTTGCTCTTCTTTTTTTGTACACATGCACCCGCTGTTCCTCCTTCCGCAGATAAAACTGGCACCACCAGGGGATTAAACCCCCCCTCTAGCTACCACCCCCTTCACTTCTCCCGTTCCCCAAACATGTCGTCTGCTATCTGGATGCCCCAGAACGCACCACGCAAGTTGAGAAAACTTTGGAGGCCGCCATGTTTATTTATAAATCTACTTCCTGTTGAACCGTATCGGGAGGAAAGGAAAAAAACACAAACCCACACAAACTATTTTTGGTAAATTTTTAAACCGAAGTTTTTTTTTCTAAACGATTGACTAGTAGTGTAAACGAGAAACAGATACTTACAAATTTGGGAAAAATTTTCCCTTTCTTTTCTGTTTTCTTTTCTTTCTGTCTGTCTTTTCTTTTCTTTTCTTTCTTTCTTTCTTCTTTCTTTTCTTTCTTTCTTTCTTTCTTTTCTTTTCTTTCTTTTCTTTCTCTCTGTCTGTCTTTCTTTCTTTCTGTCTGACTGTCTGTCTGTCTTTCTTTCTTTCTTTCTCACGTGGGGTGTTTTAGAGATAGGGGGTGCTGTCGTCAGCAATTGCTTTAGTTAGAAAAAAAAAAAAATGACGGTTTATCTTTCGAAGGCAGCGTGTGTGATATAGAGCCGACAACATGATATTATTGTTTAGTGTGTGTGTGTGTGTGTGTGTGGTGTGTGTGTGTGTGTGTGTGTGTGTGGGTGAGAGAGAGAGAGAGAGAGAGAGAGAGAGAGAGAATGGGCTAAAAAAGGGGTAGGTGGGTGGACACAAAAAACGATTGTGGGGGTGGGGGTAGGCTACCACACTTAAAGTTGGAAAGTTCAGTGATATCCTGAACGTTATTGGATTATATTAAGCCTCGGCTAAAGCGTTGGTGTGTGAAGGTGTGTGCGCTCTTTCACTCTTCCTGTAAATTCAACCGTTTTCTGGTTTTAGTCGGGGGCTTGATGTTATCGTTTTTCAGGCTTGTGTAGGGTTGGGTTGTTTTTCCCTGCCTGTGCTCTTCGCTCTCTGTAGTGTGTGGGGGGTGGAGTGGGTGGGGTGGGGTGGGGTGGGGGCTGTAATGGCTTTATATACCACTGGAGTCGTTGATGGAAGAGTGAGTGGTGATGTAGCGGAGGAGAAGGGAGAAGAGAAGAGGAGGAAGGAGAAGAGAGAGAGAGAGAGAGAGAGAGAGAGAGAGAGAGAGAGAGAGAGAGAGAGAGAGAGAGAGAGAGGGGAGAGAGAGAGAGGGAGGAGAGAGAGAAAGAGAGAGAGAGAGAGGACATGTTTGTGATTTATACAGAAACCACTCGCTGGACACGTATGTACATGAATGATATATAAACTCCACCCACACACCCCCACCCTTCCTCGTCCATTCTCTCTACACAACACAACACAACAACACACACATTGTATAGTTGAGATAGGCATGGCCTTGACACCCCCCATCCCGCCCACCTACCTACCCACCCACCCTGTGTTCTGTCCATCCGTCTCACCACCCCCTAACCCTCACCCCACTCCTCTCCTCGTGTTG
>CM054141.1:42798858-42843858 GCA_028751875.1 Rapana venosa | reverse complement strand
GTGGAGGCCCGTAACATTGTAGGCCTAACGCAGAGATCTAGCTAGCGCACAGGCTTGCAAGAATAAGAGAGTGTGTGTGATCGAGACCCACCCACCACACTCGATAACGTCAAACCGCACATGTGTTTACATTCATTAATTATTAGGTTCATTCGTCTTGTAGGTTTATCGGTTGAAGGGGGGGGGGAAGAAAAGTGACTAGTTTACACTTTTGCGAATTTGGAGCGCGACGGGTTCAATTGATTAGTCATTTATGTGTTTTTTTGTGTGTTTGTTTGTTGTTGTTGGGGGGATGTTTTATTTAGATTTTATTTGTCAAGTTCTTGCTCGTTCGTTCGTTCTTTCTTGAGATGTTACATCTTTTCACTATCAGGGATATTAGACAAAAGTTCTTGCTCGTGTGTGTCTTGGTTTTCTGGGACGCGACAAATCGGATATGGGGTAGTATTATATTGTACTGCCTCAGCGCTCAATTATCTTCATGACACACCTTTAATGGCGCGCTGAGTCCATCATTGCTGCGTTATTTTCGCGTTACTCTCTCTATCCACTGGTCTTAACTGGCTTACTCTTCCACTAAATTTAAAGATCTTGCTCACGTGTGTGTGTGTGTGTGTGTGTGTGTGCTGGAGAGAGAGAGGGAACAACTGAAGGGACTGAGTGAGACCAAAAGGAAAACAGAGAAAGAAAGGTGAAGCTGATAATGATGGACGACGGTAAGAATGCCGTGACGGAAACGACCACATAGGACACACAGGTCACAACACACACACACACACACAGGTCACACACACACACGTCACACACACACACACACACACATACAACACACACAGAGTCACACACACACACACACACACACACACCACACACACACACACACACGTCACACACACACACACACGCACAGGTCACACACACACACACACACACGCACCGCGCGCGCGTACACACACACACACACGTAGAAACACGCATACAGGTCACACACACACACACACACACACACACACCAGGTCACACACACACACACACACACAGGTCACACCCACACACACCCACACACAAACACATACACACACTCTCTCTCTCTCCCTCCCCCCCTCTCTCTCTCTCTCTTCTCTCTCCCTCTCTCTCTCTCTCTCTCTCTCTCTCTCTCTCTCTCTCTCTCTCTCTCTCCCTGTCTCTCTCTCCATCCAGATACTGAACTGTAGTAGGTCACTCCCTCCACACGTTCACAAACACGGTCAACACTCCCCCTCCCCTCCCTTCCCTCCCCTCCCCCCTACAGGGCACTCTGAGGGAGGGGCAGCAGGGAGGAAAACATAAAGACCTCTAGGGACATGCTGGACAAGGAAGAGTGGATGGAAAGGGGAGGGGGGGGGGGGGGGGCTGTTGTGGAGGGGTAGGGTAGGGTAGGGTAGGGTAAGCTCGATGGTGATGATGGTGGTGGTGGGTGTGGCGAGAGCTCGGAGGGGATGGGAGGGTTGGTGTGATTTTTGGCATAGAAAGTATTTTTTTTCTTTGGGGGTGGGGGATGTTTTGAGTCCTATACAGCATGAGAACAAAAGCAATGGGAAAGAGGTGTGTGTGTGTGTGAGAGAGAGAGAGAGAGAGGGAGGGGGGGGGGGGGGGGGGGGGGCTTTGTGAAAGTGATAGAATGGAGAAGGAAAATAAAAGGACCCCGTGATCCAGTAGGTTGACTGCTCGTGATCTTTGCCCTTTGCCACGTGACGTCATGGTCTGGGGGCTTGGGGAAGGGGGAAGAGAGAGAGAGAGAGAGAGAGAGAAAAGGAGTGAAAAGGGATTAACCTGAAGCCCCATCCTTCCACCCCACCCCCTTACCTTATGATAATAATATATGAACTGAGAAGTTGGAATGGTTCCAAGTGATTGTTATCCCCCCACTCCCACCTCCCCTCGGTGATAAACGTAGCCATTGCTCTAACAAGTTGCTATGAAAGCAAGTTCTGCGTTTTGTGAATGTGCATATTATTATGCTGCTTGCATGCAGTGTGTGTGTGTGTGTGTGTGTGTGTGTGTGTGTGTGGTGTGAGTGTGTGTGTGTGTGATATCTTCAGTTTAACATCTATTCACATTTAGTGATTTTAGACGGAAAATGTGTCATTGTGTGTGTGTGTAGGTAGGTAGGCGCAGACATGTAAACACAACAGAGGCTGCACCAAGTGACCCACACACACTGTTATTTTCCTCTCTTTTCCGTTCGCCTCACGCCAGGCTCAATTTACATGACCCTGCAGTGTCTCAATCTGTTTCTGCACCAGCCGCACACCTACCCCTTTCCCCTGTACCTACCACCCAGAGGAAAAAAAGTGTCTCTTTTCTTTCCTTCTTTTCTTCTTTCTAAACGTGTCTGAACTACTGATGGATACAGTATCCCTCTTGTTGCCCTCTCCCTATCACCCTCCCTGTCAAAAGACCACCACCTCCCAGCCTTGTCTGTAGATAACCTTTACCTGTGGGCGTTTCCCTCCCCTGAAGCGCCCAGGACTGCTGGTTGGCCAGGTAGAATGTTTGAACTGACACCCCCCCCCCCCCCCCCCCCCCTCCCCCAAGGAAAAAAACACAACCCTGAACAGCAGCCGGGAGGCCTCAGGCTCCCATTGAATTGAGACCAACCCCATCTAGCTGTGTCGTACCTCAAGGGAGAAGGGAAAGGAAGGGTGTAGGTAGGTAGGCAGGCGGGCAGTTTCAGCAGTTAGCTGACAGCTACCCAGGAGCTGTGTTCATTAGCTCAGCTAGGCCTAGTGAAGGATGTGAGGAGAGAGTGAGAGACAGAGAGAGATCTGATCTGTGGCTTGACTGGCCAAGATCAAGGAGAAAGAGTTGGCCACTTTTGATGCTCCAGATCTTTGTCACCTATGTCGTCTGATTGGGAACGAACATTTGGGTCTTTGGGCCACAATGTTGGCTGGTGGTGATTTCGTCAGTGTCCTCACCGATAAAACGATTTAGAGCCGGGAATTCTTTGGATTAGCTGCTTCACTTTGTGGAGATCATTGTCCGAGCTAGCTATGAAGTGGGTTAGATATGGTATGTATGTCAAGTTTCCGTTTGGGACACGTAGCCAAAGTTGATTTTTTAAAAGAAAAGAATGAAAACGGAAGGCAACTATAATCACAAAAAGGGCAGACAATATTATCTCTATAGTCCTTGCTTTTGTTCATGGATTTCAGATCCCTAACATGTAGAAATGCCAACCATTTGCGTGTTCAGGAACTGGTTACCTTTGTGAGCGATACTGGGCTAGAAACTGTGCCCTAGTCGGCAGTTGCACATCATTGAAGTAGCAAATACCACCGAGAGGAGGAGGAGGAGTGCAGTGACATGAGGGGAGTGCAGGACTCGACAGGCTGACCTTTCCAGCGGCTGGCTGAAGAATGTGCAGGCTAGGGTGGCTGGTCCTCAACTGCAGACACTTAGTTTCTCGTCTGAGCTTCCCCCAGCTCAGGTCCCCGAGCGTGTCAGAGTGACTGCAAGAGTCTGTCACCACTCCTCCCATAGTGTACCTCCCTCCCTCCCCCTGGGCTGAAGGGTGCAGCAGTCTAATCGGGCCCTTCAAACTTGACAATGTGTGAGAGAGGGAAAGAGAGAGGAAAGGCGCACAGTTGCTGTAGTGTGCGGCTGATGACCTCAGCATAAACCCCCTCCTGTGCCCCAGCGCTGCAATCCCGTGCGTTAGGGTGTAGGGTGTACACCGTGACTGTCGCAGCTGTAGCTGGCGCTATTGTGGCAGAGTGCAGGAGTACTGTAGTGTGAAGCAATACGCCTTTTGGGGGGGCTGAGGTGTAAACTAAAACAGGCTTGCTTTGCTGTAATGTGACCATGGTGGCGTGAAGAGGGATTTTTGGGGGTTGTGTGTGTGAGTGGGGTTTTTTTTAGGTGTTTTTTTTTTAGGGTTTTCAGTCAAGATTGTGGCCTCAGTGAGAAGCACAGAGACTTTCGGTTGTGCTGTCAAGGATATATTATCAAAACACCATTTTGGTTGAAAAATGGTAAGCACAGTTTCATGGTTGTTTTCACCATTTATAAAGTTATTACTCCTTAGTTTTAATCTTTTGAATGAAGCAAGTGAATCTAAACAAAACACACACAAAACGTCAGCTGTCACCTCTTCACACACAGGATCTTTGGATACAGTCTCATGTGAAGGACTTGCAGGGCAATGAAATCAGAACCAGTGTTGGTAACACTTGGAGATACACCCCCCTCCCCCCTCCCGCCCCCAATAAATCAAAGTAACACTCCTCAAACCAACATCCCAGTGGACATTCAAACCCATGCCCACAGTCACTGGCTTAACTGCAACCTTGATGATGTAACCACTCGGCTGCTGGGGTCCCCCTCTATCCTGACTCAACATTGGTTGTCATGGATGTGTGCAGGTGATACAGACAGAGCCGGTGGACTTGTCAACCAGCAGACGGCCCTTGAACGATAACAACGCCATGGAGGTCCACCAAGGTCTGGACTTGAGAGTGGGCAAGAAAGGTATGTGTGTGTGACACTGTGTGTGTGACACTGTGTGTGTGACACTGTGTGTGTGTGACACTGTGTGTGTGACACTGTGTGTGTGACACTGTGTGTGTGACACTGTGTGTGACACTCTGTGTGTGTGAGACTCTGTATGTGTGTGACACGTGTGTGTGTGTGTGTTGTGAACTGGTGTGTGTGTACACTGTGTGTGTGTGACACTGTGTGTGGACACTGTGTGAGTGTGTGTGACACTGTGTGTTGAGTGTGTGTGACACTGTGTGTGTGGACACTGTGTGTGGACACTGTGTTGAGTGTGTGTGACATGTGTGTGGTGGTGTGTGTGACACTGTGTGTGTGTGTGTGTGTGTTGATACATTTGTTATGCTTGTGTTTTGTAGTGTGTGTGACTCTTGTTGTTTAAATGTGTGTGACATTGTGTGTGTGTTGCACTGTGTGAGTGTGTGACACTGGTGTGTGTACTGTGTGTGTATGTGACATGTGTGTGTGACGTGTGTGTGACATTATGTGTGTTGACATGTGTGTGTGTATTATTTTTTGGTTTTAACTTTTTTTAAATTTGATTTTCTGTTTGATTACTTTGCCTGATAGTTATGTTGTAAAGACTGCCACTTTGTGTGTGTGTGTGTGTGTGTGTGTGTGTGTGTTGCTGCGTGCGTGCTTGTGTTCACACTAATGTATGTTGCATGATTGTTGTAGATGCGCTGCTTTTGTGTCAGATGAGTATGATCACTAAACATGAGTAGTTACATATTTATGTATAGACAGACAAATTGGCACACACTCACACACACACACAACACACACACCACCACACACACTCACCACACCACCATCTACACACACACCTCTCTCTCTCTCTCTCTCTCTCTCTCTCTCTCTCTCTCATAAAATACCCTCTCTGTCTCAAATAAAGAGATAGTCTATCAGTATCATCACTGTGTGGGTTTTTTTTTCACCTACAAGTCTATCAGTATCATCACAGTGTGTGTGTTGTTGTTTTTCACCTACAAGTCTATCATATCATCACAGTGTGTGTTGTTGTTTTTTTTCACCTACAAGCAAGTCTATCAGTATCATCACACTGCTTGTGTTGTTGTTGTTTTCACCAACAGAGCCAGAGGACCTGGGCATAACAGTGGAATCTATCAACAAGATAGGATCAGCCGCCCTCCTGCCTCTCCGCAGAATCCAAGAAGCCTCAGAGTAAGTGTGCTGCCTGGTGTGTGTGTGTGTGTGTGTGTGTGTGTGTGTGTGTGTGTGAAGGGGGTGTGAAGTGGGTGTGTTTAGTGTTCAGGCCAGTATGTGAAAATAATCAGAAATATGAGACAGTAGCCAATCCCCAGTAGGAGTTTAAAATTTTTTTTTCCAAGGGTGGGTAGTGCCACAGGAACAGCCACCAGTCAGTTCATCAAGTGACCGAGATAGCAACTTGTGTGCAAGCCACAAGGGTGTGTGTTTGTGTGTGTGTGTGTGTGTGTGTGTGTGGTGGTGTGTGTGTGTGGTGTGTGGTGTGGTTGTGTGTGTGTGTGTGTGTGTGTGTGTGTGTGTGTGTGTGTCCTCCTCCCTCCCTCCCTCCCCTCCAAAAAAAAGGTCATTTGGGAGAACTAGAAAATGTTTGTAACAGAAGATGATGGAGAGGTGAAAAGGAGGAAAGAGATCTAATCAGAGAGGAAAATGAATGGATGTCAAAGACTGTAGTAGTTTTGGAGAGAAAAGAACAACAAAGCACCGCAAGGAGGGATATAGCACCAGTGCCTAACAGAAAAGGTTGAGGGTAGGTGGGGGCTAGAGGAGGGAGAGGAACTATTGGGGAATGGAGGGGGAAAGGGCATGCATGTGCCATGATGGAAGGGAGTAGGAGGAGGTAGTGATGGTTATTGGGGGTTGATGTGACACACCCTGAAAGGAGGAAGAGCGGGGATGTTTGGATCAGTGTGTGTGTGTGTGTGTGTGTGTGTGTGATAAAAATGGGTGAGGAGGAGGAGGATGTTTAGGAGCTTAAGTTGTGGCAGGAAGGGCAGAGAGGGAAGACAGTATTGATTGATGACCCAGCTGACTCACACCTACACCTCAGCCCCCCCCCCCCCCCCCCTCCCTCCCTTCCAGCTTAACTCTCAGTCCACCATCCTACCTCCCTTCTCTTAGCCCCTCCCCTCCCCTCCCCTCTCATCCTTTACTGTATGCTGGGCTTGCTTGCTACAGATAGAGAGGGGGTGCTGTCAACAAAGAGAGAGAGGAGTGGACTTTGTGCTGACATCTGCCTGTGTGTGTGTGTGTGCACGAGCGCCATGAGCATGCATGCACAGATGTACTTACACTTAAGAAAGGAACATGAAAAACAGGCTGTTATGTCTGTAATATTCCAGAAAAAAAACATTTTATTTCCTAAAAATAGTCAGATGTTTTGTACATTTTTCACTACTTAATAATCACAAGCCCATTCACACAAAGACCAGAAGACACCAAAACACACAAGGACAGTCTTTATGTTATGGACAATTGAAATCATCACTTTAACAATGTCTGTTGATAATTGTTAGACATTTTTCACACACACACACAATACGATCTTCCCCAACTCTATATATTTCCTCACTTGAAAACAACAGAACAAAAAAAGAGAGAAGGGTTTGAAATAAAAGAACATGGAGAAGTCTCTTGCCCCTCCCCTCCTTGCCTGCCTACCATCCACTCCTCCTTGATAGTGTTGTTGAAGTGCTGTAAAGGATGATAATTATTGCTAATGATGACCCATCCTGTGCGTTACAGACAGTTCAAGTACCGGGATGGCACAGTGTCCCCCAAACACCACCTGAACCACCACCCCGCTCACCACCATCACCATTCCTCCCCACCCCCCCTCCCTCAGCCCGCCCACGATGTCTTCCCCATGAGCAGCCTGCAGGTGAAGAGCATGGAAACCTTCGACCAGAAACAGAGACGCCGGGTGCACAGGTGTGACTTCGAAGGCTGCAACAAGGTCTACACCAAAAGCTCTCACCTCAAGGCTCACCGACGAACACACACAGGTGAGGGGGGAGAAAAATGAAAGCCTGGTCACTTAGCGAGGGATTTAGAAAATGGACGTTATCTGTGTATAGTATTATTGGAGGTAATAAGTGTTACAAGGAAAACATTGTGTTTGGGATGATTTCAGATAATATTGATTTTCAAAATCTTTTTATGAGGATAGCAAAACTTTGGAGCAGAGTGCTGTTGTTATTCATTGCTTGGTCTGGGGTTTTTTTTAGTCAGAGGACAAAGAAAACAGTGTAAGTTCAGACAGTATAAAGCGTTTACATTTTCTACACCACTGCTTGCTTGTCTTTTGGTATGTCACTAATTAGTGATTGGCAAACAGAATATTCAAAGAGAGCCCAAAACATTACCAAAACACTACAGTGAATCTACATCGGAGTATGTTCCCATTTATTGAAAAGTTAACAAGCTAATTAAGATGACAACAACTTGAAAAGTCAACTGTAGTATGGTAACAAAACTGAAAGCACTCTAACCGTGGTTACACATATATGAGACTTTGTCGTTATCAACGGTTACAAGGACAAAAGGCTGAAAGCTGTGATTGGCAAACCTCAGCAAAGCGAAGTATCACTTCCCTCTAGCCTTAATCTGCACTGTGAATCACAGGACGTTATGCTTTTGACAGGTTTATGCTGAATAAAGTGATGCCCGTGAGGGGTTGGGGATTTAACAGGGCAGAGTGAATAAAGTTCAATAAAGTGGGGATGTGGATTTGCCTAACGCTCTGATGAATGGTGTCAGCCACGCCACAGACTGTCATGTCTGCAGGCAGAGACAGAAACCGTATACCACGGCTTACAACAGCCTACATCCACCGAGACAAACCCATATAAGTGTCAGTTGATATCCACCTTCTGTGTCATCATGTGTTTCTCTCAAGTTTCCCACTTGCTCTGCCACGTATAAGCTGGTATAACTGGGTCAGCCTGAAGGCATACACTTACAAAGAGGAGTGATATTCTCTCTCACTGGAGTTTTGGGTTGCAGGCAAATTTGATGGCCTGAGCCATAAAGGGATTGTTTTATGACTTGCTGTCTGCAGGGCATGGTGTTTTGGGGTTGAATCGTGGCTGTTAAGGGTTGGGCTGAGATTGCTGCGTACAGCCAGTGTAGGAAAGAGCAAAATGGAGGAGGGGGGTGGGTGTGCAGGCGAGGTGGAGGGAGGTATCAGCATGGATGCTCATGTGGACCATAAAGATCATAGAGATAAAGGATACAATTCTAAACAAATCACACTCTACATAATCATGATTTCACACAGTCTGTAAAGTAAAATATTTCAGTTTTTTGTTATTAAGACATGGGAAACTGAATTTGTTGTTCCCCATCCCATCTTTTCTTTCCATTCTTTTTTTCTTAATAACCCCCCCCTCCCCCGTCCCCGAACTTTAAGAAACATAGGAGTGTCTTCCCACTGACATGCAGAATTGTCACCTTTTTTTGAAAAGTGAAAGTTTTTATTTTTCATTTCATTTTTGTTATTTTAGTTTTTTTGGGTTTTTTTAAAAAAGAAAAGTGTGTGTTCTGCTTTCAGGAGAGAAGCCTTACATCTGCACGTGGGATGGGTGCACATGGCGATTTGCACGCTCGGATGAGCTGACGCGACATTTCCGCAAGCACACAGGGGACAAGCCTTTCAAGTGCACGGTGTGTGACCGCGCCTTCAGTCGCTCTGATCATCTCTCCCTCCACATGAAGCGGCACTGAGAGGTGAGTGGCTCAGCTCCTTCCAGCTGTGCGCTGTGTATGTATGCCTGCTGTCGTGCGTGGCTTTCAGTGTGGGGTGTCATTGGCGGGGGTAAGCGTTTTGGGTAATAGCCAGATCTTCTTCTGTTGATATGCATTCAAGCATGTTGGTTTTTGTCCCTTTTTTTTTTAATGTTGTACTCTGCTGCTAGAGATATTTAACGATAAGTATTAACTGCACATCATTAAGTTTTGATATATATGCATATATATAACTATATCAACTGTGCGCAACTTACAACTTAAATGTAGACATTGTACAGAGGATAGCAATTTGTACTTCGTCTCAAGATGATCTAATACAATGTCATGAAAGCAGAAAGGCAAAACATGTCACGAAAAGTCAGTTAAGAAATAAAACCAACCAAAAAAAAAAGCTTGACAAAAAATCCCTTACACTTCGAATTCCAATTTACTATCACCAAAGTGCTACTTTTTGGTTTTGAATCAAAAGTGATAATGTGTGTGTGTGTGTGTGTGTTTTCAGACTTGCACCAGCGTCTGCACCTGAGTGCTGTTCCTGACCTTTTCCCCCTCCTGTCTGCATGCTGCACAGAACCAGGGGTTGTTGTGTCTGTCTGCCCACCGTTCCGTCTGGTGCCAGACTCTCTGCCCTGCCCAGCTTCCTTGTCCTCCTCAGCTCAGAAGCAGGGAGGATGCACCAGTCCTTTTGGTCCCTTAGGACTCCATGGACACACACACACACTGTGATTGGCTGGCTGACCTCATGTCACACCCGCTCTGATTGGCTGACTATCTGCCTGACAGCTGCTGACATCGGATTGGTCCCAGCTCATTTGTATACACATGGCTGATTGGTTGGCTGGTTGTTGTTGGATTTTTTTTTTTTAACCTGATCACTGGACTGTGATTGGTTGCAATTTTTTTTGTGGAAAGGTTATTATTACCTTTTTTGATTGACTGGCTTTTTCCCCACTGGGGGTGAAAAAAACACCCAACCAGGGGTGGTTGATGAAGATCAACATTTAGTGAGACTCGTGTGTGTGTGTGAGTGTGTGTGTGAGTGCACATGAGCAAGTGAATGAGTTAGACAGAGTTGTCTGTTACATCCTTCCTTGGGCACTATTAATTGAAAACTGTTTGTAAAGTGTTGAAATGTTCAGTACAAAAACATGTAGCTCATCGACCAGTTTGATTTTCTTTTCTAAAAATTGAAAGAATGTGTCGAAAGGCATTGATGGCGTGAGTGAAAATCTGTTTAACGACCAGTTCTAATGGAATGCCTTTTGGTCTTGAAGCAGAGCCTTATATATCCATACCTCTGTTGCCTCTGTTGCATGTGTAATGTGTGTGTGTGTGAGTGTGTGTGTGTACTTGCACATGCACGTGTGTGAGTTCATGAGTGGAAGGTTAAACCATATTCAAGGAATCGCAAGACTGACCAGTGAAAAACTGATCATGTTTTATGAAGAAATAAAAATCCCCAAGGTAGCAGAGTTCGATGTTCAGTAGAGAAAGTACGCCTGGTGTATATGAATGAATATTATTATTATTATATACAATTTTATCCTCTGGAGAGAGATGGAAGTGTCGAGCCTTGATGAAGGCAGCAAAATTTCACTGTGTTATACAGTCAGTAATGAGTGACAGTGTGATCGTCTGTGTGTTTGCTTGAGCTGGATATGGTGGAAGTTTTATATGATTTGTGATACCTGCAACTGGCATCAATATTTATGAATCCTGTGTGTAATACTGGGCTCTGACTGACTGAGGTGAAGGAAATGTGCTGCGTCAGTTGCCTTCTGCTGTCTCTTTGTTTTCCCCCCAACTATGTGGTTCCTTTTGGTTTTAATCACGTTTTAGCTTCTTCAGATTTGTACAAGGCAGTTTAGAAAGAAAAACAAAAACACAGGGCTCATTTGCTCTCACACCATGTATTGTCATATGTACACACACCCACACTGAAGGTTTTTTGGGTTTTTTTTCTGCTTTTGATGATAGAAAAAATATTTTTGAAATACTAGCACTGTAATATTCGTTTATTTTCATGTATCACCCAAAAAAATTTTGCAAGAAGATTCCATTCCTTGTTCCCTGCATATGGTAGTAGATTTTCTGCTTATGTTAGAAGGTCTTCCAAGAATAAACATTTTTGTACAACTCTACACATTGGCGTAGAAACTGTCTCATTGGAGATCAGCATTAATCATCCCGCTTGCATAAAGTTGAAGAATCCAACAATTCTTTCTCTGTTGAAATATCACTGCTTTCTTTGCAGTAAGATGGATGGGAGAAAAAAAAACCCTGCTTGCCCAAAACAACTGTCTCAGACTTTCCTCCTTGGTTGGAGGATTAAAACGTGGTGACTGCATGCCGTTTTCTCTTTCCTGATTTTGTACATAGATGCTACACTCCTTGTGTTTCACTGCTTGTGGGTACAGCATGACCTGTTAACTTGGACAGAGGTTTTGTTGTGTAAGTGTTATGCTTGTGAACTGGACTGGTGGAACAATGTTGTTTTTGTTTGTTGTTTTCTTTGACATTTTGTTGTTTTGAAACCAAACTTGGCATGTATTAACTCAATGTTCATTGCTAAAAGAAAAAAAAAAGAGAACGAGTGTGCTGCATTTACCGCAAGCTTCAAGCAATATTCACTTAATCAGTTCAAGAAATTTGTTTGGTTTTTTTACTGGTGTGTGTACAGAGAACAACTGCTGCTCGGTGTCTGCTGAATTAACTTCTTCCCTCGTTTATTTGTTTACCTTTTTCATTTTAATTAACATTTTTAACAACATATTTTATATCCACTATGTTGGACACCTGCTGGTAAAAAGAGTTCTTCCTGCTTTTTTCAAACGAAAGGCATATACTCACATAGATGTTTGTTTGCATCGTTGACTGTTTTGCAGTTCTACTAAAAAGGGAAGGGAATGAGAACAGTGTTGGTAGAGCACAAGTTGTCATTTCCATTCCCAGTAAGACGTGTTTGGTTAGACATAGGAACACGTGAGCTGATTGTTGAGAGTTTGGAATCCTTTACAGATCATCAGTATTCTACACACTGCTGGCTTAGAGAGAAATTTGGTGCCATATGTTTCTCAGAAATGTTTGTTTCAAGCTGATCCTAAACATGATGACGAGTGAATAAAGTTACTTAATTAGTCATCAGCTAAAGTTGGAAAGTTGCATGTTAGCAACAGAAGTTCGTTAAGCTGTTTGCCAATTGCTTAAGATACCTTCCTAAACAAATATGACAGGTGTTCACCCAAACATTAATAAATGAATTTTCTACATATTTGTCAAAGAAAAGGAGGTGTTGTTTTAAGAAACTGAAACAATGTATAATACTAATTCTAGGTTTTCTTTAAAAAAGAAAAAGAAAAGGAAACCCAGCAAAATCCAGTGTTGATAAATGAAAAGAAATATTGCTAATCTGACCCAATTTGGTGGGATTTAACTTGTCAGTGTACAAGCAGAATTCAGTGTTTTCACTTTATAAAGCCCCCCCTCCCCCCCCCCCCCCCCCCCCCCTCAAAACCCCTTCCCCCAACAAAACCCCTAACAAAACCCAAACTTAAAACCTAACCTTTTAATGGATGTACATAGGTGCACAACTTTCAAAAAGGGTTTGGATCTGCTGGGAAGAGTAGTTTTCAACTTCCTAATGAATTCAGTAGTAAATCCTTTCTTCGTGTTCTCACTCATGCCCCCACCTGTATACCCCATCCTCCTTCCTGGAGCAAAGCAAATGAACATCGTTAGAAATCGAGGCGTAGAATGCATGGCAGCCTTGGCAATTTTGGAAGATGACTTGAATTGTTTCTTTGGAAATGGTACCATCTCTGGACATGTTTTCTATGTTTATGTAATACCTCAGTATTGGCTGGCAAACTTATGAACTTTGAATAATGTTTGGTAGGAAATGTTGGATTAAAACTTGTTTTTATTCATTTCTTGAAATATCAAACAGAAACATGCGTATCATTGTGTATTGAGATCTGTTTTGTTTTTTGTTAGAGGACTGTTTAAATCCTGTAATATATTTCGCCTTTGATGATTAATTTTAGTAAACAGAAAATGTAGGCTTTATTTTCCTTTTTCCTGGGGTTGAGAGTGAAAATTAATGAGACATCATTCAGAAAGGGGGGGAAAAAAAAGCCATATGGATACACCTTTTGGTTTTTAGTGGATAACTGTGCTTGGTAAAAGAAGCATGTGTTGTTGCTAAGCCATCTACCATCTTGTAAGAACTGTAGATGGAACGTGTCAGTGTGGACTGATTTAGACTGAAAGAATGTGTCCCTATATAATTTATATTGATGAGCAGCATCGTTTGGTGTTGGAGATAGCCAACTGGTGTTTGTGTGTGTGTTTGTAATATATCAAATCATGAATGCAGTTTGTGATGGTGGTAAATGCTGTGTGTGTGTGTGGGGTTTTTAAAAAGTTTTTTTGTTTTTTTAAAGATTATGGTGAGTGTGTACACGCATGCATGCACATGTTTGCACAAGAGAGCGAGAAAGAGAGAGAGAATGAACTAATGTATAAGCATGGAGAGGACCCCATATGAGTTCAAGCTAGTCAAGGGAGCATACTCTTTCCCAAATTTGTGTTGTAGGCCTTGTGTACAAGTTGGTAGTGCTGGGCTTGACACGTTTGTGTTAATACTTATTATGTTTGATTTATACAGATTTGATCATTGAAGAAATCAAGCCTGGTAAAAAATAAGATATATAATAACTGAATGAAAAACAAAAACTAATTTATTGGTTTTTAAAAAATATATTGTAATTTGTTTGAAAGGGGCACCTTTTTTTTTAAAAATAAAGTGCCACGGAGTAAATCCTTTTTAAAAGATGGCTTCAAAGAAAAACCGAAAGTGTTTTCAGGAGTGTTTGGCTTACATCCATTCTTAAGAGTTTGCTTTTTTTTTTATATAATCTTTTCAAACCAAGCGAGAGCTTTTTGTGTTTTACGTCCCGTTTTGTTAGTTTGGTTTTTTGTTGTCTTTTTAAAAAATATTGACAGAGGTTTTGTTACTTCACCCTAAAGAAATATTTTATCATTTAAAAACAATTTTTTGTTGTCCCCGCTGCTACCTGGCCCATGGAACATCACTGTAAATAACCACTATTTATATATATAAACACAGCTACAATCAGAGCCATGGTGTGTGCACTGTGGATCGTGTGCGTTCTTGTTATAACACCTTCCCCCTCCCCCTCCCCCCCTTCCCCCCCAAAAAAAATCCTTTTTGGCTACATTGTGATTGTTTTTCTTTGTTTTGTAATGATGGTGGGCGTCTGTGTGATGGTGACTGTTCACATTGCAATGTCGTTCGTGATGAGTAAGTGTGTGTTTGCGAAAGGTGGATCTCAAGACTGATGAAGCAAAGGAGAATTAAGCAATACACAATTTCTGTACATAAGCAAACAGTTGCTGATGGGTTTTTTGTTTTTTTGGAACACCCCTCCCCCCATATTTTTCACTCCCCAACAATCAGTGTCCACTGTATTTCCACATTCCTTGCAACCTTGTGCCTGCTGCGTGTTGAACTTCATCTATTTCGGTGCATGTTGATGTTGCCACAGTTTTGAACAGATTGTCACAGAAATGGAACACTTGCAGTAGTAGGGCGTCAGAGTATTGTCGTAAAATGAACATCCAGACTGGTGTTTTGGGGGGTTTATTTTTTTATCTCTCTGTGTGTGTTACTTTAAACTTTTTTTTTCTTAGTTATAAAAAAAATGGCTTTTATCTTTAAACGATTTATATTTTCAAATAAAGTTGTGTATTTTATATGAAACAACAATCTCTGCCACTCTTGCCCTTCTTTGATTTAGAGGTAGTTAAGATCTTAGAGTAGAATTCACATATTACGACTCATTGTTGAGGACGTGACTTATACCGATCTACATGAGGCACAGTCTCTGCTGATATTTACTCCTGCTAAACTATGGTTTTTGAGAAGTTTAACAACAGACTGCTGATTCTGATGATCCGTTTACTTTGTTGCCTCATTTTCTTCTCCTTAAATGTTAATCCCAACTCATTAAGAAACCTTTAGGAAATAGGAATACTGGTTGGTATTTATTTCAGAAGAAGAAAAAAAGAAACGAAAGCATTTTAAACTTCAACAAGGTCTGAAGTCAAAGTCTGAAGTGAATTGTTGTTGGTTAAGGGATATTGAGGGAGAAATAGTGAACCTTCCTGCTATGGTTTTGACTTCATTCTCCATCACTGCATGTGACAGAATACACAGATAAGGAAAAAAAGCAAGATTATATTTCATTCTCTCTCTCTCTCTCTCTCTCTCTCTCTCTCTCTCTCTCTCTCTCTCTCTCTCTCTCTCATTAAAATCTTTGTCCATCTACTGGGTACTTCAGAAACAGGTTGCTGAGTGATTGAACTCATTACTGTAGCAAATTTAGCAGTAAATTCTATGTTCATTTGTTGTCATTGAAAAACAAAGAGTCTTGGTTCCTTTGTGATTTCAAGCAAGTAGCTATTGTGAATTTCAGTAGTGGTAGTTATTCTAGTTTACTTATTTATTTATTCATTTATATAATTATTTATTTGGCTGGAGGGGGGAGGGGGGCAGGAATAGTAACGCAGCTCAGTAGACATTTGCATTCGAGATCTGTTGTGTTAGTGTCTGACTTAGAAACTACTCACACAAATTATGATAAAAACTACAACCCGAGATGATGCCAACTTTGCTAGTATATGATTATGTTGTTTGTCCACTTTCTTTAGATTTTTTTCCATTTTCTTTAATGAATTTGTCCATTTTTTTAATTTTTAATTTTCTTCATGTCTCTGTGGGAAAACAGCCAGAAACGCTGGTGGTTATTTCATGTAAACCGATTCTGGGAACCCAGACAGTTTATGCTCACACCATAAAGAAAATATTTATTTTGTTTTGCTGTTTGTTCTCTTGTCGTGTAAAACCTCACTTGGATGATACATGTCCTCACCCCCCGAAATTTTTTTCCACCTTTTCTTTTTCTTCCCCAGATTTGATACATGATTTTGGTGACAGTGATCAATTTGATGACCGTTTGAGGATGATGATGACGATGGTGATGATAACAAAAATCCCTGTGTTGTCTTTATACATCGTGATTTGGTGGTTGGTGGACTGTGTGCGGTATACCTGCGTGATTTTTTGGATTCCACATTTTGTCTTGTTGGAAGCATATTCCTGTGATGTCGTGACCTCGTTTGTGGTGTACCTTGCATGCTTGAATGGATGACCGGATGTACCGATTATCTTTTCTTTTTTTTCTTCTTTTTTTTTTTTTGAAACTCCCATCCCCTGTTCATCCCCATTGTTTTTTTCTTCGTCTTGTGAGCCAGTGTACAGAACTGTCACCTGATATTATATTATATATACACACTTCACTGTTGTTCTGTTGACCGCTTTATTACGCAAGAGAGCTAAAAGTGTATCAAGATGAATTTTAAGCCATTGAAATAAAACAACTGCTGTTTGCTACAAAACTTGTGGTTTTTCTGTGTGTGTGTTTGGGTGTGTGTGTGTGTGTTCGTGTGTGTGTGTTCAAAGATCAAGAGAGTCAGATGAAGAGATTGCAAAATCAAAAGATGAAATAGCTCTGGCTGTGACATTGCAAATTCTTCAAACATTCTACAAGGTCAAAAACCAGAGGAAAATTCAAGACTTCATGATGAAATTCACTTGTTTGATTGACACAAAGAAACAAGCAGTCAATAAACCACCAAGAATAAAGCAAACCCAAAATTATTTTTTTAAAAGAATTATGCTGTACAAGGGGATTCCTTTTTCTTCGTATAATATGAACAATCATGAAAATTCTAGTGCACGTGCACACACACACACACGCGCGCGCGCGCGTGCGCACGCACAGAGCAAGCCATTCAACCACACACACACGCACGCACAGAGAAAGCCATTCAACCACACACACGCACATACACCCACACACATAGACACACACGCACCACACACACACACACACACACACACTCTCTCTCTCTCTCTCTCTCTCTCTCACCACCACACACACATACATACGTTCAACCACAGGGATATATTCCCCTGGAGTTAACATCAGTACCGACTCCACTCCCCGCAAAAGTCCTTCGAATGAGACGATAAACCGAGGTTCCGTGTGCGAGCGCACGCAGAACATCTTGCGCACACGGTAAAAACCTGTTCCGCTTTTCGTAAGGGTAGGCCATTGTGCGCCGGTGGGAACGGATGACAAAATCTACAACAAAACTGCATATAATAATAATAATAATAATAATGTATGGAATTTATATAGCGCTGAATCTTGTAAAGCAACAAATCAAAGATATACACGGGGACTGAATGTAAAAAAAAAGCACATGAGTGCTTATTCCACTATCCTCAAAATAAAAGAGTAAACGAGAAAGGAAAGAGGGAAAAAAACAACCTCTCACATGTTCATTCTTACGCATTCCTCCCTCTTTCTCCTATCGACTATCCTCTTATAATTATACTTGACCTTAAAAGACGCGTTCAAGGGAAGAACAACCCACACACATGCATATATACATACACCCCTCGAACTCCCCCCCCCCCCCCCCCCCCCCCCTCCTCCTGCTTCAAGAAATCAAGACAAACCAGTGAAAGCATCATAGTCAATCCATATTAGTCAAGCCCAATTCTTTTCTCCTTAAACATTTCCGGGAGGGGGTAGGGGGCAAAAAAACCCAACAAACCCACAACAAAACCCATGCAAAGAAACAAAATAATTTTAAATATTCAGAACATTATCTACTTACCATCCAACCAACCAGCCAAATACAAATGTAAGTGAATGGTGATAGTTCTACTATATTCAACTCTCACCACGCTTTATGATCACAAAACACTACACAGATGTGTATGTGTTTGTAATTTTTTAAAAATAGCTGTTCTTTCAGTTCCAGAGGCTCTGTACATTGAAGCTTTCAAGCATCGTGTCTCAAGCATGTTAGAACCTGGCAAAGCCCATCCCTATCCCGGCAGCAGACTACACTGAAACTGTGGTGATGCTCATGCCATCCATACCACTGGTCAGAGCTGGTCAAGTCTCTCTTCGGGAAACGAATACACATGTAGACCTTTTTATTTTTATTTTTAAAAGTAGTGGTCTTGGACAGCTTGATGGTGGGAAGGAGAGGAGATGGATGGGAGGGGTGGGGAGGGAGATGCTCTTTGAAAAAGAAGAAACAAGATCTTCCACCCTCCTCCACCCTCTCCCAACTGTATAGAAATGCAGGGTAGAGAATGATATAACTGTGATTTTGGATCAAGGCTAGATGTAAAATTAATGTTAAAGCTATGTAAATGTTCGCGCGCACGCACACACACACACACATGTAAAATCAATGTTAAAGCTATGTAAATGTTCGCACACACACACACACACACACACACAGGGAACTAAGACCTTTCAAAGGGCCTCTGAAGAAGCAGTACAGTGTAAGGGAAACAATTCTATTCCATGAAGGCAAGAATGTACTATTAGAAATGCTACTTTCCCTTGATCCTGGAGGCGCTCGTCCTATACTACTTCTACTACTGCTGCTGCTGGTCCCCTCCTCCTCCTCCTCCTACCACCACCGTCACCACCAACACCACCACTACTGCTTCTGATGCTGCTGCAAAGAAATCTGCCATGATTTAAAGTGGTACACAAATACAATAATAATAATAATAATAATAATAATAATAATGTACGGAATTTATATAGCGCTGAATCTTGTAAAGCACCAAATCAAAGCGCTCAGATGACATTAAAAAAAAAATCATTTATTACTTTATATTGATGATAATGGAATAAGTACTCAGGTGCTTTTTTTTTTACATCTAGTCCCCGTGTATATGCGGTTTTGTAAATTTTTTCATCTCTTCCCACCGGCACACAATAGCCTACTCTTTCGAAAAGCGGAACAGGATTTAACGTGTGCGCAAGATGTTCTGCATGCGTTCGCACGGGACCTCGGTTTATAGTCTCATCCGAAGGACTTTGACATTCAGTTCGATTTTTTAGTCAAACTGGGAAGGAAGGGCAAACGTCTTGACCATCCTGCCACCTTCCTGAGAAGACAACTTTTGAACAGCTTCTACTTTCCCCCCATGAACATTATCTTATTTTCTGTTTGTGGATGGTGGAGTTGTGCTGGCCCTCATCTTGGTTTTGGCAGCATTGATCTCCATTCTATACTACATTGATGGTTTTAACAAGTCTTACTTACTTACTTAGGCCCATAACTACCCTGGAGCATAGGCCACCGACAATAGTCCGCCAGAGTCCTCTGTCCTGGGCTATTCTCTCCAGCTGTCTCCAGGTATATCCCATCTTCTTGGTTTCTGCCTCAAGGTCACGTCGCCAGGTGTTTCTTGGCCTTCCTCTTTTTCGTTTTCAAGGTCCTGGTCGATAAAAGGGGGGTCGGCCTTGTGGCTTCCGTAGACTCACGGCTTTCACCACACCGCGTCATGCATCCTCTTGGCGAGGACCCTTCCTCTCCCAGGGCAGGAGTCTCTTGGTCCGTTGTTGGCGTTTCTGTAGCAGGCTTTGTTTTTACGGGGTGGGGTTGCTATCCCCACGCCCAACCCTCCTCCTTTCTCATCCGGGCTTGGGACCGGCCATGGCGGACTTTTTAACAAGTCTGGGTCTGGAAAAAGCCAGAAAAATTGGGTCCCTTTGATGATGTTGTCCAACCATTTCTGTTTCCCCTTTTGTTGTTGTTGTTGCTTATTGTTGTTGCTGCTTATTGCTGACTTCTTTGACTTTAACCTCCCTACATTGTACGACACATACAGGATGATATTATTTGTTATTTTATACAGAACAGGTGACGCCAGAATGCAAATATTCTCAACAGTAAACAAAGGTTTAGTGGGAAAAGGCAGATTAATAAAAAAAAAAAAAACAATTAAGGCATTTCTTTTTGCACATCCTGCCTGCCCGCCTGCCTGCCTGTCTATCTGTCTGTCTGTCTGACAAACACACACACACACACTCTCACACACACACGCACGCACGCACACAGGCGCACACACACACACACACACACGCACGTACACACACAAGTGGGCATGCACACACGCATGTGTGCACTAAAGAAAACATTTTTTTCACAATTCAAATAAATTTATTTCACAATGGTTTATTCCGATTCACTCTTTTTAAACTGTAGAGAAACACAGAGTATACATATCAGTAAATGAATGCTGGGTATAAAGAGGAAGAGCAAAAACACAAGTAAACAAAAGAAACTAGTAATGAGAATTAATTAGACATGTGTTAGATGCTGTTAGGGTTGATGTACCTGGGATGGATGGCAAATTACTCATGTGCTTTCAGAAAGTATACAGGTATGTGAAGTGATGAGAGAGAGAGAGAGAGAGAGAGAGAGAGAGAGAGAGAGAGAGAGAGAGAGAGAGAGAGAGAGAGAGAGAGAGAGAGCAACAACAAAAGTTCATAAAAAAATGATAGGAGAAATAAGCCACCTTCCTGAGAAGACAACTTTTGAACAGCTTCTACTTTCCCCCCATGAACATTATCTTATTTTCTGTTTGTGGATGGTGGAGTTGTGCTGGCCCTCATCTTGGTTTTGGCAGCATTGATCTCCATTCTATACTACATTGATGGTTTTAACAAGTCTTACTTACTTACTTACTTAGGCCCATAACTAACCCTGGAGCATAGGCCACCGACAATAGTCCGCCAGACATCATGGATCAGGCTTTAGGAAATAAACAACAACAAACAACCCAAAACAACAACAAAGCGTCAAGAATAATACAATCATTCAAGCATAAGCTATTATGACACCCTCAACAATCTACGAAAGATAACTGCTATCTACTAGAAATTACAGAGCTATGTAGAGCTGTTTCCCTTCTGCAGAGGGGGAAAAATAGGGGGTGGGGGTCGATTAACAATTTAATTCACACACACACACACACACACACATTCACTATATATAATATATATATATATATATATATATATATATATATTATATATATATATATATATTTATATATATATATATATTTTTTATCCCATTGACTCTTTTCTGACCTATAGTGAAACAAAATGACCAGTATAACGAAGAATAGCAAAACACATATACCCAAAGGACAATAGTAATAATAATCAAATCTGATATTAAATTCACAATGTTTTATTCCCATTAACTCTTTAGCAAAAGAGAAACAAAAAGCATACATATTAGTAAATGAATGACAGGTATAAAGAGGAAGAAGATTCACACCATTTCAGTACAAGGGAGATAACTGTGTTTTAAAGCAAGAGGGTTGAAGTTTTATCCCTTGGTTCTTGTGGAGGCCAATGAGTCTCTAAAACATTGCCATTGCTCTCTCAAAAACCCCCACCCCGTCCCCTCTTTTCCTCAAGACTATGCTATACAATTATTTGTGCAAAATGTGACCGTGTGGATGGCATAAGTTATGACTACCTGACATGTGTACCTATGCAGTGCGCGCATGAATTTTTATTTTATTCTTTTATATTGAGGATAATGGAATAAGCTCTTATGTGCTTTGTTACATCCAGTCCCCGTGTGTATGTGGTTTTGTGAATTCTGTCATCTGTTTCCATCAGCACACAATGGCCTACTCTTACGAAAATGAATGAGTGTGTGTGTGTGTGTGTGTGTACAAAATTGATGCACAGATGGGTGGGAGCATGTACTTTGTGTTTGAGACCTGCGAATGATTAATGTTCCTTCACTGATCTGTTTGGTCGACCATCGGGACAGCAATGAAGATTTTAGAACCAGCTTCCTCCACCCCTTGTAGGTCACAGCTTTGTGTAGTTTGTCTTCCACTCAAGGCCAGTCCTCTCTCTGATGATGTCTTCCCATCGTTTTCTCTGTCTGCCTCTTTGTCTCCCTCCTTGTACTGTTCCCTGTAGAACAGTCATGGCCAGTCCAGATGTTCGTGTGGCATGCCTGTGCCACTCCAGTCAGTGTGTGTGTGTGTGTGTGTGTGTGTGTTTTATACAGAAGTTATGAGCTTTGCAAAAGGTCTGATGGCATTTTAAAATTCTGAATTAAAAAAAAAAATATCCAAAGCAACATTCATTTACTAATTCAGGAATAACAACTAGGAACAACAATAAATGAAACTAGGCAGAAATTATGATCAAGTTGAATTGGAGGAATATATAAGTGTTCAAATAATTCTGACAGAAAAAGAAAAAAAATCAAAGAGAAAAAGGGGGTGATTCATGTGTATTAAGTACGATGGAAGTTAAAATGACTCAGGAAAGAAAAATCAAAAGAAACAGCCATTACTCCCTGGATTATAGTTTTGAGATTGAAGGAAACATCTACTTTGTCATCTTCTAAACCCTCCCCCCCAAAAAAAAAAAAAAAAAAAAAAGTACATTTACACCAATTCTGCTCTTGACCTAAAATCAAAATGGAACAGAAAAAAAAAATCCGTGTCATTTTTAGTTCTGGTTTTGTGGTGGTAGCAGTGTGTGTGTGTGTGTGTGTGTGTGTGATCTTTTGATAATATAATTTGTTCCCAGTGAGATATTATAGTAATACAATGTTTGGTATCTATCAAGACACCTTTAGTAGCTTTCATTCCTGCAGTTAATTGGTTGGTTGTGTTTGAGCTTGTCTTTTAGAGAACCTCTTTGAGGATGATTGAATAAATCGAAATGTTAGAGAACCTAACTGTGCAACTTGTTTGTTTTTCTTCCCTTTTTTGTATTAGGCATTTTTTATTCAGTAATTTTACATTTTCAGATGACAAGGAATATCAGTTGCACAGACATAGTCCTACTCCACGACTGAATGAAAACGAATCACAAGCTGCAACACATTTTCATGACAATCTATTATATAAGCACACACACACACACATTCCTGACCTATGAAGTCTGCCAAATGTAAAAAAAAACAACAAACAATAAGACCGGGCTGTGCTGAGGGTGCCAGTCATTCTGATTGATGATGAACTTGTGCTTAGATCAGTTTCCTCCATGCTTACATACTGAAGCCATCTGGCATCAACTGCAATGGGATGTTGGCGAATACTGACACAATGCTGAATCATGCAACTTATCTGTAATTTACTGTAACAGTGGGTATACATAACATATCAAAATAATTCCATTTTTTCTCAAAAGCGTGTGTTTAACAAAATGCCAAGCGTACATATTTTGATACTAGACCAAAAACAACAAAAAAGTACAAAATTGAAAAATGAAATTGCAGATGTGACTATGAATAGACAGAATATGAAAATGGTGGATCGTTGATGTGCTTGCCTAGAAAGTAGGTAGTCGCAGGTTTGATCCTCCTTTGAGCCCAAACATTTCCCCATCCATAAGACATTGAGCAGGGTCTGGGTGCCAGTCTTTCAGGTGAGAGGGTAAACCAGAGGTTCCATGTGTAATACACATTTAGCACACTAACCACCCATGATGAACAGAGAGTTGTCCCCGGCTAAATTGTGTAGGAAAAACCATGAACACAAGCACACTTGCAAAGAGGAAATTTGAAGAAAAAAAAAGGGGTTGGGGGCGTGGTGCTGCTCCTGGTGGCTATGCATTCTCTCTGGGGAGAGCTGCTTTAATTTCACACAGATAAATCTGCAAAGACAGTGTGATGTACACTACAATAACAAGCAGTTCAATTTAAATGTATACCACAAATAGCTTGGTTAAACATGTAGACTTTTTTGACTTATGACATCTAAATCACTTTGTAGGCAGGGAAAAATGACCCGTTTGATGTAAATAGGTATTGAATCTTCCGCCTACTGTTAAAGTTTTTCTTTTGTCACCCTTTCACTTCAAAACTTTTAATTAGATTATGCTCAAGCAAGAGAGAGAGAGAGAGAGAGAGAGAGAGAGAGAGAGAAGGATGAAAAGGTAAGAACAACAGGAATAAATGAAGAGATAGAAAATTCATAGCACAGAATCTCCAGAAGGTGGTGATATACTGAAAGAGCCCTGTCATACTGGGCCATAGTGGAATCTCAGCATCAAAGCAAGGAATGTTCAAACAAATTTGATAGCAACATCAACACTTGCACACACGCACATGTGCGTGTGTGTGTGTGTGTGTGCGCACACGCATGTGTTTGCGCGTGTTTTGCAGCATATTATTTTACCGTTTTTTCTTCTTCCTGGTCCATGTTATTGTTAAGAGTTGTAATAATGTTGTTCAATATTAAGCAATTTTTGTTCCTAGATGGCTTGATTAAACAGCAAATGCTTTGCTTATTCGATGTACCATCTGGAAATAAAATGTTGACTTTGACTTTGCATATGCCCAGTTTCCATAACTCTAGTAACATGCTAAAAGTTATTTTGCATCCCTTTGCTTAGATTTAAATCCATGCTTTGACTTAGATTTACATCAACGTGTGCTTTCATGTACTAAAAGCTATGCAACTTGTGCTTGCTTGTTTATTTCCAACAGGCATTTGAAGACATCTAAATGTGTCCGAGTTGTTCCTGTTATGTGATGGAACGAGTACAGGGAGAGATAGACAGACAAAAAGACACAGGAAGAGACTTAAAAGTACAGAAAAAATGTATGTGTGCGCAAGATCTATTCACATGCTCAACAAAACACAATCATACATGAATGGAACTCTGAACAATGACTTTGGTCAATTTTTTAAAATATATTTTCAGTCATGATTTTTGTATTGCTTCCCATCAAGTTTTGACAATATGCTTTTTAAAAAATTCTGATTTTCCTGTTCATGTTATTTCTGCTGCGAGCCGGCTACCCAACCCTAACCCCAGCTTTATGGCTGAAGGGGGAGGTAGGCTTTTCCCAATGCTCTGACCAGCAGCGACACAGACCCACCAACTGACTTCTATTCACTTTTGAATTCTCACACCATCATTTGAAAACATCTTGGACCACAATTTCAGACATTCTCTCCAGGATAGCCCAGACCACAGCTACAAGATCAGACCAGGATACAGGCAATAGAGATGAGGTGCTTTCACAAACTCCTTTGTATTTCATAGAGATCACATCACTAATGAGGAAGAGAAAACCAGAATTTAAAACGCCATCGAACGATATGAAGAGCTGACTTCAGTGAAAAAATGCAAACTTGGAAGTGGTATGGGCCTGTTGCACAAACATCTGGACTGGCCAAGACTGTCCTACAGGGAACAGTACAAGGAGGGAGACGAAGAGGCAGACAGAAAACGATGGGAAGACATCAGAGTGGACTGGCTTTGAGTGGAACAATTTTCTACAGAATGGACTGCAAAGAGTGGAGGAAGCTGGTTGCAAAATTGTCATTGGTGCCCCGACGGTCTAAGAGACTACATAATAGGTGAAGAAGGTGAAGTGGACCACAATGCTGCATTCTTCCAATAAACTTTTCAAACAATGAAGTGATAAGCTTAATTCCAGCCATGTTATTTTTACAGCCAGAAAGCGCAGACACCCTGAATGGTAAGTGCAAAACATCAGCTTGTAAGTTTTGTAGTAGAGGGAGTTGTGCAAAGCTTGTATTTTTCCCAGGAAAGTCAGTTGGTAGTCGGGTGCCGGTGGTGTGTGCTCACCATTTGATTAAGACATAAAATCAATTATGAACAGGCTTTTATGAAATACAGGAAACATGGAAGCAATACTGATTACAGTAAACATCTGTCACTGATCCTCTAAAGAAACATGTAACACATTCTCCATTTATTCAAGTTGGGCCAGTTTGGTTTTCATCACATGATAGATAACCAAATTGGGTTGTAAAAGCTTATCCGCACTATTTTCAGTTTGGATTCTAGAACAAGCTTAACTAGATTTGAAGCAAAAACAACGCCCCCCCCCCCCCCCAAAACCCCATACTTGCAACACAAAAGCAAAAAACTAATATGATACTGGCATATGTGGTTTCCAATTTTATCTTTCATGGAAATTAAAAATCACTGGAAAGCAGCCTCAAATGCAATATATTGTAAGAAATTGCGCATAAAACTAATTTTGACCTTGGAATAACAGGAGGGGAGGGGGCAGTAAACAAGCATTAGCTGCATAACAAACATGTCTACCAAACACCAGGCAAAATCGTTGTCCAAGAATTGTACATAAAGAGGATAGGTCAGAGACATGATTTAAGCCATGCCATGCAGGTTGTTATGATTCAGAAACAATACAGGCAACAAACTACACACATCTACTATCCATTTCAAGGTAAAGAATGTGGACATTGGAATGGTCACATGCAAGTAAATCAATTACATAACTGCCCAGATAAAGTGGAGACAAACTCAAATGAAACATCAAATGTCAAACAACCAAACAAAAACATTACTGATATATTCCTTCCAGAAATATCTGTGTTATGTCTGAAATAAAATTATTAAAAGAAAAATGTTAGCAGTGAACTGCTTCACTCTGCGTACATGAGAAAAAGCAAAAATAAAAGGATCATCATCTTTTGGTAATCAAGTCCAAGAAAATGCTACTAAATGGTTCAAAATAAAATGTTTAAGATGTGACCAACAAAAAGAGAAAAGTGGAAAATGTAAGCGCTTTAAATACATGTCAAGCTGTCCACCACTATTCCTTGCTGAAATGCACATTTCTTCTGCAAAAAAAGCCAAAAAACCCCACCAAATACAATACAGACAATTGTTCTGTACAACTGCTTGTAAACAGTTTACAACCAACTAAAAACAAACAAACCAAAAAACCAAACAAAAAAACCCTTTCACACACATGCAAAACCATTTTCTAGCTTTACACAAGCCAGGTTTCATGAAAGCAAGAAGCAAGAAGGCTGAAAAAAAATCAAACCCTGTGCCACACTATATCAGTTACAAAATACATTTCACAACATTTGCTAAACTGGAATTTTGGAGTATACACATTTGAAGTGAAGTTCCACACTTGCAGAAAATTAGCACAAAATGGTTTAATGGATACAATACAAAAGCTGGACATATGAAAGACAACAAATCATGCAGCAATGAGTGCTGATTAATGTAACATCTTTCTACTTTAGTCTTGCTAACACACTACATATTTTGTGCGAGGCCTCTAACTTTTACTGCTTTTTTCTTCTTTCATTCCTTTTTGCTATCTCCCCATTCTTCTTCTTCAGGTTTTTGCTCATTTTAAAAAATAAAATATAGGATCTCCCATCCCCTCTTTTCCCTGCTTTTTTTCTTTTCAGATTGAATATAACAATGAAAAAAGGCCGTCAGAGTACATTTGTACTAACAATGGAAATGCTATGACCTGGGTAATGGGCATGTGCCTGACCTACAGAAAAGCTAAAGATAAGGTAGTAAGGTCACAGGATACATCAATTCAAGATGCCTGCAATCTTGTACATAAAGAATAAAAGGTGAAATGGTTTTCTATTAAAAATAAAATAAAAGCAATTTCTAATGCAAGGTTGTTCAATAAGATGCACATAGAACCTTTTTCAAAATAAAAAACGGCATTTTTTGGTATGTAACATTCAAATGCTTCTTCCACCTCCATCCTTTCCAAAATTGTGACCAATTTTTAAGTCAATGGTTACAGCCACCAATCTGGCAATTGGAATTCTATATACTGTACAAACACAGGGCACTCAAATTCATGTTATTTCAGTAAGTACTATTTTCCACTTTACCCCCCTCCCCCCTTTCACACACACACATAAAAGCCACACACACACACAGGTTGACAAACACCTGTGGTATACTATTCTTTAAATTTTCATGCTGCACAAATTCTTCCTACACAAAAAACACACAAATTCCCCTGGACCTGAACATATGCATGTACACAGATGTATTTGGACACCATCCCTGAAGTCAGAATGTGGCTACCTAGATGGGAGGGGGAACCCTTGGAGCTCTAGCCCAGGAACCCTCCCCTGAAATTAATCACCATGCTTGACTGCCTGCCCCAAAATATGAATACTTAATTTTTAAAAAAAATCCAATAACTCCCCAAACCTGAAAAATTCATCTAAAAAAATACCTTTTTATCTAAAAAAAATAAATATCAAAACCAGGAGAAATTCATCCTCATCCTAAGTCATTACACCTCTTTCTTCCCTACGTACTAGAATCGGTATGGCCAATTAAAAGACGATTCAGATAATTAACATTTGGAAAAACAGAAGTATTCCTAATTATCACAAAATTACAATGGTCAAAACTCTAAAATCTGGCCTGTAATCCTGTAAGAGTCAGAAGCCTGGACACTACAGAAATTGGAAAGAGACAAAATGACCACAAATGTTCTACAGGAGATTTCTAGAGTCAAAAAGTCGAACAGAAGAGTCAAATAGTCAAACAGAACAAATGAAAGCACTGAAAGACAAATGTTGGCTGAAATTTGTAAGTGAAGATGCGTTGGTCATGCAAACACAGACAAATCCGATGAGGACAGTTCAAGGTAACGTTGGGAATGAAAGGAAAAGATGCAGACCACTAACATCCTACGTTGTCAGTATCACCGAGATATCTGGAAGAGATACAGTGATCATGGAACTCAGCAGAAAATTAGAAAAGTAGCAAACCCTGGCGACTCTGAAGCTCCTACCATCGTCAGCACCAATGGTGATTATTGAACGGAACTGATACACCAGAAAATTACAACACCTCTCCCTTCCTGGCATCCTTTTCCCTCAAATTTAGCACCCCTCCTACCAACTCATCAGAAGTATTTGATTATGATGTTTTACCTTATCATTATGATGTTTTACCTTATTATATCCCTTAAGTTGGGATACAGCTACTTAAATGGTGTGCAAAAACGGCTGCGTCACAAAAATCTTACAATTGATGAACCGTATAGCTCTAGACGAACAAAATATAAAAGTTATTGGTATTTGATTTTGTTTTTAAATCACTTTGGTGTGTCTAAAATCATTACTATTTGTGTATGATTTTCTTGTGTTTGTTTTTGTGAGCACGGTGTAAAGCAGCTCTGTGCTTATCCATTTACCCGTAACAATTCCATTCAACGCAAAAGAATGTTTTGCCATTGTGTCAGCATACCATATTATCCACCTGCCCTTTTGTGTCCACATGTGGGGCCAGGGTTAGAACCAAGTGTTACTGTTAGAGTTAAGAGCGGGTAAGGGTTGTCCGTCTGCTGGTTACCAGTCTGAATATTAGAATGCATGTGGACACAATAGCACTTAGACAAATGGTGTGTTGCTGTAGACACAATGGCGTCATATTTCTTTTTATGTTTTCAGCCCCACCAACCACAATGGCTATATGCATCTTGCAAAAGTATGGAGGTTTAAATCAGAATGACCAGTGCTATCAAATTCTGAGGCTATGAATTGGACTTTGGTGTCCACAAAATTTCAAAGTGATTTCAGGCCTAAGACATTTTTAAGCAAGTTGCACCCATTTATGGGCTTTTCAAATCATCATCTCCGTAATTTCCTCACTTTATAAAGACCAAAAGTGAATATTTCAGCATCTCAAAAGAAGTTAGACAAGGATGCATCCTCTCACCTAACCTTTTCAATATATGCATAGGGGAAATCATAAGAGTGACATTGAAGACATGGGCCTCAAGATAGGTGGCAGAGACATAAATCTGCACTACGCTGATGATACAGTACTATTAGCCAATAATGCTACCAGCATGAATAGAGTATTACGCAGAACAGACAAGAAAAAAAAAAACGGGTCTCCAGATCAATGCTAAAAAAGAAAATACTGCACGCTGCCAGAACCAGCTGCCAAACAGAACATGAAATAAGTATTGACAAAACTCCTCTAGAAAATGTCAAAAACTGTAAATATCTAGGCTGTCAAAACAAATGACGGATCATGTACCAAGGACAAAGACAGGAATAGGCATGGCTAAAAGAAGAATGATCCAACTAAATATCTGGAAAGATCACAGAATTCCTTACCAGCTGAAAAAAAAAGAAGAAATGCTTAGTATGGCCCGTCATGCTATGTGGCCATTAATCCTGGACAAAAAGAAAAGACACTGGATAAAGAATCTAAGCAGCCGAGATGTTTTTCAGAAGGCTACTCAGTCAGATGGGCAGATAAAACAAAAGCATATTACATGAACTGGGAATAATGACGTTTTTTACTTTAAGAAATGAAATGAAAGGAAACTAAGATATGTAGGCCACATGCTAGGAAACCAAGATAAAGACCTCATGAAGATTAACTTTCAAAGAAGACCAAGGGAAAAAGAAATTAAGGCAGATTACCAACTTCTCTCATTGGCCAACACCACCGAATCCTGTGGCATGAGAATCCATGAAGTCAGCAAGACCACAGCAAATGGAGGAGGAGGAGGATCATGCCACTGCCACTGGGTGTGACGGCTAATGCCAAACTCAGTGATGTTGACAGGTCAGGTATCCATTTAAAGAAAGAGCCCCAAATAAACCATGTAAATCCCCTAAGTTGAAGTGCCAATACCTTAATGGAGGGTAAAACAGTGCCATATGCAAAAATCTCACCATTGGTGAATAGATGTACCTTAGGAACATCCCGTCACCTCCACCCCCCCCCCCCCCCCAAAAAAAAAAAAGCAACCAACAACCCCAAACAATCCCCCCTCCCCAATGTAACAAATCTATCAGCCAGCCCTCTTTTTTCCACCCCCACTGCTCTAAGTGTGCATACATACCCCTCCTTAACACCCCTTTCCCTTCCTTGCCTCTCCTTGCAACCTGACGTCTCCTCCCCTTAACTATCCCCTGTACACACACACACACTCCCTAAAAATGATAGAATAATGTTTTGACAATTTTGGAGGTTTTTTGAGCACAATTTCTACTCCAGCCAAAATCAACAGCTGTTTTATTGCTTATTTTCCAGTTTCTATTTTTGAAATCTTTGACACTTAGCTGTCCACAACCACATAGGTTAAGGAATACATTCACTTATTTTGTAATTATTGAAACAAAAAATCTATAAAAAGCACAACAAAAAACCCACTTTACAAAGCATTGCCAGTTGAAGGGGTAGATTATTTTTTTCATTTGATTCAAATCACTAAAAAAAATAAAAAAATGTAGCAGTCAAAGGTGCAAGGTACATAAAAGCATTTTTGAAAACATTCAAACCATAAAAGCAAAACATTCAATAAATCAGATTCAATCATTCTAATCATAAAATCAGCATCACAATTAATTGCCATAATGTCCTACAATTGACGACAATAGTATGACAAGTATTTTCTCCATATCATTTCATCAGATTCCTTTTAAAAAAAAGAGAAAGAACAAGAGAAAGATCCTTCACGATAAAACGTGGGTTTTTTTCAAATCCTTAATTCAATGAAGTTATGTCAAGACCAGTGTAGTTTCTCAAGCAACTGTTGAATCATTAAAAAAAAAGAGATGACAAAGTGCGACTAATTTTTTTATAAATCCAAACTTTTCAAAATTTTTAACAGAAGTTAGATGTCAGGAGTATTTTCTCAAACAATCATTTGATCAGATTCATTCATTAAAAAAAAGCAAAGATCTTCAGGACATTCAGAAGCTACTCCATCCCAGAAGATCAAGGAACATTACAGAAATTCACATTTGTCTAATTCTGAAACTTTTCTTATTTTAAGAAAATTATATTTTGTTTATTTGCTTAATTTGTTATTCTGCCATCTTAAGCAGTACTTTGAACACATTTGATTATCTCTTTAAAAAAAGAATGTTCAAGACCTTTTTAAAAAAAATTGTTCAAGTACCTTTCCAGTTGATACTCTTTTTGGCATCTTACTCTCTTCCCTCAAATAATGCTAAAAAGCTGAGGTCTTGAAACAAAACAAACTGAACGAGAAATGTCCTGGTATTTTTTTTTTATTGTAAGGTCCTCTTCCTTGACTGCAGTGATGTCCTTGGCAGTGATGTCCTTGGCAGTGATGTCCTTGACAGTGATGTCCTTGGCAGTGATGTCCTTGGCAGTGATGTCCTTGACCGATGTCCTCAAAATGTCGCAATGTCTGAAAAGAAAAGATTTCAGAATTGTTTGAAAAAAGGCTGGAGAATGGATCAGTAAATCAGATAAGAAAAATGGAAAAGTTAAGGGGAAACATAGAAAAGGGAAAACTTATCGCTGCAAGACAATGGAGACTTTAAATCTGTGTGTGTAGGGGTGGGGGATAGGGTGAGGATGTTGTGTGTGTGCGTGTGTGAGTATGTTACTCAGACATTTAATAAGCTTACCCTTCCAAATGAGATCACCCTCTCTCAATAATAGCAATACTTGAACCCCTTAAGAATTTATTGTGCATCTTTCTGCCCATCACAACAATAACTTCTGTCATTTTCTAAGAAGGTGGAAGAGCTGCATCTGCCTAACATGTAAACTGTGAGGCTTGCCTCACCCTTTCATGGTTCTTTGAAAATAATTCAAGGTAGTATTACAATTTACAGGCTTTATCACAATTCAGCTGTACTTTTACTAGCTCAAATATTGCAATTATTTCATATCCTCAATTTATAAAATGTATTCATAACCATTACATGTTAAAACCTTCAAACCCTTATCTGGATTGTGATTTTTTAAAAACTGGTGACACTACGCAAATGTACACCAAGACAATATAAAACAGAAAAATTCAGTTTTCCAATCAAAACATTTTTCAAGTTTGTCATTAGCAATAAGGAACACAATGCATTTAAAGGGGAAAAACCCTTTAGCAACAAATGACAGCAATTTTCTAACCTGGATTTTGCCGAAATGTGAGATATCTTGATCCATTCCATGCAGGTACAGGCAGTAGCAGTACTTGTCCCCATTCAGTGAGCCTCCTCCTGTCTCAGAAAACAATGGCTGTGTCTTCTTTCTACTTCAGTTGTGCTGGGTGCAACAACTGGAGTGGCTCAGAAGTCGACCCATGCATGGCAGCTTCTGTTGCAGTTGTAGCAGAAAAAGTTGGTTGACGATTTGATGGTCTGGTTTAGCAGTCCTATTCAACTTTGGATTTCACTGGAACTGTTCCATCTCGTATGGTAGCTGGTTGAACAGAAAAAAAATCACAAACTTTGAAATCTAGGAGAAAAATTCAAACAACATTAGCGGTATATCATTTATTTACAGATAACAGATAAAAATCAACCAGCTGCCATGATGCAGTGGCTAACACACTGGGCTTCTTAAGTGGTAGTTAATGAATTCAAATCTTATGAACAGCACGTTTTTCATTATCAGTTTTCAAACTCCAGTCTACTCCTGTCTAAAGCAAAACCTACAGGCTTAAAGTTCAGCATCAACCACTTTATAATAATAATGGATGGAATTTTTATAGCGCTGAATCTTGCAAAGGAACAAAGCGCTTATATTCAAATCATTTACACTTATGCAATCATTCATGAATAAAAAAAAAAAATTACACACACATGCACGCACATGCCTATACATGGTGATGGAGATGAGGGTGGCTGCTGAAGAGTATGTATACTTTACAGATGCATTAATTACTGAGAAATATTTAAATTACACCAACACTGCAGGTGTTTATCTCCAAGGCCTGACCAACACTAGAACATATAGGAAATGCGCAGTGCAGCTCTTTCAAGTAGTCTCAAGGCTCTTATTCTATATCATCATTGCTGTATCATACACATCAGGAGTTGTGCCTTTAAAAACTCTCTTGGTGTCCCCTAATGTTCTGATCTCACCACGAAAATTTGTAGTTTTCCATACTGTGTCACACCCGAGACGGGCAGAAATAAAAGAGCAAGAAGCTTAAAGACAAATACAAGCCCAAGAAAAGACAGGCAGGAAGAACACAGCAAAAATACTGATCTAAATGCAAACACAAACATACAACCAAGGACAGGCAAACCAACGGTAAAAAGATGAGCACACTGACAGACACTCATACAAAGACAGGTACGAGGTCAGACAGAAAAGATGACAAAATCAAGTACCTGATAATTCCTTTCTGCTACCTGTCACGAGAAGTGCCTGGTGGTGTTGGACTCCAGTGGCTCTCTCGTCTCATGAGGTACCTGGAAAAACATTTACAACACAAAGTTAAAAATAGATGGAAAATGGGCAACCCCCCAAAAGAAATGATGGTAGACAAAGACCATGAACACACTACCACAAAATAAAACTACAGACAACACCAAGAGAATCAGGTCTGTAAGAAAATGGTAAAATACAAGAATGAGCAACTATAAAGTACCAAACATTTCTGCAATTCTCTCTAATTTGAAGGAAAAAATAAGGGGCAGGACAGCCTATGGTTAGAGTGTTGCCCTTGTGACTTGATCGCCTGGGATCTAGCCCTGGTTTGAGCCACTACCAGACTCCTGTTCAAGGGTTCCCCCCTCCCCTGAATCATTAGTACCACCGACTCGCCTTCTCTGAAAGTCCTCCTGATGTGACTATAAATCAAGGTCGTGTGATCAAGCAAACGCAGACCATCTTGCGCACACATGAAAATTAGTTCTGCCTTTCAGAAGAGCAGGCTGTCTGTGACAGTAAGGATGGAATACATTTTGGTTTTTTGAACAGCATGCACAAAATTGTGTTTAGATATCCCCAAAGTTAAAATGCGGCTACCTTAATGGAGGGCAAAAGCTGCCGCATACACAAAAAATCACCATTAGTTAACCTCGGAGCTTTAGCCAAGGAACAAAATAAATAAATAAATAAGGGCAGAAATAGAAACAAAACCACACCAAAAAAATGACAGAAGAAAGTATCAGGTCAGAAATGAAAAACAAAGGAGCAAAAATGTAAATACCTTATGTATTTTCAGAAAACGCAGGTCATGATGGCCGCCCTCACACATGTCAGGTCACTGGCACTTGATTTCTGTGGACTGAAAAGCCTAGTTTTGTTGGCTCCCAGTTCTTTTCTCGTTCGCTTTACACCGTTGACGTATCTGAGGAAAATAATGGCATGTCCTTTCCAGCTCCTCTCATGGGCTGTCCACCTTGATGTGCAGGGTTGTCTTTTGTCAGCCACAATCTTCCTCGGGTCGCTGTATAGCGTGCATCTTTGAAGGATGTTCTCACCAGTCCGGTTTTCTTTGTCACAGGCACACAGGGAAGAAGGAATCAGTTTCAGCTTTGTAGACATGGTTGAGCCCTGTTGTGCCTGGTGCAGAATCTTAGAATGATGACCTCTTTGAGATCGTGACGGAAGTCCTCTACTTTTCCCGATGATCCACATGACAACACCAGGTTAGGACCCGTGTTTAATAAAGGAAGGGAAGGTTGAGGAAATGCCTTAGAAATGGAAGGGGATGAAAGAGTTGTGATTGCTGATGACCACTGTCAACGCTGTTGCAGGGGTAGTGTTTTCAGACAGAAGGAAACATTATGGAAGGGGATGAAAGAGTTATACACATTAGAAATGGAAGGGGATGAAAGAGTTACAATCCCTTATGAGTAATGTCAAAGCTGTTGTAGGGGTAGTGTTTTCAGACAGAAGGAAACATTAGAAATGGAAGGGGATGAAAGTGTTATAATTGCTAATGACCACTGCCAAAGCTATTGTAGGGTAGCGTTTTCAGACAGCAGAAAATGCATAGAAATGGAAGGTGATGAAAGAGTTACAATTGCTTATGAGTAATGTCAAAGCTGTTGTAGGGAAGTGTTTTCAGACAGAAGGAAATGCATTAGAAATGGAAAGGGATGAACGAGTTATTATTGCTGATGACTACTGTCAAAGCTGTTGTAGGGTAGTGTTTTCAGACAGCAGAAAATGCTTCAGAAATGGAAGGTGACGAAAGAGTTAAGTTCCTTATGAGTAATGTCAAAGCTGTTGTAGAGAAGTGTTTTCAGACAGGACGAAACGCAATAGAAATGGAAGGGGAAGACAGACTCGCAATACCTCATGATTATCACCTCAAAGCAGTTGTATAAGAAGTGGTGTTTTTGGACGAGATCACTGTCACCCAGATTGCTCTCAGATTTCTTGCACTATTTTTTTAAAAACCTATTTTGTTTTATTTTTCGTTTTTATTTTATTTTAATCCCTACTTTTTAGTTTTATCTCTAATTTTTTTATATTTCATTTTATCATATTTATTCTAGACCTTACTTTTTGGTTTTATCTCTGATTTTTGTCTAATTTTATTTTATACCTTACTTTTTGATTTTATCTCTCAATTTTTATTTCATTTGATTATGCTGGATTTTATCCAACCTTTTTATTGTTTATTTCATCTTGCTGTTTTATCTAAATATTAGTTCATGCTAACTATTTTAGCAAGGAATACTGAAGCAATCAGCGGGTGCCCAGTGATCATTAATTTTAAAGATAACTGACGGTGGGTGAAGTCCAAAGAAAGACTGAAACCTAGCTGGACACAGAACTTCAAGGACAAAATTTTACTAGAGCAGAGGGAAATGTACAGGTGAGATATGTAAACTATAGAACTTCAAGGACAAAATTTTACTAGAGCAGAGGGAAATGTACAGGTGAGATATGTAAACTATAGAACTTCAAGGACAAAATTTTACTAGAGCAGAGGGAAATGTACAGGTGAGATATGTAAACTATAGAACTTCAAGGACAGTTTTACTAGAGCAGAGGGAAATGTACAGGTGAGATATGTAAACTATAGAACTTCAAGGACAAAATTTTACAAGAGCAGAGGGAAATGTACAAGTGAGATATGTAAACTATAGAACTTCAAGGACAAAATTTTACTAGAGCAGAGGGAAATGTACAGGTGAGATATGTAAACTATAGAACTTCAAGGACAAAATTTTACTAGAGCAGAGGGAAATGTACAGGTGAGATATGTAAACTATAGAACTTTAAGGACAAAATTTTACTAGAACAGAGGGAAATGTACAGGTGAGATATATGTAAACTATAGAACTTCAAGGACAAAGTTTTACTAGAGCAGAGGGAAATGTACAGGTGAGATATGTAAAACTATAGAACTTCAAGGACAAAGTTTTACTAGAGCAGAGGGAAATGTACAGGTGAGATGTACAGGTGAGATATGTAAACTATGTGTGCAAGGAAGCAGCTGCATGACTGGTAGTAATGTACTAGAGCAGAGGGAAATGTACAGGTGAGATATGCAAACTATCTGTGCAAGGAAGCAGCTGCATGACTGGTAGCAATGTTCTGGCTCTGTCCTACGAGATCTCGAAATATGGAAGAGTTTCTAGAAACTGAAGAAATGGGATAGCCTTTAATACAAAGATGAAGACTGAATGTTTTTGTGTTCCAGTCCCTAAGAAAAAAAGAAGGTCCTGAAAGGTTTTAATGAATTTCCTGTCACCAATCCCTACCCTCCACCAACATGGGCTTAACAAGGCAAGTCACCGATGTTTTCATGCTAGCGTCATGACATTTGTGGCGAGGAGGTTGAAGACTGCTGCAAAGTATCTGAAAATAAAAAACAAAATAATGTGTGATAAGTGTACATAGTATTAAAAGAGAAGAGGGGGGGAGAGGGAGAGAATGTGTGTGTGTGTATATGTGTGTAGAAGTTTTATTTCTAGATGGTACATTGAATAAGCAACGAAATTTGTTTTCTTCAAGCCATCTAAGAACAAAAACATTACTAATGTAACTACAAATGATTATGACAATGAGAAAAACAGAACACTGTAAAACACACACAAACACACTAACATGAAAAACAAGTAATAATCAGGTTTGTGTGTGTGCACACGCACACATGTATGTACGTATTCGTGTGTGTATACTATGTATGTGTGTGTGTGCAAGTGTGCGCCTGTGTGCATGCATGTGTGTGTGGTCAACTGCTGCAGGCAGGAAGTAAGCCTACTGGAATACACAGACATAACACCAAATATACATATATACACTTACCATTAGGCGATGGTTGAAGTTGCATGTCCCCAACAAGCTTGTCCACCTGAATGTTTGCTGGTGCACCATTCCTGTTTTTCTGTTGTGTTCATCAAGGGACAGCTCAGTCTTTGCAATGAAGGCAGTGGTATGCTGTAGGTCTTCCAAGTTGCCGTAGAGTTTGACCACTGGGTTGGGGTTGGGCCAGATGTGTAGCGGGCAGGATTGCTGCACCTGTTCCGTTGTCTGGTTGCCAGTCTTGCAAGGGCACTGCTCTGTGGGCCTATGAGAGTTTCACGTACATATATATGGCAATTTACGTGGTTGTGGCCTATATTTCTGTTGATTTAGAAAAGGCATATGGTTAAGGCGATGATTCTCTGGGAAGAATCCAGAGATATGTGGGCTGCAGCTGTTTTCATTTTTCCTGAGCTTTGTAGCTCAAGGAGTAGAGGCCAATAGTGAAGCTAATCCTATCTTTTCTGCTTTCTGGATTCTAGATATAGATCCCAGTCCCTCCATTTCAAACTCGATTCTCAGCAGAGCCATCAGTATGACAGTCCAGTAGCCTTTTTGGTGGTGGGTCTGGAAGGTATGCAACGGTTAGGTGCTTTTTCTAAAGGCTGCTCCAAGTGTCTTTTGGTCAAACACTAGAAACGCTTTACTGAATGAGGGCAGAAACCCTCTCACTTTGGGGACATGGTTGTTCCAGCCTTCCTTTCATGGCTTCTGTTTCTGTGGCCTGCTGTTTCCATTTCAGCACAAGGTGTCAGGCTCCTTGCCCGTCGATACACAGGATGACCACTTCTGGGGTTGAGAAGCTGAAGGTAGGAGGGTATGTCATCTTTTTCCTGTGTTCCTGTGAACAAGACCCGCTAGGTTTTTAACCAACATTTAAATCCTAATCAGTAATTAGCACTTTTCTTACGCATGTGTGTACATGCACATGTCATGTATGTGTTGTGTGCATGTATGTTGGGTGTGTGAGCACATGAAATGTGCTCAAAGTGTGTGTGTATGCAAATATTCTACTATTTACTGTGTATGCAAAATCTCACCACTGGTGAACCTCAGGGCTCTAGCCAAGGAACAAAAAAGAAATATTACCCACACACCATAAACCATGCAACAAAAGAAAATGGAGAACTTCAGTAACCCCCCCCCCCAAAAAAAAACAAAAAAACACCCCCCCCCAAAAAAAAACAACCCACAACAAAACCCAAACAGAACTAACCAACCCAAAATCTAACCCAAGAATATCCAAAAGAATGCAATTATGGTCAGGGTGTTACACTAGTAATGGGGGAGGGGGGGGGGGGAGGGGAGGACAACCTGGTGGTTACAGCTTTGTGATTGCAATTGGAGGCCCTGGGCTCAAGCTTGGGTTAGTCACTGATGAGACACCCATTCAAAGATCCCCCCCCCCCCCCCCCCCTTTAAGTACTGACATCACTCCCCCTAAAGTCACTTGGATGGGACTAGAGCCCCTCCCCATGGGGATGGGGCTGACAGTATAAATAGCATCCCCACCTTCTGGATATTCTGTACTTTGAAATCCCTTTTTTTATCCCCATGTTTCTGTCTGCTTTGCTCCTTTTCTTCTTGTTTAGTACTTTGAAATCCCTCTTTTTTTATCCCCATGTTTCTGTCTGCTTTGCTCCTTTTCACCTCCTTATCTATTGTCTGCATTCATGGTCCATTCTCCTGCTTTTCCTTGAAAGACTCTCCCATGCCCTAGTTGGATGTACTGGGCCTGACTTGGGCATGGTTTTCAGTTTTCATTTTTGTGGTTTTGTAGTCTTCCCGAAAATCAAGTATGTCTGCCTTCACATCTGGACAAAAATAAGAGCTTTGCATAGAATGTCTGTTCCCAAGCCAAGGCTAATAGTTGTTTATTTTGCTTCCATGGGATGTTTGCATGAAGTGAACGATTTACAAGAAAACGAACGATCTGGTTGTTTAATGGTTTTGTGAGAGTTTCTGCAATATGCATAGAGGATACAGTTATAGTAACTGTCCAAGACACCAGCGTATTGCCCTGTTATCTGACGGCTCAGGCTGAGCAGAACTACCATTGTGACTTCCGTTCAAGGGGATTTTCACCCTAATTTTAACATCAGTGCCGACTCCACTCCTCCGAAAGTCCTTGGGATGAGACTATAAACCAAGGTCCCGAGAGTAATGAACGTAGAACGTCCTCCGCTCATGTTACAAAACCTGTCCGTTTTCGGATGAGAAGCTTTGCGTGCCCATGGGAACGGATGACAAAGTTTACTATACCGCATGCACATTGGAACTGGATGTTTAAAAAAAAACAACCCGCTAGTGCTTATTCCTTTATTTTCGAAATGAATTAAAAGAAAAGCGGAAATCAAGTCACAAAAGTGTGAGCACACGGAAATCTTGCCCCACCATGATAATGTATCTGAGCAACTTTTTTTTTTCTACAACCTGGAGTACAAACCAAGAACAAAAAACAAATCTGCACACCACACAGAAATTAAAACAGTTACCTTGAGGCCTCGGGTGAAAACTGCTCTACGCGGCATGACAGCATGATGTGGATTTTCTGCATGCGTAGACATACAATCTGATCTTGTCTGTGTGGCCGCCAAATCAGAAATGAAAGAGTGAGCCACTCACTTCTGCAAACCCTCAAGTGGGTGAGCAGAGTTCACTTCCAATTGCATCATGGGGCATCCTCGTGATTATTTTCCCTTTATCTTTTTCTGTCTTCCCCCCCCCCCCCCCCCCCCCCCCCCTTTCTTCTCCTTTTTTGTTTGTTTGTTTTTTATCATTAGCTGCTGGCTGGCTCATCATTTTTTTCCCACTTGCCGTTAGCGTATCCTGACTTTGTGCTTTGCCTGCCTGCATGTGCAGTGGCTTGCCGGCTGACGTTGGTACTGTTTTACTGCACATGAAAATAATACACTGTGAAAGCTTAAAGTAGAAACAAAGAGAGAGAGAGAGAGAGAGGGGGGGGGGGGGGGGGGGGGGGCAGAGAATTCAGAAAAAAGTATATATGCACACACAAATGCAAATGTGCATGCATGCTTGTGAGCTGGGAGACAAACACACACAGATGAAACAATAAACTGAGGTCCCACTTATAACATGCATTCAGTGCATGTAAAAGAAACCACAGCAACAAGAGCACTGTTCCTGGAAAAATCTCATTTAAAAAAAGCTACACTCCCAACTATGGAGACTGCCCCATTGGTGGAAATCTCAGTCTGGCTCAGAGGATTTAGATCATGCCACCACTGAACACCACTAAAGTGACCCAGCAGCAGTGCAGAGCCCCTCTGGCTGGTGGCCCCAAGGCAGCCTGATATAAATAGGCTCCCTGTGAGCTTCTGACCCTGAGGATGCAACATAATGAATCTGAATATATTTATTATGTATTTTATTTAATTCTTTTATATCGAGGATAATGGAACAAGCACTTATTTGCTTTTTTACATCCAGTCCCCATGTCTATGCAGTTTTCTAAATTCTGTCATCTGTTCCCACCGGCACACAATAGCCTACTCTTACGAAAAGCGGAACAGGGTTTAAGATGTTCTGCGTGGGTTCGCACACGGGGCCTTGGTTTATAGTCTCATCTGAAAGACTTTTGGGGAGAGTGGAGTCTGCACTGATGCAGGGGAAAATATCCCCTTGAACGGGAATTGAACCCAGGTCATCAGATTGCGAGTGCAATGTTCTGACCACTAGGCTATCATAGGCAGGGAGATTGAAATGGGTAGCATTGAAAAAGCAGGACAGGAACATCCCAAAATATGAGGCCACAAAAAATGTAATGTCTAATATATATATTACACACTCCACCACATAATGAGCCATATTGCACCAAGGGTCATATTTTAACTGTTAACTGTCATTGATCTGCAGAAAAAAAGCAACCAAATAAAGCAAGTAAAAAGCTACGCAATAAAAAAGAAAGAAAAGTTGAAAATCAGACAACTATATAATTAACAGTTATCACCATTTGAAACGCTATATTCCAGAAAATGACAAAATTTGAAATGGCACATTAAACTCGAGTCAATGTATACATGTGATGTATTCAAATTTTAATCAGCTTACTAAGGAGGTTGTTGTGGGTTTATTTTAAAGAATGCTTTGGTGTGGCATATCAGATTTTGATTTTAGTTTCATTGTTTTCAACTTAATTGTTGTGAAACTTTATCAATTTGGTGGTAAATTACTGAATGAGTAGATGCTGACTAGTATATATATATATATATATATATATATATATATATAATGTTGTACAGTATTTAAGGTGGTAACAAGGGTACTGTGCTTATTATACTGACAAAACAACTCTTCCAACAAATGCAAGACAATGACAAACGCTGAACAGTTCAGGAATACAATAACCAGAACAGCAAAACCAAACTACATGCATACAAGAAATATTTTAATTGTGCTTTATTCAATTTCCAGCAATATTCAGATCCAGAGGAACACATTGTGTGTGTATCATGTAGTTCAAATACATTTTGAGCTATAGGAGTATCTATTAATAATATTGTTACTGATTGCCCTCCGTATAAATCAGTCAAGCTTGGTGGTTTCCTTACACACACACACACAGAGTACACACACACAGTGACACACACACATACACACACACACACTGACACACATACACACACATGATACATTCAAGATTCAAGATATCTTTTCCTTTCACCCCTTTTGGGGTATGGAAAATTACAAATTGGACATAACAAACACAACAGGATTCATCCAGAACATCTTTTTAGTAGCACACGATACTGAAATGAGTGAAAAACAAGTGTTCAGCAAGGAAGTAACAAGAACAGAAAAATGATAAACAACATGCAAACTGATACAAATGGCAGACACAACTATTTCAATATTTTCTTACACCAACATTTTAGAAATAAAAGCACACAGATACAGACAGACACACAGACAGAGAGAGACAGACACACACACACACACACACATCACATAGTGACATACACACACACATTCAAGTTTTAAGATATATACATTATATAATAATTCCTTTCATCCTTTTTGGGGGATGGAGGATAACAAATTTAGCATAACATAACAAACATTAGTACTACAGTGTTTCATCCAGAAAATCTTATCAGTAGCACAAGATACTGAGAGTAGAGAGAAAACAAAGAGTTCTGCATGGAAGTAACCTCCTGCCCCCCCCCCCCCCCCTAGTAAAACAATAATTTAAACAAACAATACAAATGCCAAACATATTTGAACTTTTTTTTGTTTACACCAACCTTTCACAAATTAAACCACACACACATCACACACACAAACACACACACAGTGATATAACACAAACACACATACACATGACACAGTGACATACACACAAACACATACACACACACTGACATACATGCACACACACACACGCACACTCACGCATACACAAACACATGCACACACACATGACAATTTCACACACACACACAGTGAGTGAGTGACACACACACAGGTGTACACACACACAAAACAGAGATGTACACACACACATACACACACACAACATGACACAGGTGTACACACACACACACACACACACACACACACACACACACTGAAACAGCTTTTACAATCTGACTGAAATTATAGTGAAAACTGTTGGTAATGGTATGCCCATTGCTCTGAAAAAAAAAAGTAAGCAGTGATGATATAGTACTAATAATTATAGCACAACCTGTCAGTCATTCATGTTTATTATTCCTTTTTAGTTTTTATCACACAATAACATTAATAAATCTTTAATAACACAAACGCTCTCGAGAGCGCGCGCGCGCGCGCACACACACACACACACACACAGAGTAACAAACACACAGTATTTCTCATCTGGGAAACTGGGAGATCTATAGCTGCCTGTACTGACAGTGTGAGAACACATATTTTTTTGTGCACTGGCACTGTCATTGGTGTTCAAATCTGCCACATCGCTAGCTTCTCTTGCAAGCCGATTTTGACACTTACCGTCAAAAGCTTCAAGCTTTAACCGCTCAGAGTCCGGTGCCATTGCTGATTCTTCATCATTAGCTAGATGATCAATCAACTTGGAGAACGTGGACTAGGCCTCTGGAGATTCATCTTGGTCAGTCCCTGCGTCTGTTTCTTCAACCTCATGGCGATCGTTGTCGTTGTCGTTAATATCACCTGGGTCATCAGCTTCGGCTGTAAAATAGTGACAAAGCTCACGAATATTTTGTTTATCATTCGATGACAGGATGTAGGCATCGCGTGCAGCCCTTCTCGAGAAATCACGGATTTTATCCTCATTTCTACTCTAGCTAGGCGTTTGTTTTCGTTCAAAGCGCTGTCGGTCTGGAAAGGTGGATTTAGTCACGTGGAGTATCTCTGCCAATAATAATAGGGGGTTTCCAACATAGTGACGTATGCCTACTCCTTACTTAAGCAAGGATGATTGGCTAATAATTTAAACTCTGACCTTTGCCAGGCTGGTAAACAGGTCAGGGAACAGGGATAAGTTTCAAGTGTGTGTGTGTGTGTGTGTGTGTGTGTGTGAGGGGGGTATGGAATTGTTAAAGTTGACGAATTTTCCATGTAAAAGGTGATCAGGATGAGGGTGTAGGTATTTAAAGCTCGTTTTTAAAGCAAAATTACGACTCAATACTTCAAGATATAAAAGAAACAACACACACACACACACACACCCACGCGCGCGTACGCACGACCCTCCGCCCCCCCCCCCCCTCCCCCCACACACACACACACTGAAATCCATGTAATAATGATTATTTAGGCTGTGGTGATTTTTTTATTATTGAGAATGGGTTTGATTTAGCTTGCCACAATAAATTATTATCATTGTCAGTACTGTCTTTGTCTGGCTGTCTATCACTTTTCTGGTCTATGCAGTATTTATGCTCAGATTCTGGTTTTAGTTGTGTGTGTGTGTGTGTGTGGTGGTGTGTTGTGTGTTGTGTGTGTG
>CM054141.1:42771853-42798358 GCA_028751875.1 Rapana venosa | reverse complement strand
AGAGTCCCTATAATGCAAGCACTTAAAGAGACCTCTCTCTTACTCTGCCTGCCTGCCTGCCTGCCTGCCTGCCTGCCTGCTGCCTGCCTGCCTTGCCTTCCTTCCTGCCTGCCTGCCTGCCTGCCTGCCTGCCTTGCCAACAAGTCAACCGTGAGGTTGTGGGTTCGATTCCCAGCCTCGCCCCTTCTTCCCAAAAAATCAAACTGAATGCCAAAGTCCTTCGGATGAGACTATAAACCGAGCCTTGTGTGCGAATGCATGCAGAACATCTTGCGCACACGTTAAATCCTGTTCCGCTTTTCGAAAGAGTAGGCCATTGTGTGCCGGTGGGAACAGATGACAGAATTTACAAAACCGCATACACACGGGGACTGCATGTAAAAAAAGCCATGAGTGCTTATTCCATTATCCTCGATATAAAAGAATAAATAGATAAATAAATAAATAAATAAATAAATAAACTCTCTCTCTCTCTCCCCACATTCCCTGCATTTCCAAGGCTTTTGTCTGGAAATCGATATCGATACAGTATTGCGTCAACATCAGCACTAGATTGCAGCGATCCAATTGAGGGCACAAATTAACGTAATGCAAACTTTACGAGAGAACAATGTTTGGAAGCATTGATTTTACTCGTACGTTTAATCTTCTAATCACATAAAGGTTATTCAGTAAATCAGTTTGTACGACTCACATCGATTAACTGAATTACCGATAAATTCACTGAATTTACTTATTGATCTATTGATTTATTTTTGTTACACAGTTGTCGTTTGCTTCATACTCCAGAAACTAGCGAAAATAATGAGAAGAAAAACTGAAATCAAAATGATTATCAACATCATCATCATGGATGGAATGGTGGATGGGTGGATGATAGGTTATTGGGTTGGTCGGTGGGTGGGTGGATTGACAAACGGTTGAAAGGACAATGGGTAGATAAATTTGAAATCCGTTATTCATGATATTTGAAAAAGTTGTACGCGTGTAAAGGATTTAAGTGCAAGCGCTTCGATTTGTTTGTTTTACAAGATTCAGCGCTATATAGATTCCATATAGTATTATTTATTATTATTTGGATGGATGTGTGGACGGCATGCTGGCTGGCTGGATGGATGGATGGATGGATGGGTGGGTGGATGGGTGGGTGAGTGGGTGGGTGAGTGGGTGGGTGGGTGAGTGGATAGGTAGATGGATGGATCGATGGATAGATGGATTTGTTTGAATACGAAAGCAGGAGGGCAAATTCTGAAAGATGAACTTTATTTCTGAGGAACAGTTGGGAGTAAGAACCGTACATGGTCACAATTGCCCGTGACTTCAACACAAGAGCTGCATACAGATAAATGGGCCAATACGCCAACTGCAAAACATCCTCTGCTCACATTTTATTGTTGTCAGTGTACCGATCCTGCTCCTGATAGATAAGATGCTTCACGTTTTATTCCATAATGTACACAGTTGGAAGCACTGAGACTTTATTTGCAAGGAAAAAACCCAACCCTGCAAAAAAAATCCTCTATTGCATATACAGCGCACCCGTATCTACCAAAACATTTACTTATCCAATACTTAACCAACAGCGTAATCTAATTTACTAACACAAAATCTTAGTAAGGCGAAGGAATACTGAGAAAAAAAGTCACTGTTAAGATACAGTGAAGAGCAAAAGTTATTCACTGACCAATTTTAGAGAAACATCTAAACGGTTAATTGAAAAATTCACATGCTGGACAGCCTTGGCCACCTCATGCATTCCCAGAACTGCTAAAAACAATCTTCTAAAGGAAATGACAAAACAGCTTTCTGCTGGCCCTCCCTCTCACATCCACACCTACCCTCCATGCTTTTTAATTTGAAAGGGTTTCTTTCTGTGTGAAGAAATCGATACGGCACTGCATCAACATCAGCCCCAGAACACAGTGATCCATACGAGGCCACACAGGCACCTTCAGCGGTGACAAGGGAACCGTTTGTTGTTGTTTTAAGCTTTGCTTTCTCTGGTCAGTTTGATCTTCCAACAGCATGAAGACTATTGATTCCATCAGTCTGTGAGATCAAAGTCTTCCAACAGAAAGCGACTCATTGAATTATTGATTTTGTTCTTGTTCTATGTTGTTCTGTATCTTTTGAAATCATGCTACACAAACAAAAAATACTGTGTCCACAGGAGAATGAAAAATGAAAGAAAAAACACACCATTTTTCTAGTTGAAAACAAACTTGTTCAGTGGGTGGGTGGGTGGGTGGATAGTGGAAGGGCAGGTAGATAGGTGGAAAGATGGTCTGGCGCATGGACAGACGGACTGACGAACTGATGGACGGATGGACGGATGGATCTACGGACTTGTCTGATTTGTTTGAATAATACAGTCTCTGCTCAGATTTCTGTTGCTGCTGGTATTGTGTCTAATCTTCCCCGTTGCTGGTAACAAAGACGCCAGCTGTGCATTTCATTATACAGGATTCGTGTGTAGAAATTTAATTGCAAAAGAAAGGGCTGAGAAGCATGTTTGGAAATTCAAAATCTATTTATTCGTGGGGGGAGGGGGCGGCGGGGTTGTATGCAAGCAAAAGTGAACAATTTTCTTCCAAAAGTACAATAAAAATTACTTCTTTCCAATCAATGAATAATCTTAGTGTTCATACATTATGTACCTGGTTAAATATGGATAGAGTAGTTACCTTGATTTCATCTTTGTTCCATGTGTGTGTTCTTTGGTAGATGAAAATAAAGTGTTACCATAACACCCCTGCGTGGTTTCACATCATATTCCTTTGAGCTGTGGAGTGCCTGAATTCTAACATCATCCCCTTAACCCAGAACCTTCACCTTCTTTCATTAGAAATATCAGAGAACATATTTCAAAGCTGGGACTTAAAAGCTTTCTTTTGCTGAGAGTAAAAAAGGGTTTGTGGATAATGGCTGTAAAACTTCACCTCATGTGTTTCACTTTGGTGATGCAAACCATGCAACTTATATCAAGATTCTGGTTTGTGGGGGCGGGGGGAAGGGGGTCTTCGAAAAACATACACTTACAAATACATAGCCGATAAAACGTATTCAGCTTTTAATCTATAAAAGCCATCTTCAGAACCATCCAGCTCATATCTCATCTCCCTTCGTCCTCTCTTAAGATCTAAAGCGATCCCACAGACGCCATTATGGCAGCAACATGAATCCGGAAATCGAACTTAGCCTACAGAGAGCCATGCAAGTATTGACCATACCATCTTTTGGAACTGCATCACAGAGGTGGGGTTAGAACGTCTAATAGAAATTCATGTTTGTGCTGTAACTGTTATTTCGTGAGCTTAAGTTCCTTCCGAATTGGTCTTTCGTATTGAAAGCTTTGGTTTAAGATCAGAATGTCTTCTAACACGATGAGCACGGGGGGGAGGGGGTAGGGGGAGGAGGGGAGTCGTATTGTTAAGATCATTTTTGAGCAAACAAACATAAACAGGAAAAACAAAATGGCTGCTTATTTCACACAAGAGGTTTTGTTGGATTAGATAGATGTATCAATGGACAGATGGACGGGTGACAAACGGAAAAGACGGACCGACGTATGTATGGAACACGCGATGACAGGCAGGACGGCCAGACAAAGCATATATGGGAATGGATGAGTGAATAATAGTTGATGATGGAATGGATCGATAAGGAATTGAGTCAGAAGGTATTTTGTTTTCTTTTCCTTCAACGGATAGACGCTCAGGTTCCCCAGTGGTGAGATTGTGATCGCAACCGTTATTTCCCACGTTAAGGTCGCCGCATTCCGACATAGAGAACAGAAAGATAGTAGCATATGTTACTTCCCTCTGAATCACTTACAAACTGAGAAATTGCCCCTTTCTCGTGTGTCTATGCACTCAATGATAATAAAAACCTGATTTTTTTTTTTGAGGAAAAGCTGACGGTTTCCCTGTGGATTTGCTACCACGGTCTGGCATTAATTATGAATCATTCTGCCTAACGTACTGAGGCTACAAACGACATCAGACCCTGCAAAAAAACGAGAGGAAATCTTGCTTCTTTTTTCATACACACAAAAATTAGGAACTTTTCAGATTTCGCGGAAATCAAAGTTAAATCTAGAACCATTCGACTGTTGCTACTCATAATTCATTTTTCTTCTAGGAAATCTAACTCTGGGAGTCAAACTTTCATTGGTGTTCATATTATCCGTGAACCGGCAAGATGCCACGCTTCAATGTCATGACATGAGCGAACACTCTTCTTGCCGCTTCATTTCCAATGTGGAGCAGAAAGACTCATGTTCATTAGGATAATGGATGAATGGTGAATGGGTGGGACAGGTCGGTAGGTAGGTCGGTGGACGGCTGGGTAGGTAGGTAGGTAGGTGTGGTGGGAAGTTAGGTAGGTGGGTGGATGATGGGTGGTAATAAGGTCGTGACACGAGGCTAGATGTGACTGGCTGGCCCGGTGGAAGGATGGAAGGATGGTAAGGATGTCTGGGAAGGATGGACGGATGGATGGATGGACGGTGATGGAGAGGATGGAAAGATGGATGGATGTTTACAGTGAGCGTGTATGTAGGACATGAGAGGAGATAACATGTGTTGGTTATATAACAGCAACTCGTGATCAGATTTGCATCTGTATGGATTCGGTGGTCTGAGGTAAGCGCCTGTCTAGAAGCGAAAGTCCGGGGTTGGAGTGTGCGGCGGTTGTACCGTTTGGACCGGGATCTTTTTCCCCCATCATCTAGACATGAGTGGTGGTTGGCGCTAGTCTTTGGCTGAGACGATAAACGAGGTCCGTTGTGTTACACGTTTTATTTAGCGCACGTAAAAAAACCCACGGCAACAAGAGGTTGTCCCTGGGCAAAATTCTTTAGAAAAAAGACCATCTGATAGGGAAACAAATACAGCGGCAGAAAAACAAAAAAAAACAAAAAAAAAAAAAAGGGTGAAAAGGGTGGCGCAGCGATAAAGGGACGTCGCGTTTCTCCGCTCTCCCGGGGGGCAGCCCGAATTCAATCTAGAGCGCTTGATTTGTTGCTTTACAAGATTCAGCGCTATATTTTTATAAATTCCAACATTATTATTTTTATTATCTGACGGCCTGGTGTTTTCAACACCTTCGAGGGCACCCGTCTTGAGGGGATTTTCCTGGAGTTAAACGTGTGCCGACTCTACTCCACCGAAAGTCCTTCGAATGAGTTTATAAACGAAGTTTCGTGTGCAAAGCCCATGAGAACATCTTTCTTCTGCACAGTTTAAAACTCGTTCTAGCTTTTTGGGAGTTCACCATGCTTGCAGTAGAACGGGATGACAAAATGTGGAAAAACGCAAACACACTGGTGTCGTGTTTAGGACTCACCCCCAACGTCCGATATGCTGGCTACCCTTAATGGTGGAGCAAAAAACGGTTTCCCATTCCAGTTTCTTTTCTTTAATTGGTTTCTGCTTTCTTTTCCCTTTTTTCCCTCATTCAGTACCCCAAAATTCATCGTTGGTGAGCCTCGGAGCCTCTAGCGAGAACCGAAAAAGAGGAATTTCACAGAGATTAGCATTCGTTTTTGGGTTTCTTACATGGTTGACATCACTGATGATGTGTTGCTGATGTGATGCTGATGATGATGATGATAAGAAAGAAGAAGAAGAAGAAGGAAGAAGAAGAAGAAGAAGATTGTATGGATGTATATAGGCTGAATCTTGTAAAAGCAACAAATCAAAACTGCCCTGCCCTGTCATCTGGTGTTGCAAAAAAAAACTATCGACTTACAACATTTTGATTCCTTTGCTGATTTTACACCAAAAACAAATTTCTCAGATTTTTTCCCCAAAGAAAAGTAAACCTAAATCTAAAAAAAGATATAAGTCTGTTTTTTTGGCTTGGTATCCTTTTTTTTGGTCACAAATCAAACACTGGGGTCAAAATTTACGGGGAGTGAATATTTCTGTAGCACCGGAAGAGTCAGCCATTTCATGACATAAGATGGTACGCGTTTGTTGCCTTCATTTGCAAATGAATGTGTGTGCATGGCGGAAAAGACAGAGAATTCCATTAGGAACTATGTGGAACATTTAATTTGTGGTTGGCGCTCTCTCTCTCTCTCTCTCTCTCTTTCTCTCTCATCTCTCTCTTCTCTCTCTCTCTCTCTCTCTCTCTCTCTCTCTCTCTCTCCCTCTCTCCTCTCTCTCCTCTTCTCTCTCTCTCTCTGAGTACTCGTGATAATCTGTGAACCAGGTTCGAATCTCGTTCAAGAGTGATTTTTCCTTGGATGTTAACATCAGTGCTCGACTCACTCTCTAAAAGTCTTTCGGATGAGATTATAAACCGAGGGTCCCGTGTGCGAACGCACGCAGAACATCTTGGCACACGTTAAACCGTTCTCAGGATTCGTAAGAGTAGGCTATTGTGTGCCAGGTGGGAACAGATGAACATTTCAAAATGCATACACCACGAGACTGGATGAAAAAAGCCTGACTGCTTATCCCTTATTCTCGAAATAAAAGATAATGATATATATAATTAAAGACTACCTCCTTTTTTCTGTCGTTAAATTAGTATTGACAAAGTTATGCATCCCTTGCACACAGCGCAAATATGGATTGATCCAAAAGTTCTACTCTTATTTCACAACTGATAGTGAAGGACTTTGCTTTAATATAAAGGTGTAAAGGTGCACTAATTATTTTTAAAAAACACATTCGTCTTTGACCTTTCTTATTTGAGAGATGACCTTTATGCAACACATAATGCTCATCACCTAGAGGCTAGTTCGGATGAACTCTGTGAAGGTCACATATCTCTGATCCATAATGCTGTAAAGTCACCTGATATAATGTAGCTTTCTGATGTCAACGACCGAACGAAAATTCCCACAGCAGAGTTCATAGCAGCCACCCATACTCACCACTCGAATTGGGTTGTCTGCTTATCTATCCAGCTTCGTTTTTATGTAAAAAAACAAAAAACCCAACAACAACAACAAAACCCAGTGAGCAAAGGACTGCAGTAACGACAGTGGTGTGATGATCTACAAGACAAAAAGGTACAGGGCAAATAAGTATTTAAAACAAACTAAGAGAAAATACGGAAAATACTTTTTTTTAATCCAAGAAAAAACTACAAGGGAAATGAACAAAAGCAATCAGTTTTTTACGTTACACTCAAAAATAATAGGACACGGAGACGTGATCGTTTGTGGCATAAATCCAACGACTAGCACCGGATCAGCTTTCGTGGCCTAGTTAAACCCAAGTATTGTGAAATCTAGATGGTTGTGTTTTCATGCACATATGTTCCGCCGATGGTGTTCTGTTGCATCCAAAGATGTGAGGAAGGATGGGTGGGAGGAAGGGGGCTCCACGGATGGCCACAAGCCCACGCAGGGTCAGTGTGTGTTGTGTGTGTTTTGTGTGTTGTGTGTGTGTGTGTGTGTAGTGTAGTGTAGTGTAGTGAGTGTGTTGTGTGTAGTGTAGTGTTAGTGTAGAGTAGTGTAGTGTAGTGTTTTGTAGTGTAATGTGTTTGTGTGCTGTGTGTGGAGTGTAAATAGTTGTGTGTTCTGTGAGTGTTATATATATATATATATATTATATATATATTTATATATTATTTATTATCTATTATATCGAGGATAATGGAATAAGCACTTATGGTGCTTTTTTTCATCAGTTCCCAGAAATACCATATATAAAATTTTATTATTATATATATATTATTTATAGAGAGAGAGAGAGTGTGTGGATATATAGATATGGTTATTGTGTGTGGTTGTGTGTTGTGTGAGTTGTTTTGTGTGTCTGTATGTGCGTGCATGTGTGCTTGTGTAGGCCTACGTTATGGGCACACTGTGCGCACGCCACGCGTAGTGTGTGATAATTAATGTTGTGTGTTGTGTCTGTGTCTGAGTCTGTCCATTTGTTTGTATCTTGTTTGCTTTAGTTCTCTTCTCTTTGACGATACATCTAACAAATCTCCTTCATATCAAATTGCGCGCTGTGACCTTCATGATGGCAATGACTGGCTCGATGCACGAACACCGGAACGGATGGATGAATGGTCAGTTACAAGTATCTTTGCTGGCTGCAAGCAATAATCAAGCGAATGACTTGTTCTCCTTGGCAAATCATCCACTGCAGAGGTCCACTGAATGCATATTTTCTAGAGCACGTGTACGAGTGGGTGGTGTTTTCTTTTCTCCATTCGAACTTTTTTCAACATGTCGTTTTCGTATAGTCACATATTCAACGAGGGAAAATAAACGCCCGCATCCTACTTATCTATTATCTAACAATCGCAAAATGTAGAATTCAGACATAAACATGATTTTAGGAAAAAATGTAAAAACAAAGTATTAGGACGAAATAAGCAAAACAGAAAACCTAATAGATGGAAACGAGCGTAGCAACCATCGAAATATTTTTTAGAAGAGTGAGAGAGAGAGATTGAGATGAGGAGAAGAGGGAGATGAGAGAGAGAGAGAGGAGAGAAGAAAACAGGACAGACAGAAAGCAGACAGACAGACAAGAGAAGAGGTTAGGGAGGGAGGGAGGGGAGAGAGAGAGGGAGAGAGAGAGCGAGAGAGAGAAGATGTGGATCGAGAGAGAGGAAGACGAGAGAGAGAGAGAGAGAGATTCAAGAAGAGAAGAGAAGAAGTAGAAGAAGATGAAGTAACAAACAACAACAACAACAACAGAAAGCAGGTAGGAGATGTTAAGTCTTGGAGCTTTGTGTTTCATCTAGAAGGGTCTTTATTTAAAAAGAAAGGAAAACAAGCTCACACACTACAGAGTTGTATCAACAGCAGCACTAAAGTGAAATTATGTAATAGAAGTAGTGGCTTCTTTGTTGTGTCTGTTAGAACACAGACAATTTGCAGGTGTATTTAACGAATACGAAACAGTATGCAGAAGTGGGTAGTTTTCTAGCTATCTGGTTATAGCTAAGGGGGGGGGGGACTTCTTACAGTAGATCTCTTCTATAACTCAGATACAGAAACAATCCATCCATCCATCCATCCTCATCCACGTCATCCATCACCGTCCATCCGTTCATCTGTCGGTCCGTCTGTCATCCACTTTTCCTTTCGGTCCACCGTACGTACGCCTTGGTGTGTGTTTGCGCGCGCTGGGTTTGTGTGTGTGTTATGTGCTAATTTTTAAAAGGCTATTTGGAATGTTTCATAACCAATTTGAAATGTATTTTCTCTTGTGTCTTGTTGAGATTTATACGTATCCCTATGTGCCTATCAGTATTGTAATTGCCTTATGGGATGGTTAACGTATTTTTGACTTGACTTGACTTGATGTCTGTCTGTCGCCTTCATCTTTCCAAAATGATAGGAAGCATGTCCAGTGCAGTCAGAACTGTTCAGATTGATGAGGAAAAACTAGTTGATGATTTGTACTTTTTATTTGCGCTGCTGTTTCTTGAGGTTTTTTTTTTTTGTTTGCTAACAAACTGGTCAGGGATCGTTTGTTTGACTTGTTATCATGTTGAATAAGAGGTAAAGAGGAAGGATAGTATGGCTATAATGTGTAGTTTTATTGATTTTCTCAGAACCAGATATACTTGTTTTTAACCTTGGCTTCAACAAGACAGTATTCAAACAGGATTAGTTATAATAGTACCTGAATTTTAAGTGTTTGGTTTTCTTTAATTTAATGAACTAATTTGTTGATGGTTTGATTATTGGTGGTGTTTGTTTTGGTTCTGACGATTTATAAGTTTCAAGAAAAATATCTATTAAAATAGTGGTTGTAAGCTTATTACTGTTATTTCAAATACTATGCGTCAAGTGAAAAAGGCATATTATGAACGGTAACAGTTCTTTCGATCTTACCGTTTGTTATATATGAACGTCAGTTTCATTTGAGGCTGTATGTCATATTTAAAAAGGAAAGCTTTCAGAAACACTGCCAGGGTCGGAAGAATTAATCAAACATGAGCTAAGATACATATATATACAATAAAGCCACAATCTCTGGTTATTACAAGTTAACAAAATACATCGTACCATGTGTATGTCCCGATCTAGCGCCATTCTCTCTTTCAATTCAGAGCATCCCGCTTGCCAATCATCAGTTTATCAGCGTCCTAAAACATAAACAATCTTAAGCAAGAACCAATTTAAAGAATAAGCAAAAATCAAACTCTGCATTTTTCAACAGGTGATGGATACTAAGATCAATGATGATGTATCCTGCAGTTTTACATTTTTGCGCACTCTATCTGACAAATTACACAGAGATGCTGTCAACAAATTTGACCAAATAACACAGATCGTTGTCAACAACATTCTGACATTACACACAGATCGTTGTCAACAACATTCTGCAAATACATCACAGATCGTTGTCAAACAACATTCTGACAAAGACACAACAGATCGCTGGGTCAACAACATTCTGACAATACACAGAGATGGCTGTCAACCAACATTTCTGACAAATAACACAGAGATCGCTGTCAACAACATTCTGACAAATACTCCACAGATCGATTGTCAACAACATTTTGACAAATACACACAGAGTTCGTCGTCAACAACCTTTGACAAATACACGAGATCGATGTAACAAACATTGTTTGGTGTCATGCTCTCCAGTCTTTCCTACGCCATTAGCGCGGTAAAAGAATGGTTAGTGTCGTTTAAAAGCTAGGTAAGACGGCTGAAACGCCTCTATCTACCCAACAGCGCTATGTATGTCGCCGACCGTAAAGCTATAACAGCTCTTCCTCTTTCCATACATTTTCCTCCAACGGCACAGCAGCCTCAGCGATCGATAACATGTTCCATCCCAAAGGCCGTCATCTTCATTCTCGTTTCAGTCAAAGAGCCCACTCGCTCTCTCCTCAGCGCTGCTGTGTACACTTCAACGGCCTAACCATCCACCTTTCCAATCAAACCTATCGCGGTTCCTCTTAACAGTCCGTCTTTTCTGAGGCGATGGGTCTTGATTTCAGCAGCGATTTTTCGTTTCTTTTTTCCCCCTTTTTTTTTTTAAAAATAACAACAACCCTGGACACACTTGTTTTCTTTGCGCTCCAGCCCGGAGATGAACGAGGGGGACTCCGAGACACAGCCCTAAAAGTGGAAGAGGGAGCCCCACACCGCTGCCGTGGGAAAAGGATGGAGGGGACCCAATACTTCACAGCATCCCTCCTTCCCCTACATTATACTTGAGCCCTCTCCCCCTTGCCTCCATCCCATGTCTCTTCTCCAGAGCGGAGGAAGCGTCTCGGATCAATCTTCCTCTCCAAAATTAGCGAGTGTGTGAGTTCGCCAGCTTTTCCTCCCGTCCCCGCTCCCGACCCCCCCCCCGGAACCCCCCCCCCCCCCCCCCCCCCCCCCCGCCGTCCCCAGCTCCCAACCCTACCGGCCAGTGTCGCTGTATGTCATGTCTGCCTCTAGTGTGGAACTTGTTGGTGAGGGTGGTGAGGGTAGTGAGGTGGTGGTGAGTTGTGGCTGGTGAATGTGTGTGACAGTTGGTGGTGGTTGGTGGTGGTGGTGGTGACTGGTGCTGATATTTATCATAGGATGGTGGTTGAATGATGAGTGGGACAAAAGGTATTCACAGTAGATTTGTCAAGCAAAATGAAAAAATTAGCTTTTAAATGCAGGACAATGTTTTTTCGTTAAAAGCCATAGGTTTATTTTAGATCTATAAAATGAAAAAGCGTTACTTTAAAATACAACACCCAACCTTACAGTACGTCAGTAGTTTTAAAGGAAAGCATTTACCCCTTATAATTAGAATTATTGCACCGAGCTCATGAACCCCCCCCCCCCCCCCCCTCCCCCCCCCAAACCATATGAACATTTAGCAAAAAACTACTTATTGCTAGACAGTATAAAACAATATTGGTGGATTGAAATACCTAGATGAACACGAAGTATTGGAGTGGTTGTCGATGTTTATTGTTGTTGGTGTTGTGTGTTTTCTGCTTAACACCTAGGGTTGACCAGAATATAGCTCTGAATCACTACTACTGAATTTTCATGCATCTCACCATATAGGCAGCCAAATTCGGCTTATCAGAATTATTTCCCTTTTTTAAAGAAAGTGTGGGCTCTTACCGCTACAAGTTGACATGCTTCAGACTCGCAACATAACATATGAAAAGCTTACAACACTTTAATGTAGGACTTGGCACTTGGCTTAATCAATAACTGGAAAGCTCACGGTGTCTGGGCCAAAGCACAATATCGTCTAAATAAAAGGTACAAAAATGTTTCATGTTAAAAAATCAGTACCATATAAATTCAGTGGTTTTTTTTTTTTTATAAAGAACTCTTGTTGGCTCGGTGATAAAATCTAAACCAAAATCGAGTCATCAAGCTAATTCGTTATAAACGATATTGTAAAAGTCAATAATTCACTATCGGTATCCGGTCGACTTGGAAGAGGTCAGGCCACCACCTTTGGCTTCCCAAAATCAAATCATTACAGTTTAAAAATAAAAAAGCAAACCAATCTTTGTTCTAAAAGACTGTTATGTATGTTGCAGTTATCGGTGTTCCTACTGTTGGGAATAATGCTCGAGAGGACTTCATAGCAAGGGATTTGTGCCAGTTCTGCATCAATAATTGATTGCTTTGCCGCTGTCACTGCGTTTCAGCTGCTTTGTATTTCTTGGCTTACGTGCTTTTAACCTGCCTTTTAACAAAAAACATCTGCAATGTAAGCAGTTGAAATACACCACTGTATCCGTGCTGGATGCAGCAGCTCCGGCAGCAGTTGGTGCATGATTAGTTATATATATATATATGGATATATATTTCTATATATAAGTATATATTATTTATATATATATTATATTATATATATTATATATATATATAATATATATATATATGTAAAATGTCGTGCACGTGTTCGCATGAATTTATTCCTTATTAAGGAGCAAAAAGAGCAAAGTGCCTATGATAACTAAAATCAAGCCTCCAATACAGCACAAAGGGAAAATCAAATAACGATAACTCTAGGGTGATTCAGCCGGTGAAGTGTCTTGATAGTGTGTAAGTACATAAGATAGTGATGCACCGGGTGTTTCGTGTTGTAAATAGGACCACTAATTAAGATTTTAGCGGGTGGGGGGGAGGGGGGGGGGGGGGGCAAACCGTATACAGAGTGCGCGAGAACTGCTTCTTTACTATTGCGTGTATACGGCGTTTTGCTGCTGCTGCTGTGATGCTGCTGCTGCTGCTGTGCTGCTGCTGTGTGTTGTTGTTGTGTTGTTGTTGCTGCTGCTGTGCTGCAGCTGCTGTGCTGCTGCTTGCTGCTGCTGATGCTGCTGCTGCTGCTGCTGTTGTTGTAGTTGTTGCGGTGCGTATATATGACTGCTGCTGCGTTGTAAGCGTCCTTTTCTTGTTCTTCTTGTTGTTTGGTTTTCGGTTCAGTGTTTCATTTTCTCTTTTTTCTGTTGTCTGTCTCTGTCTATGGTCTGTCTCTCTCTCTCTCTCTCTCCTCTCTCTCTCTCTCTCTATATATATATATATATTATATATATATATTATATCTATATATATTATGGAGATAGATAGATATTATATAATTATATAATACATTTAAATAGAGAGAGAGAGAGATCTCTATTTTCCCTACATTTCGATTTTTTATGTGTGCAAGAAGAAGAGAAACGGTATTGGGCCCCAAAATCTTTTGATTTAAAAAAAACACCATATGTCATTGTTGTTGTGTGGTAGGCTCTAACATACAATGTACTGTACGTGTGAGTGTTGTCACGCTGTACCAGGAAAAACTTATTCGGCGTTGATGTGAAGCCCAAAAATTTTTTTTCAAAATATGCACGGAAAAAACAAGAAATGCACAGCATTGATTACTCACGTCGCGCGTGTGCGCACAGCACACACGCATGCAACAATGCCCCCATCCCTTCCCTCCCCCCAAATATACACACATGCACGCAGGCAGAAGGCAACGTGCAAACACACACAACAAACATGCACCGCTTGGCGGGCTTTAGACACTCACAAATGAACACAGGCCGCATCGGAGTATATGCAGGCTGCACGCATCACACAAACATACAGCCGCGCGCTCGCACACACACATGTGCACGTTATCACTATACGTCTGTGCATGCATGTATGTATGCACACACACACAACACACACTCACACACACATTACACCACACACAACACACACACCACACACAACACCCACACCCACACACTCACCATCACACACACACACACACACACACAACACACACACCACACACACCACCACACACACACACACTATCCCCGACGGAGACGACAGTGCACTACCAGAAGTGCTCTACAGTGATCGAATTATGTGTCAATCTCTCCTGAGACTGTGGAGTATAAGAACAGACCGATCTGACCACAGACCAGCACCAACATGCCAATGCCACTCTTGTCTGTCAGTCTGCTAGTGTGTGTACCCAGAATACACTATTTCGAATTTCGCATCGGATTAATTTCTGTTGTTGTTACAGAATGTAAAATGGTTTCTGATTTGTTGCTTTACAAGATTTAGCGCAGCGCTATATAAATTCCATTTAGTAGTAGTAGTAGTAGTAGTAGTAGTAGAAGTTAGTAGGAGGAGGAGGAGTAGTAGTAGTAGTAGTAGTAGTAGTAGTAGTAGTAGTAGTAGTAGTAGTAGTAGTAGTAGTAGTAGTAGTAGTAGTAGTAATGTAATTTGACTATTGACATTTTATTTCATAGATTTTGTCTGCAGCGCACCATGTTTGTAATATCTGTTTGTTTAAACTATTGATTATTTATCATTGATTGCATGACTGTGTAAGATTAGGTTGAATGCATGCGCTTTGATTTGTCTTTGCAAGATATAGCGCTATATAAGTTCCATTTTATTATTTATTATTATTATTATATACTACTACTAACTATACTACTTACTACTATACTACACTACTATACTAACTAACGCGTAAAGAATCGACTTCAATCTATAAATGGATACGTCCGAAAACAAATAATGCGTCTAGAAAGGAAGAGGAGGAAGGAGGAGGTGGAGGAAGTCGCCGAGAAGAACGCGAAGAATGCAAAGACGAAGTAGAAAAAGAAGAAGATCACTTTGGTCTCTGCAGTCAGAGCAGTTTAGATTTTACTTTATTAAAGTGAAAGAAATAATTCACGGCTCAAACAAAGCGGCAGAATCTTACCTGCCATTCTTAAAATAATAAGTAAACAGTAGAACTAATTTGAGCATAACGCACAGCTTCGCTTCTATAGCTTTGTTAGGAAACATAGACCCACCCCCACCCCCAATCCCCCTTGCCCTGGTCCACGGGTTAAGTCGCGTTCTCATTTGCAATGAATTTTCTTTTAAAATGCTGCTTACAAAAAACGGTCTCTTCTGTTCTGCCTAAAAAATCGACCCTTTTCCCAGGAAAGAACGAAACTTTAAAAAAAAAGCTATTTAACAGTATCAAGGTCGTTGTACTGAGCATAGAATTCTTTGGCTGTTCTGAGATGGGCTTAGTATTGGTAGTAGTAGTACCACGGCCGCCAGCAGTAGCAGCAGCAGCAGCAGCAGGAGTAGTAGTAGTAGTAGTAGTAGTAGTAGTAGTAGTAGCAGTCGTAGTAGTCGTAGTAGCAGTAGTAGTAGTAGTAGTAGTAGTATAGTATAGTAGTAGTAGTAATAATAATAGTAGTAATAATAATAGTAGCAAGTAGTAGGGATAGTAGTAAGTAGTAGTAGTAGTAGTAAATAGAGTAGTATAGTGGTATAGCAGTAGTAGTAGTCTAGTACAGTAGTAGTAGTAGTGTAATAGCAGTAGTAGTAGTCGTAGGGAGCAGTAGTAGTAGCTAGTAGTAATAGTAGTAGTAATAGCAGTGATTAGTATCGTTTAGCAGCAGTAGGCCAGAGCAGTATTAGTAGTTAGTAGTAGTAGTATGTAGTAACAGCAGCAGCAGCAGCAGCCAGCAGTAGTAGTAGTAAGTAGTAGTAGTAACAGGGAGCAGCAGCAGCAGCAGCAGCAGCAGCCCGCAGTAGTAGTAGTAGTAGTAAACAGCAAGCAGCAGCAGCAGCAGCAGCAGCAGCTCAGCAGCAGTAGTAGTAGTAGTAGTAGTGTAGTAGTAGTAACCAGCAGCAGCAAGCATGCAGCAGCAAGTAGCAGCAGCAGCAGTAGTGGGTAGTAGTAAGTAGTAGTAGTAACAGCAGCAGCAGCAGCAGCAGCAGCGCAGCAGCAGCAGTAGTATTTAAGTAAATAGTAAAAATTTATTTAGTATTTAGTAGTAGTGGTGTAGTGTAAGTAGTAGTAGTATAATAGTATAACAGCAGCAGCACAGCAGCAGCCAGCAGCAGGCACAGCGCAGTAGTAGTAGTAGTAGTAGTAGTAGTAGTAGTAGTAAAAAGTAGTAGTAGTAGCAGCAGCAGCAGCAGCAGCAGTAGTAGTAGTAAATAGTAGTAGTAGTATTAGTAGTAGTAGTAGTAGTTGTAATAGTAGTTTAAAGCAGCAGCAGCACAGCAGCAGCAGCAGCAGCACAGCAGAGTAGTAGTATTTAATAGTGTAAGTAAGTAGTAGTGTAGTAGTAGTAGTAGTAAGTGTAGTAGTAGTAGTAGAAGTAGTAGTAGTAGTAGTTGATTCGTAATAGTAGTAGTAGCAACAGCATCAACAACATCAACAGCAGCAGCAGCATCAAGAGCAGCAGCAGCAGCAATGATGATGACGCCGACACCGCCGAGGTGATGACAACGACGACGACGATGATGGTAATAACAGCAACAGTATAAAATAGCATTTCGCAATATTGCTGCACACCTCCACAAACAGACCTGTGTCGTTCCCCTGCAAGCAGTGTACATGACCAAGCAAACAAGAACAGAGCAGACATTTGTTTTGTTCTGCATACATTGGGTTCTACGGTGTGACCAGGAACAGCAATGGGAAGGCGGGAAAGGGGCGATAATGAACACCCGTAATCTGGTGCCCCTCCTTATCTTCCCGGGAAACTGCTTGACTTTTTTTTTTCCACTGACCCCTTGCCCTTGTTTTTGGGCCGCAGCGGGGATATGTTTCCTGAGGGGAAAAATTTTTTTTATTTTTCTTTTTTTGGTTCGCCCCCCCCCCCCCCCCCTCCCCCCCCCCCCCCCCCCCCTCTCTCCCCCCCCCCCCTTCTCTCTCTTTTTTTTTCCCCCCCCCCCCCCCCCCCCCCCTTCTCTCTCTCCCCTTCTCTCTCCCCCCCTCTTCCCCTCCCCCTTCCGCCCTCCCCCTTTTCCCCTCTCCCCCCAACACCCTCTCGTTCCCCTCTCCTCTCTCTCTCCCCTTTTTCCTCTTTTCTCTCCTCCCCTTCCCCCCTCTCTTCCTCTCCTCCCTACCCCCCTCTTTTCCCCTCCCCTCACCCCTCTTTCGACCAACCTCCCTGGGGGCCCAAAAACTACATAAACAGCAAAAAAAAAGGAACTGAAACCCCGGGAAAACCCAAGCATTTTTTCCCTCTTGGGGGGGGCGGAGGGGGTGGATGATACTTAATAAAATTATAGGGAATAGGGGCACAAAAGCATCAATCTCTTTGGTCTTTTTTAAAAAATATAAAGATTCCGTTTTCCTAACAAACCCATTCTTATCTCGAAGCCTGATTTAAACCCACACCCATTAACAAGTTTCCCTTTAGTTATGAAAGGAGGAAAGGGTTGTTTTACTTCAGTTTTTCCCCTTTTCTGCAAATGTTATTCCCCCCCTGAAGTTGGGTTTTCTTTTGCCCCGACAGGGTTTTTTAGTTGTATTTTTTTGTTTTCCCACCCCTGATTCGAAAATAAAAAAAAGCAATATCCCTGCCGAAACATATAGCGAGGGGGAAGGGATCATCAGTCTTTACTGTGACTGGGTTTTAAAAATTGTTTTCCCATTAGTAATATGTATTGCTGGGGGGAAAAGGGCCTTTTTCAGTAAAATTCAGATTTTCCTGAGATATGTTTTTGTTTTCAGTTCAAAAAAAAAAAAAAAAAACATTTTGGGCGGGAAAGCAAGATACACCCCCCAAAGGGTTTTCCACCCCTTTGATGAAAAGGTTAATTTTGCGGGAAAAGAAGGAAACCGGGGACTTTTTTGTATTCTTTTTATAGCATTAACCCCACTTTCTATTTCAAAAAGGGCAACATGAAATTCTTTTCGAAAAACCGTTTTTTTTATCAGCCATCATTCTACTAATGACAAATCATTTAAACTCTGTGGGGCACAGAAAAAGCTAAAGGGGCCCTTCCCTTTGTAAAAATTTAGGGCCCCGTTTTTTTTTTCATGTCGTCACATGGAAAACCCAAATTTTTTAAATTTACAACAGCAAAAAAAAACCAGAAACACCAAAAAAATGGTAGGGCCAAAGGGGAAATAAAATGTTTGTTTGATTTGGGGCCCCGGGCCGAATTTTATTAAAAACCCCTGAAACCAAGCTTCAAGTAAAAGCCCCTTTTTCTGTTTAAACCAACCCTGAAAGCTCCCAAACCCCACTTTTTTCTCAGTCAAACCCATCTTTGTCTTCATCATCGCCCGTCGTCCCCCATTTATCATTGTCGTCGTCATCGTCTTTGTCGTTTTGACGCCCAATTCATTTCCTTCAGCGTTTTTCTTGCTCCAAAAATTTAAAAAACCCACAGAGTGTTTTTCCCAAACTACCCCCGAAAAATTAAAACAAAAATTCTATTGTATAAAAGCAACATAGATAATAACAACAACAAAAAAAAATCAAACAAACCCCAAAAAAGCCTAAAAAAAACCCTTAAAAAGCCAAAAAAAAAGACTGCTAAAATACTACTAAAATTTTCACACAAACCCAACACAGATAACCCGGGGGCTTGGGTTCCCAATCGAAAAAATGTTTTTGTTTAAAAAAAATTTTTAAACAAGCTGAAAAACCCCTCTTTGAAATACTTTAAACATCAGAAGAAATTACTCAAAGGAGAAATGTCATACCCAGCAAACAAAGCAACCTGACACAAAAAAACGAACCGCAGTAAATCCGAAAAAACCAAAAACATTTCAACCGGGGTTTAAAAACCCTCTCCATCTTTTCAATTCCTGCAAACGATAAAAACCGCTCTTTCAAGGGTTTTTTTCCCTCTAAAAAACAAAAACCCTGAAAAAGAAAACCCCCTTGAGTTTCAAAATTTTATCGATCAGCCATTGGCACATTGAACTTGCTGTTTAAAGGGGTTTTTTTCCAATTCTTTTTCCGCGTGCCCCGTTAGGGAAAAATTAAAGGGGGGCCCTCCTCCCCAAAAATACCCAGTGTTGAAAAATGAAGGGTCACGAAAAACCCGGGAATTTGAAAAGGGCACGATTTTTATTTTCGCGTTTAAAGTCTTGAAAAAAAAACCAAGCGTTCGAATTTCCAAAATTTTTACCCCTTGGGAATACATGGCAATTCATCTTTTTTCATCTTTACAGCCCCCCTTACAGGGAATTTCCCCCCAAAGGACACCCGAGAACGGGGTTTTTGTTTTTTTTTTTTATTTTTTTAAAAACCAAATTTGGGGGTTTTTTTCCTACCCTTTTTTTTTTGGGAATAGAAGCATGTTAATATTTAAAGGGCGGTTAATCTAAACAAAAAAACCCCAAAAAATTTACGCATTAAAACCCTTTGGTGGCAATATTATAGGAACAAAAAATTAAAACCCACATTTTACAATTAAAGGTTCTTTTTTCAAGGGATTTTATTCAAAAACCCGGAAAAAAGTAAAAAATTTTTCCCGGGTTTTTTGGTTTAATGCTGCCCAATTTTCATTATTCTTTTTTTTTTTAAAAACCCCACGGAGTCAGGTCAGAGGGTCCTTGCTCCCGGGAAACCTTGCAACCCGGAAAACCCCCCCTTTGCATGTGGGGGTAAACCCCAAACCCCCAAAGATCACCCCTGGGGGAGAGAGGGGCGCCCCCCAGGCTATTTTTTTCCCCAAAGACCCCGGCCAAAAGGGAAAACGGCCCGAAATAAAGAAAAACCGGATGGGGTCGCCCCCCGGGGTTCAACAAGGCCCCGGCCCCTTTCCCGTCTGCCCCCCAGGGGGCGGGGGCAAAAAGTGTGCTACTGGGGGAAACCCCTAAAACTAAAAATCGGGAGGAAGGGTTTAAAAACATCACCATCGCAAAAAGGGAAACGTCAGAATTTGGGCCCCCAAACAGGAAAACCCCCAAGAACTGCTAAACCAGCTGGACGGTTTAAAAACCTGGCATCGGGGGGGGCTCTGTGAGGTCAGTTGGAAAGGGGGCACGGTGAAAAACCATACTGGGGGGCCCTTTTGCCCCTACTTTTTAGGGGGACCCGGACAAGCATATAAATTTGGGGGTAAGCATGCTTGTAAACAAGAACATCAAGAACCCGGTTTAATAGGTATCCCCAGTAAAACACCCGGGGCTTATGGCCATCCCGCCTCGGGGCCCCCCAAATTCCCCCCCTACAGTAAATTCAAGCCTACGCACCAAAAAGGGGAATCACGATGATAAAAGTCGTAGGGGAAATTTTTCTAAACCAACTACAGGGAAATAATCGTTAAATAACAAAAAAAGACGTCCGATCATCCAGGGAGACTGGAAAAACGCCAAGGTGGGCGGAGAAGCAGGAAAGACGGGGAAGCAAAGCCTGGGGGTCCCCCCTGTAATGCAATCACCAATGACGGGACTCCAAAACAAACGGGAAATTTTTCCAGCTAAAACGACCCCGGTGCCCCAAAAACCCTTTGGGAGAAACAAAAGGCCCCATCCCGACCCCTTGAAAAGGGCATGCACCCAATGGGATCCACACAAACAGATTTACTACATCCGGGTCAAAACCCGGGTTTTCGATTGGCATAACAACCCCAAGACGAGGACTTTTAAAGGGTGCGGGACATGGGCAGGCGATAAAGACCTCGTGCCCCTAAACCCTTTAAAAAGGTCCGATTGAAGAAGCCAATAAGACAAAAACACCAGACTCAAGGGGTTAAAACCCCCTCCAACTGAAGGCCCCCCACCTTTGGGGGGGGCCGATTCCCCCCCCAAAAAAACCCAATAGGGGGGGAAATTTCGCACCACTGCTGGCACTTGAAAAAGGGAAGATCCCCGAAACGAGGGCCCACCTTTTTAAAAAAAAAAAGGTGAGGGATTTAAAGAAAGCAAGAAACCCCTTGGGCCCAAACATCGCCGAAAAAAAAAAAAATGGGTCACAGATGAAATCTTGAATATGTGTGACCAAAAAGACAGGGCCTGAAGAAGAGCAAGAAAAACTTCTGGAGCAATTTAGTACAGAGAAGTAAAACAAAAAGTAGGAGAGACCTGAGGAAGACCAAGGGGGAATGGTAGGAAAAACAAAGTACAAAAAGAAGAGAGCCTGACAAAGAAAAGCAGAAGAGCATTTCCCGATTGTGAAAGAGCCCCCAAACAGAAAAAGGAAAAGATCAGTAACACCAGGCCAAAAAAAGGGAAATTGGCCCAAAGGGAAAAAAAGGGAAAACGTTGGGAGGGTTTGGGCGGAAAAAACTGCTCCGAACTCTACAATCATCAGACGCTAGGTAACCCCAAACGTATTGGGAAACCCAAACCTATCGAATAAAAACCAAAATTTCCCCCAAATTTTACCCCCCAGGGAAATAGAAAATTGCAATTAAAATCGGAAGAAAGGAAAAAACAGCAGGGAATCGACAAAATCCCAGTAGAGGTAAAACCAACCCGGGGGGGGAAACAGTGACAGACAAACCCCTTAAAAAAAGTTCGGGAAACCAAAATCTGGGGAGACCCGGGGATGGGCCCCAAAAACATGGACCCCAAACCCCTCATCCCTCACTCTCCCCAAAAAAAAGGAAATTCTCCGCAGTGCCCCCAAAATTTCCGGCAAATATAAGCCTCTGGCATGCCGAAAGGTTTTTGCGAAAGTGATTTGAACAGGGGAAACCACAGGCAAAAGAGGTATTTGCCCAAGAGAAAAGGGCCCTTTCCCCGCCCAAAAAGAAGCACCACAGAACAATATTTTAAAAAAATGAGGGTTTTGTGTAGAAAAAAACCGTTCCCCCAAAAAAGACATTTTTCCACGTTTTTCATTGAAATTTTTAAAAAGGCCTTCGTAGAGTATGGCATGACGGGTCGGGGGGCCACCATGAACAAATTCAAAAAATTTGGGGAGAAAACTTATCCCCAAACCCTCCCAAAGGGAAATTAAATCAAAGGCCAAACCAAATGCAGTACCTTCCCTACAGGGCACGGTAGGGGAATGGTTCCAACCCTAATTGGGGTCCGACCGGGAAGTTGCTGTCGGGCCCAAATTTTTAAAAAATTTTTCCCCGAAAAAGCATCATGACTGAACCCCTTTGGGGACCAAAACGGCAAAAGTCAGTTGGAAAGGGGGAACAATCACCAACCTCAAGGGGGTTTCCCATTTACATTTACCCGGCTTTGGCAGGAAAATGAAGAGGAATGGCCCCCCAAATGAAGCAACTGGACGAAAAAATTTTCCCCACGATGGGGGGGCATGGAAAAAAGTGCCGGAAAACCAAGTATGACAAAAAATTTCCCCCCCAATCACCCCCAACACCTCTCAGCGGGAAAAAAACTGGAGGGCAGTTGAACCCTTTCAAGTACCTTGGAGCCCTATAATGAGGAGGGATCGAAAAGAAACCCAAATCCCCCGGGAAGAGGCGGGACAAACAGCAGCAAACAATGGCAAGACTGAAGACCCGGGGGGGGCGAAAAAAATCCCCCTCGGAAAGGGGGCCCCCAAAGGGAAAGTTACTAAAGCGCCCAGTCACCTCAAACATGCTTTAAAAGGATGTGAGGAAATGGACACTGAACCGGGAGGGCCCCACAAAAGGGGGATCCAAGCAGTAGAAATGAGATTTCCTAAAAAGGTCCTTGGCATTCATACAAGGACCCTGCACCCAAAAATGAAGGCCCCGAATGTCATCAACAGGGGCGGGACTTGAAGCCTCCCGACCACGGGGTGAAAAGAGGAAACTCAATGGGATGGGCCCCCAACCGGTCCAAAGAACTTGCAAAGACAAACCCGCAAGGGGAAAAGTCCAAGGGAAAGAAGGGCGGGGGGAGCAGAGGAGAAAGTGGGCCGACGACAAACCGTGTTGGGGCAGGGGGGGGATTTTAGTGTCAAACCCGGCCCTCGCCCCCCGACCGGATAAGTGGAGCCAGTGGTCCCCCCCTTTTGTCCCCCCCATTGCAGAAACCCCCACCCCCCCTGGCGGGTTACGGGGGCCAAATGAAAAGGATTTAAAAATTTTTTTTCTGCAATAAAATTTCAAAAAGCATTTTGTGCAAAAACTGAAATGGAAAAAAAACTGTTTTTCCCCCAACTGAAAATAAATTAAAATTTGGGCCCGGGCCCGAAAAACCCCCCCCAATAAATGGTGCTCCCATGAATAAAGTATAAGGGGAATCTCTTGTGGAAAATTATGTATGATCTTTCTCAGCCCCCGGGGAAACCTGTTTTTCCTTTAAAAGTTTCTTAACAACAATTAGGGTTTAAAGGGAAATTTATGAAGAAAGATTTACGTGGAAGACAATGAAATATGAAAATTTAGATACTTTTTTTTCAGTTCAATAATGCAATAAAAACAAAACCCTTTGTTTTTTGGGAAAGTGATTAAATTTTTGTGTCCAGAAATTGCAGGGAAAAAATTTTTTTTTTATGTCTGCAAGAAAAATTTGGGGTAAGCAAATTTTAAAAATTTGTTTAAAAAACAGCATGCACACAAAAACTTAGAATTTTCATGATTTTTAAAATAAAAAGGAAAGAATGCATTGCTGTAAATCGTTTGGGAAACCCTTGCATATAAATTTTATTATTGAAACCCTGAAATTTTTTTGGAATCTGGGGGATTTTTAAACACAAATTTGGGGGCAAAACCCAAAACCCAAAAAAAGAAGTAGTGGGAGTGGTGCTTTAAAAAACCGACAAAAGGGGCCCTTTTGCCCCAAGCGTACATCCGGGGCTGGAGTCCCCGCTGCGACAATAGAAAAACATTTGCTTTTATCTGCTGCCGTACAGGGGCTTTTTTCCCCATGTCACCCCCAAACCTCAGCTCCTCCTCCCTACCACCGGGCCCTTTTTGGTTATTAAATTGAGGTGCAGGAATGTGTGAAAACTCAGGGCTTCCGGGGCTTGTGGGTTGGCTTTCCCGGGGAAAGTGTTGGTTTGGGTGGGGGAAAGGAGTTAAATTGTTTGGGCGGTTGGTTCATTGATTGGTTGATTCCCTATATTGGGTGAATAGTCGCTGATTGGGTGGAGGGGGGGGGGGGGTTTGGGGGAAAGGGGTGTGGGGGGGTGGGGGGGGTTGTGAGGTTCATTGGGCGGGTGGAAATAAAGGAAAAAGCAAAAAAAAGAAAGAAAAAAAGAAAAAAAAACAAAAATAAAAGAACCCCCCGAATTAAAGGGCCAGAAAAAAAAGAAAAATTTTTAAAAGGGAAAAAAAAAGGAAAGCCCAACAAAAAAAAAAGCAAAAAGGGAAACCAAAAGAAAATGAAAAAGAAAAACAAACCCCTTTTTTACAGTATAATGTATTCCACACAGGACAAACATACAACATAACAACCCCGGGGAGAATTGCACTAGACTGGAAAAAATTCCGTTTGGGCCAAATATAATGGGTTTGTGATTGACGGGGTGTTGTCTGTTGTCGTCTGCCCTTTGGGGCCCCTCTTCTTGCCTTTGGGGATGAAAAAACGGTTTCCCCCGCCAAAGCTGTCACGTGACTTGGATAAAAGGGCATTAACTTTTCCCCTGCCGGTTTCCCAGGATCAGAGGGGCCGTTCGTTGTCGTGGTCTAAAGCCCGTATTTTATTTTCCCCCACCTGTCCCCCTTTTGGTCTCTTGTCTTCGTCGGGGGTTTTGTTATGTTTGTTTTCGTCTTTTTTTCTGTCTGTTTGCTGTTTTCTGGCTCGTCTTTGTCTCTCTTTTTTTTTTGTGACTGTCCATATCTGTTTCTATTAGTTGTCTTCCGTCTCTATCTCTCTTATCTTTTTGTCTCCTTTTCTATTCTTCTCTCGTTGCCTGTCTTCGTCTGTTTTTTCCCTTTCTCTCTCTCTGTCTCTCTGTCTCTCCTCTCTCCCCCTTCGTGTAGTGCGTGCTTTTTGTGTGCACATCACGAACGCCTGCACGCTTACACCCCCCCCAGCCCCCACCGACCACCCCCCCCCCCTTTTTTTCCCCCCCCCCCCCCCCCCCACACACACATTGAAAAAGCCTAGGCTAAAGAAGAAGAAGGGGAGAGTGGACTAAAAAGAAAAAAATTCAAGGTTTACACGCTCTACTTAATCTTTGTCTGCGCTTTCCTCTTCTCCGTTTTAAAATTATTAATTTGTTTTCTGCCCGGGAACACCTAAACAACTCAGCAGAACCCATGCGTGCGGTTTAAACTACAGTTATTTTCTTGGGTTTTTTTTTCTTTTGTTGTTCTTTGGGTTTTTTTTTTCTTTTCCCAGTTAGATCCCCGGGGTTCACCAATGGGGAATTTTTTTTGGGTGGTTTGTGACCTTTTTACCCCCACAAAAGTAACCCCGTATTACGATTTGGGGTTGAGTCAAAAAACGACCCCCTGTGTGCTTTGGGTTGTTGTTTTTTCTAAAATTTTTTTTTCCCGTTCCCCGCCCAAAAATGGCTACCCTTTTGAAAGGTGTACGGGGTTTTTAACGCGTGTGAAAAATGTTCTGCATGCGTTTTGCGACAGGGCGTGGGTTGATAGTTCATTTGAAAACATGGTGAATGGGAGCTGCCGGTGTGTGTTTTGTTTCGTTGGTAGTGTATAGATAGTAGATAGATAAATAGATAGATTAGTTGATTTTGATGTAGATGATAGTTTGAAAAAGATAAAGATAGATGACAGATAGTAGATAGCGACGACGACGATATATGATAGAAGATGATTTTAAAAGATGATAGAAAAAATAGATAGATAATAGATGATAACAGACAGACAGCAGGGGGAAGATAGTAGATAGTAGTAGATAGATAGATAGATAGATAGTAGATAGATAGATAGATAAAAACAAGAGAGAGAAGATAGACAGACAGCAGACAGACAACAGAAGTAGATAGATAATTTAAAAAATAGATGATAGAAAAGATTGATAGATAGATAATGATTGATAGATAGATAGATAGAAAAAGATAGATAGATAGATAGATAGATAGATAGATGTCATGAGATTAAAAAGCAAAATTTTAGCTTTCGTTGAAAGTTAGTTACATCAGACCTTACTACTACACTATACTACTATACTACTACTATACTATACTACTCTAAACTCTACTCCCTACTCTACACTACTCTATACTGCTGCTGTGCTGCTGCGCTGTACGCGCTGCTGTCTGCTGCTGCGCTGCTGCTGCTTCTACTGTACACTACTCCACCCCTATACTGCTGTGCTGCTGTTTACTGCTACTTCCGGGCTGCGCTGCGTGCTGCTACTACACTATTACTATATATACTTCCCCCACTCCTACTCCTACTACCTACTCTCCTATACCCACTGCGTTTGCTTTCGTGTGCTAGCTGCGTAATGCTAAAGTGCTGCTCTACTTTATGCTACTGCTTCTGTTTTA
>CM054141.1:42751853-42766853 GCA_028751875.1 Rapana venosa | reverse complement strand
GTGTGTGTGTGTGTGTGTGTGTGTGTGTGTGTGTGTGTGTGTGTGTGTGTGTGTGTGTGTGTGTGTGTGTGTGTGTTTTGTGTGGTATTTTGGTGTGTGTGTTGTGTGTGTGGATTTGTGTGTGCGCTCGTGTGTGTTGTATGTGTGGATTTGTGTGTGTATGTGTGGGTGTTGTGTTGTGTTGTGTGTGCGTGCGTGCAAGCGTGTGCGTGTTTGTGCACATGTGTGTGTTTGTGTGTGTGTGTTTGTGTGCGTGCAAGCGTGTGTGTGTGTGTGCATACGTGCGTGTGTGTACATGTATGTGTGCGCGTGTGTGTACACGTGTGTGTGTGCCTTGACAAATATACACTCATGCATGGACGAACATACGCATGTACGTAAATAGCACACATGTCTCCCCTCTCTCTCTCTCTCTCTCTCTCTCTCTCTCTCTCTCTCTCTCTCTCTCTCTCTCTCTCTCTCTCTCTCTCTCTCATTACAAAATCAAAACCAAACCAAAAACCAAAATCAACCCCCCACTCTTTTCATCTTCATCCATTACACGCGTCACCCACACACGAGCACTTTTGACCCCCCAAAAAAAAAAATTCATACAACAATGTTTCTTTTCTAGAAAAAAACAACAACAACAACAATCAAACAAACAACCCCACACCAACAAACTTACATAAGCCAAGACACTGAATCGATGACAGGCCACTCTCTAAAGAAACACACGGCTGAGTACAGAAGATGCTCTGTCAGTCAGTCACACAGCAAAACAGTGGTGACAATTATGAACGGGGTAAGCCACACACACACACACACACACACACAGACACAGCTGAAGGAAGGTCGGGCTGTGCACGAACCAACGAACGAACGAACGTACACAGGCTGGCAGCTCGCACGCACGCACGCACGCACGTCTGCCAGTGCCAGGCCTGAAAGAAACTGCAGAACTCAGAGGACAGCGCTAGGTGTGTCGCCCGCTATTGCTGCTTCTGCTGCTGCTGCTATTGATGCTGAGGCTGCTGCTGTTTCTGATGCTGTTGTTGCTGCTGTTGTTGCTTTTGCCGTTGCTGCTTTTGCTGTTTCTGATGCTGTTGTTGATGCTGTTGTTGCGTTTGCTGCTGCTGCTGCTGTTGCTGTTGTTGCGTTTGCTGCTGCTGCTGCTGTTGCTGTAGATGCTACCGCTACTGCAGCTGCTGTTGTTGATGTTGATGATGATGATGATGGTGGTGGTGGTGGTGGTGATGATGATGATGATGATGAGGTGGTGGTGGTAGTGGTGGTGGTTGATGGTGATGATGATGATGATGAGATGATGATGATGATGATGATGATGGTGATGATGATGATGATGATGATGATGGTGTGGTGGTGGTGGTGGTGGTGGTGGTGGTGGCGGTGATGATGATTTTGATGATGATGATTCCGCTGCTGCTGTTCTATGGACTGCGGACGCAATACTTTATCACCCATGGTGAAGAAGAGTGGTGTTGACACTTTTTGTTTTGCGTTTTTATTTTTTATCACTTCTTTCACGATTGCAGTCTTGTCACAGAATGTGCTGCTCTGTGTAGTTTGGAAAATCTGAAGCTCTTTTTCAAAGCGGTTAATGGGATGGGAGATGAAGTGTGTGTGTGTGTGTGTGTGTGTGTGTGTGTGTGTGTGTGTGTGTGTGTGTGTGTGTGTGTGTGTATGTGTGTGTGTATGTGTGCGTGCGTGCGTGCGACGTGCGTGCTGGTGTGTGTGTATGCGTGCGTGTGTGTGTGTGTGAGTGCACGCACGTGCGCAGGCACATGTACGTGCATAAGTAGGTTATGGATAGCCGAGAGCGGGAGAAGGGGGGCAGGGGAGGTTAGAGTATTGACAGTAACTGGTGTACAAACATAAAATGGTCAAGCATTAGCAAAACATCACAACCGAAAGAGCATGCCAGAATATGAAACAAGCCTGACAACAAGCAGCAAGCCTATGTCTGTATAGCTCTTTCCCCTCCTGCTCTTCGCTATACTCTCTAAAAAGGAGTCACTGACCATTGCACTGAATGCGAAGATGTTCATCATACTCCTTTATTTATAATTAATTATCTTACTCCTGTGCCAAGCTTGAGTCTCTGCAAACGGCTCTCTCCTTCATTCTGACACGTTCTTCGGTTTTTGTAAATGTCTATTCCTCCGTCTCTTGCCTTCAGCAGTTAGTTGCCTTCAGAATGGCTTTAGCAAAGTCCCTGAATCTTGCCATGTGGCTACACCAACATGGTGTTCTTTTATCATCTGATGCCAACAACACCTTGTATGGACGTAGGCTTATGTACTGTGTGGTGGTCTACCGTACGTGTGTGTGTATGTGTCTGTGTGTGTGTTTGTGTGCGTGTGTTTATGTGTGCGTGTGTGTGTGCGCGTGCATGTGTGTGTGTGTTGTGTGTGTGTGTGTGGGGAGGGGGAGGGTGTATGATAAGTGTATCTGATGTTTAATATCGTGATAGCACCTCATTTCCATGGCTTGAGTTCGTTTTCTTAGATCTGTGGTCAGGATCTATGCTTTGTATACGTACGGAAAGATGGGGAGTGTATCAGTGCACGCAGAAACAGGAAAACCTTTAGGAATATGGGGATAATCTTGTCCTTTCCACTCCACTCTCAGTCTGGACAGTGCCTTGTCCATCGAGAGGATGTCTGGTTTGATCTCTGTGTTGAAGATGTTGGATACCAGCCAGGTAAATGGACGCAGCGCTGTTGGTCTTTTCGCCGCCTTTGAGAGGATTTCTTGTTTGATCCCTTCTTTGATGATGGTTGATACCATGTAAGGTATTTCTTGTGACAGAAGAGCTGCTGGGAGGAGAATAGCCTACTCCATTCAACTAACTGTCCCCATCGCCGCTGTCGTCAGTAGGAGCTCTAAGCAATGCCGCCAGGATTCGTCATCTTTCTCCGTCTCTGCTGAGTTCTACGATCTCCTATAGCCCTTCCAAACCACTGACCTCAGTGATATTGGCAATGCAGGATGTTGGTAATCTGCCTCTTTTCCTTCTGTTTTCAACCTTACCTTGGAGAACAGTGGTCATTAGCTTTGTCCTTGTTTTTCTGTTTGCGATAACAAACATATCTCAGTCTGCGCTTATCAGTGTCACCAAACATTTGTTCGAGTTCATTTAACATTTGTCTTTGCACTGAGAGTTCATCAAAAATGCCTTTTATTAATGTGTTCTTCTGCCTGACCACTTGACTTGTAGAAGTCGACTGTAGAACCACATTTCTGCTGCATTCATTTTTCTCTTTCCAATAATTTTGTCCAGGCTTCTGACCCATACAGCAGTTCAGAACAAATGAGTGTTTTGACAATTGAAATGGTGATATATTTAGGTATGGATATGCCTTTATTCCTTTCCAAATAAAGTAAAAATAATATATCACAGAACTACCGCCCCCCCCCCCCCCTCACACACACACACACAAATGTGTGGGTATTTGACCAAGTAGTCTTCGAAATTATACTGTCTCTTATACGCAAGAGAACTCTAGATTTAAAGATACTGAAAGTATACTCCTACATACACCAACTTCATATGGGCTTGTAAAAGAGTTGACTTGTATTGGCATATTTATTTTAAAGAATTCCTAATCTCAAGGTGTTGAAATGTACTTTTGTATACCAGTATGCCAAAAGGACTTACGATTCAAAAGTGTTTAACGATGCCCCCATACACACCTGCAGGTCCTGAGATCCAAAATTGCCCAGCTGTACTGTCATAATCATACACCAAAAGATCTGAAAACCAAAGGTGTTAAGCTGTACTATCATTAACATCAAAACTACTTGAGATTCAAAGAAGTTTAATGTCTAAAATCAGCCGTACTGTTATTGATGCTCTCTTGTGGAAGAAGTAGATGAGGTGGAATCAAAATTGTGTCTGAAAAGAGAAATCAACCACAACTGACAACATGGCAACAGGGAAACAAGCAGAAGAGGGAGGAGGAGGTGGGCTATGAGGGGAAGCAACCAATGTTTTGAAACTATAAATGTCTACAAACAAGCGGCATAAAGATCTGGCAGACAAGAGGTCAGCCAGTAAGTACTATGGACCTGATCATCACACTGAATGTCGCTACTGACCACAGCCAAGATCTTTTCATTCCTTCATTGATATTAGCAGATCTTCGTAAGGATGAATGCACACACACACACACACAGATAGATAGATAGATAGATATAGATAGAGAGAGATAGATCGATATATATCAGTGTGTGTGTGTGTGCGAGGGAGAGAGAGAGTGAGTGTGTGTTTGTGTGTGTGTGTGTGTGTGTGTGTGTAGCGAAGGGCGTTATGTTCACGAAAATAAACAAAAAGTCCTTAACTTGAATTTTTTTTTTTTAATTTTGCATTTACTTCCTGACACTGCCTTGCTGAATAGGGACGTAGACTTTAGATGGAAATGCAGCGTATACACACACACTTTTCTGTAGGATGCTTTTTTTCCCCCTTAATTAATCTTCAAGGGGACGGGATAGCTCAGTGGTCGGAGCACTCGCTTTCCCCCAGCCAAGTTAAGCAGCGTCGAGCGTGGTTACCAGTTGGATGGGTGACCGTTTGCGCGCCTTGGCTTCAGTACAGTTCCCCCAGTTCATCATCATCATCATCATCATCATCATCAGACCCGTGACCTTGGCGGTCGTGGGGGAGACACGAAAGACGATGCCGTGGTAAGCCTCCTCCATCCATCTCGGTCCTTCCCCCAGTTCAGCCAGCTGTAAATGGGTACCTGCCCTCTTTAGGGTCAGGGAAGGTAAAGCAGCGAGGGAGAGGAGATGGGCGCCGCCCTCAATATGCTGGCCCTAGAGAAGTGAGGTTTCTGACGCCTCTCTCCCCTACGACCTTATAGGTTATGGGACTCCTTTACTTTACCTTTACTGCTTAATCTTCATGTCTCTCTGCTCTAACGTTTCTTTTTCTCCATCTTTTTCTGGGCTTTGTTTTTCTCCTTGAAACTTTTAGTCTCAACATCCTCTACTCTTTTTCTCCCTCACTCCCTTGCCTTCTGTTCTCTTTTTTTCTGCTTTTTCCTCCTTCACCGCTTCACTTCACCTATCCCTAAGTCCCTTAGACATTGGGGGCACTAATGAAGATTTTGCAACCAGATTCCTCCACTCCCCACGGTCCTCTAATTTCTGTAACAATTTGTTCCACTCAAGGCCAATCCACTCTCTGATGTTGTCTTCCCATCATTTTCTCTGTCTGTCTCAACTCCCTCCTTGTACTGTTCCCTCCTTATAATGTCTTTTTTTTTCTTCCTCTTGTTCTTTTCCCTTGACAGACTAAGGGATCTAGCAGCTTCAGTAAACAAGATCAATGACTAGGCCTATCAGTTCTCAGCATATAATAAATGACGGTCTGCACACAAGTGGATTCTTCAGGCCGTTGTTCTCATGATCTGTGCCAGTGACCATGAATTGTTGTCACTGGCCTCTTTAGAGATTGTTGTGATCTCAAGAGCAGCAGTTGTGTCTTTGTTTAGTTTACTGGGGGGGGGGTGGGGGGGGGAAGGCATTTGATGGCTGAGCGGTGAGGTTCACCAAAGGTGAGATGTTTACATAATTATGCTAACAGTTTTGCCCAAGGTAAGGTAGTTGCACTCTGACTTTGGGAATGATGTCCTGACACCAATGTGCATGTATTTTCTAATGTAGATTTTGTCATCCGTTCTTACCAGCACAAATGGCCTAACCCTTCTGAAAGGCAAAATTAGTTTTAATGTGTGCATAAGATGTTCTGCGTGCACTCACAAACTGGGCCTAGCTAGCTTTATAGTCTCATCTGGAGGACTGTCAGGGGAGTGGAGTCGGTATTGTACTGTTATTAACTCTAGGGTGAAAATCCTATTGAATGGGCGTCTCAGGTGGCTCGAACCGGGAATGTGAAATTGCAAGCGCAATGCTTTAACCACAAAGCTATCCCACCTCCATGTTCAGTTTAGTTTAGTTTTGATTATTAGGATTTGTGAATGCCATTTTTTTTTTTTGCTGGATGTACGTCAGTGTGTGTGCCTGTGAAAAAGAGAGTGAGAGAGAGAAATGTGTTTGCCCCTGTGTGAGTGTGCTTGGAATGAGCACAAAGGTGCAGGCTTGTGTGTGTTGGTGATATCACCAAGCATGTCAATATTTTTCTGCAGCTGTGAAACTTTAATAGTGAGCCAGACAGACAGGCAGACACCGAGACAGGCAAGAAGAGGGTTCAAACCTGTCGCCTCGCACTATTCTAGACGGGTGTCTTACTGTTTGACCGTTTATTCACCTTTCACTCTCCATTTTCTTAAAACAAAAAAAAAGGGGGGAGAGGAGTAAACTAAAAACCTTTATTAGATTTTAAAAAATTATTTGATACAAACAGTGCACGGATGAACAAACACATTTTAGTTAAAAAGAGGGTAACAGAATATGCAAAAAATTGCTTTTTACATCCAGCACTCATAAGAGCATAATAAAAGATATCTCTACTTTTGACTTGAGGAACCCAAATACTTCAAAGGCATTATTTTCTCCCACAGTAAAATCACACACATACAATAAAAGATCTCCAAACACAAAACTCATACACCCAGTTACTTTCCCCCACTTTTCAATGTCTAAAATTGACAAATTCAAACTCTCAAGCCTAAGCACAATGTAACTCCCAATACAAAGATACAGATCCAGTGCATTCAGAAATGGACATCCACTAACTTCCACATACCACAAAGTCTAAACTGTTGACAGCTCAAATAATGACCGGCAAACCCACTCACCACAAACTGGACTTTAATACATCTTAAGTTTAAGTATGCAGGCAGCCGTTTCATGCAAGCTGAACTCCACTTTGCTTTTATATACATATATATATATATATATATATATATATATATATATATACACACATATATATATATATATACACATAATATACATAATATTATATATATATATATATATATATATAACATAACAAACTTAGCTAAAGCCATCAACACAGAAAGATACTTCAAAGTCACAGCCATTTCAAATCTTACTAAAAGATCAAATGAACCTGGAGAAGAGAAGTTTTCAGACCAAGATTAAAGGCAGAATTGTGTTGTGCTTTCTCGGTATCTCTCTTTGTCTTGCTGTATTTCATGGAGTTATACTGAAAGATTTTTTTCACATTTTCTTCTCTGTTCACAAAACCATATAGTGTGAGCATTTTCTCATAAATGTTCCCTCCTCTACCTTATATGATGAATTTATCACAAATGAGATTTCGCTATCATTGTAACTACAGCATACATGGCAGAATCATACAACTGTCAATTCTTCATATCAAATAAACGTGCAGATACATTTTACAATATTTCATTACACCTTGAGAAGACTGATATAGTTAACTAAAGATAGTGTCACTAAACTTTTTCCAGGTTGGGTCAAAATGCACATCAAACAAAAGTACCCAGAGCACAAAGTATTGTGATCAACATACTTCTGCCAAAAAAAAAGAAAAAAAAGAAAGAAGACAAAATTAAAATACTCTTACTGACCAACAAACACTGAAATTGTGTGCCGGTGGAAACCGATGACAAAACTGGCAAAACTGCATACACATGGGGACTGGATGTAAAAAAGCACATGAGTGCTTATTCCATTATCCTCGATATAAAAGAATTTTTTTTTAAATAAATAAATAAAATAAAATAAATTAGACTGGGTGACAGATTTCTCTCCCACATAAACGGCCCAAACTTTAAACAGATTGATATTTCACAGATTATCATGATGCAGAAACAAGAGATATCACAAGATATATGCATTGGATTTCTATCCACAAAGAACAAGCACAACATCAGGGAGGCACTTCTGTTTTCTTGTAACCATGACCTAACAAAAGCAGTCTAGCAAATAAAATAATGGCATTTGAAGCGGTCTTGTTAGTTGAGTTGCCTTTACTCCCAATTTATAAATGCAAATACGTACTTCAACGTACAGTTTAACAATGAAAGCCATATGCTTTTTTTTCTTCTTTAAACTTTGTTTTCTTTGCGAAGTATTTGTTCACAAGGGCGTGACAATAGAGCACAGACGACATTTTCAGTTGAGAGATTCTTGCCCCCTGAAATTCCGCCTTTCTGTCATGATCTAGGTATGTTTTTTATGGGATTCTCAGATTCTGTTTCTATAATATGCATGAGTATTCATGAACCAGAAAAAGAAAAGCAACATTTTAAAAAACCCCAAAAGGGAAGGGGGAGGTAGAATTCTGCTACTAATGATTATAAATCTGCACTCATTTCAGATCTCTAAATGACTCTATCGCCCAATACAGAGATCAGATATGATGATTATCCTGTAAAACAGCAACTGACATACATATACACACACATGAAATGGAATGTTCACAGAGTATGAAAGATATCTGCTGTTATGGATTTGACATATGATGACGTCAGCAGATGTCCAAAACCACACAAATCTGATGTAAAGAGACGATTACAGAAAAAAATACATCACCAATAAACCAAATTAAAAACTGCAGGGGTGGGATTGAGGGAGCAGACAAAGTCAAAACCAGCAAGCAGTGAAAAACATTAGGAAAACAAGAGAAACAATGAAACTAAAAATTGAAAAGCCCCACTACATGATGAATAATGCCACTTTATGTTTCAAAACATCAAACTCTTAAAATCAAGAAACCCTTCAGAACAAACCATGTTTTTTTCAGAAAATTAATTAAAGCATCAACTAGGACTCAAAATGTCTAGATTATATCCTTTTTGTGTGTGAAAGAACAAATAAGAGTTACAAATTCTTGATGAGATGATGTTTTTTAAAATAATTACAGCTTGGAGATGGATGAAAAAAACTCCAAAGTGGATCTGACAACAGTAAGAATAATCATAAGTTTCTTTAAAAAAGTACTTGTGTCAGATATAATACCACAGCACATCTATAAAAATAAGGTCTTCAGGACAAAACCTTCAGCTTTCAAACAAGAACAAAAAAAATTCGTAAGTGGTTAATGGCAAAACAATCTGATTACAAATAAGACCCAATGAAAAACAAAAGTGGAAAATGGAGAGAAACTCAATTTCCAGCCAGAATACAACGGTAATATCAAATGAAGCTACATCAAGAAATTAAATCCAAATCAGGAGGGTGGTGGGAATTTAAACTTGGAGAATTCTGTTCTCCTCCTACGAGCGAATGGTGAATGTAGATTTGTAGCAGCCAACAAATTTTCCCTCAGAGGTCATTGTGGCCGTCACGTTGTAATCACCCACTGCAAACACTTCGGCACCAATGGAAGCGCTGATGCCAGGCTCCTTGTACATACCCTGCAAGCACAAGAGACAAAAATGACACGAGCGGTTAGAGTTGACTCATCAGTATGATGATCTGAAAAGGTTAAAGCTATTCATTAATAATTACAATTTACAATCATGAGTTCTGAAATGATTTTTTGTTTTAAAAAGAAAGTAATACTGGAATAATAAAAGCTCAGCTCCACAATGGGCTGGAGAAAGAGCCTCTATGCCAAGATCATCTTGTTTCTTTTTTTTTTAAACTGGATTTGTTGATCGTTTTATTTTTATAATTTTGTTTGTCTGCAGGGGGGAGGGGTTGCTCTCTCCGGCACAGCTCCCTCCCCCTTGTTCTCTTGAGGGAGTTTTCCGTTCATGTGCACAAACATTATTTATACCATGTATAAAATTGTGGGGTATCTTTTTCATTCAAGGAACAGCATATTCTCTGACCACACTGAATATTATTTTTGATATTATGAAATATAGACAGCAATAATGAGTATTTTCTCACTTTTTGCTGATTCTCATTTTACACATGTTTATCAAGAGTGTGTGTGTGTGTGTGTGTTCATTCTTCAATGTAACATCTTTCACTTTGAGTGACATTAGACAAAGAGACAAATAGGGGGAAATGAAGGACAAAAGCAGATGCCTGTGTTTGACTGAAAGTTTGTGATTTTCCACTTGTAGTGTGAGCGTGTGTATGTGTATGTGCGTGTGTAAGAATGCGCGCATGCATGCATGTGTGCACACGTGTGTGTGTGTGTGTGTGCGTGTGCTCAGTCTTCACTGTGCTGATTACATGCAGTGGAAAATGGCAGGAAACAGGAACAGTGGTTGAACAGTGTGAATTGTGTTCACACTGCTTGTTAATAAAACAATCCTGGGTTCATGCAGATCATTTGGTAAATAGTATGTCTTAGATTTTTTTGGGGGTGTGAGTTCATTCCTTGGCTACTAGTGCTCCAAGGTTCACTGAAGGTGAGATTTTGCGTATGCGACCGTTTTTGCCCACCAGTAAGGTAAGAACTTCCAAGAACTCTCTCATCTGCAAACCCTTTCAGAGCCAAGAAAAAAAACAACTAAAGAAGTACTTCCTCGGAGCCTGGGAATTCTAAGGAATAGAGGACACATAATATATTAGTTATAATTAATAACATTATTCTAGCTCTAAAACTACACGACATACAACACGGAACCTTACAGGGTGTTGTTACTTTAAGAAAATGAATGAGGATTCTGAATCTGGAGTTTATTTTTCACACTATTTTGATTTGAAGGACACTCACGAATGAAATAGCTTCATGCAGGATGCCAGTGGACAGCCTGGAGCCATTGAAAGGATTAAGACATTTTCTTTTCAAAAAATGGCAGGAAAGTGTGACTCTGTGCATGCATGCAAGACTACAGGGCAGTAACTCTGCAGGTGAGTCAATATAATTTAGAAAGTAACTAGTTGCAAGTTTCAGGACGAGTACATGTACTACGATTTTTATTTTCCTTTCATAAAATTTCACACAACTTTTTTTTATAACTCAGATCAGAAAAGTCAGACTTTTCCCACAAGTCAGACTTTTTCCACAAACTCTTTTTACAATTACTGACAACAGGATCATATTTGGTACATTTTAAATGCTTACTGGCAAACGACCACTTTTTAAGGATTTTTAAAAGCCTTAAAATTGAAACACGCCCCTCCCCCCTCCCCAAATTTTTTTTAAAAATCAGCTGTTTTAGTATCTATACAGACTGACCACTGGCACTTGGCTGGATGCAAAACTTATGACCTCCCTTGCATCTTTTTAATAGGATCCCAAACGTAAGGCCCAAAGATTTACCAAGTGTCTATTTTCTTCAATACATTTTTTTTTTTTGGGGGGGGTGGGGGGGGGGGGGGGGGGGGGGGGGGGGGGGGGGGGGGGGGGGGGGGTCCTGCAACATTTTGAGCATATTTTATTTCTTTTTATCATTATCTTTGAATGGCAGCATAAATACACCACAAGAATATCAAATATTCTTGTAAATACAGCTTACACTTTTTAATTATGAAACATGTCTCGCTGTAAGTTAACATCAACACTAGCTGTAACCACCACAGAAACCTCTGACCAGGGCACACCCAGAAGCCAAAGCTTGAATCATGTCAGGCCAAAGGCATGGTTCTTACTAGGCTATGCCTAAGCTGCTGCCATTTAAACATTATTAACCTCTTAACTGCCCAGTGCAAGTGCACCCTATATAAGTATGTTTTTTCGAGCCAGAAGGTCCATAGAGCCGGAGCTTATCCCGGTTTCTGTAGCGTTAAGCGAACTGATGGTTTTTCACCACCCCTGTGACAGGACGCTAGTCTGTCGCCAGATACTTCCCCAGCAGAGCTGGTACCCACTTGTACACCTGGGTGGAGTGAGGAAAATAGGAGTAAAGTGTCTTTCCCAAGGACACAACACCGAGCCGAGCGGGGATCGAACCCGCGACCTCTGGATCATGAGTTTACCGCCTGAACCACTCGACCACGGTGCCTCCCCTGCACCCTATATGCCGGGGAATAAAATTCTTATGTACCACTGCTATGTTCATATCCCTCTTACTCAGAAACTACTACATGAATATTCCTGATAGTCTACCCTATGACAGTATATATATCATAGATTACTTCGAGGCAAGCTCAAATTAGTTAGCATGATATTTCACTGCGAAAATATATTTAAAATGTAAAACTTGACCATAAATACGATTTCTTCATCACCACTGTCATTCGAGTACCCCCCATCTCAATAATGTCAAACATATGTCTAGGCCAAATCTCATTCATTGTTTTTTAAATACACGATCTCCTGAATCATACGCGATCGTTTTCATCAATGTTAGGTAAATCTAGAGTTTTATTTGCCACTTTAAGAGCTGTGTAAAGTTATTGATGCCTTCAACAAGAAGTGTCAGCAATTTTGAACAAGAACTCCCCAAGCAGTCATGCATAAAAACACAAAATACGAGCGAAAAAACTATCGTTTTTTGCCACGGTTTTTGCAGCTCGATGTTGCCAAGCAACAGGAGAGTGACCTCCATTAATTTTGGAGTTGTTTCCCTTTAACTGTAGTCAAGGAAGCAGGCTTCTTTACTTGGGTTCGACACCCCGGAAATTTTCCGGGTTGTTGGCGTATAGGGTGCATGTTTAGCCCCGGAGAATTTCCGGGGTAAGGCAGTCTAGTGGTTAATAATAATAATAATAATAATAATGTATGGAATTTATATAGCGCTGAATCTTGTAAAGCAACAAATCAAAGCGCTCAAATGACTTTTTTCTTTTTTTTTTGCGTGTGTATGCGGTTTTTTTAATTTTGTCATCTGTTCCCACCGGCACACAATGGCCTGCTCTTTCAAACAGCGGAACAGGATTTAACGTGTGCGCAAGATGTTCTGCATGCATTCGCACACGGGGCCTCGGTTTATAGTCTCATCCGAAGGACTTATTGGCTAGGGGTTGTTTTTGCTTCTTGTTCCTACTGAACCATTGCTAAATCAATGATACAGTGGACGAAGGTGGAACAGGTTACCTGCATTCAACCAACGGATTCTTATTCTCACTGTCCTATTTTATGGTTACATAAAATTTGGAATCTCCCCCCCCCCCCCCCCCCCCCCCCTTAAAAAAAAACAACAACAACAACAAAAACAACCAACCAAACAAAAAAAGAAACAAAGTCCAATACACACTAGACAAAACCTTACCTTGGCATAAGGACACTTGCAGGGAATGCCATGGTCCACCAGTTCTGGAGGACAACTCTGCACATTCTCCAGCATCTCACACACATTGTAGCTGCAAGAGCCAAACTGACCAAGGCAGGGGATGCGGATGTAGCTGCTGCCTATTCTCTTGTAAAGGTCTAGAGTGATCTGGAATTAAAGCAATCATTAAAAAACTTTTAAAACAACTTAAACACAACTACCTCTCAATACGCTAAATGAAATACTGTGTAAAATATAATAACAAAGTATTCTCTTTAAAAAAAAATTTTTTTTAAATCATCAACTCGAGTTCATCCGTTCCCAAAGTTCTTTGCTTTGGCTGGTCAATTCTGCATGGGTCAATTAGGGCAACTATGTTCAGGCTTTTTCTTTTTCTTCTTTTTTTTTTGGTTTTTGTTCTTTAGCTAGAGCTTTCAGGTTTACACATTTATATACAAGCAATGGTGAGACTTGGCATATGCTACCATTTGCCCACTGCCTTTGAGGATCTTTTCCACTTTTTGCTGACATACTGCACACAGTAGTTTTAAAAATATAATATAAAAAAAGAAGACATACTGGTTATGGCTTCAGGTTAAGGCTGAAGTAGCATGTACAGTACAAATAAAATTTAGCTTTAAATTTGTGTTTCTATCGTTTATGGTCTAGACTATAGGATGCTGCCACCTTAGATAATTAGGGTCTTCAGTTAGCTTATGCACTTGATCCAACAGTAGTTTGATAGTAGAGATCGAAAGTGTCTGCTAAGCGGGATGTCTAGAGTTTCCTTTCCAATTCCTGCTTGCCAACAGCTCCTTTCCAAATTCCTCCTAGCCAACAAGTTTGTGCATGGGCTTACATATGTTTGGAGTTTGTGTGTGTGTGAACAAGCGGGTCTACATTTCTTTCTCAGATCTCCTCACACTGCTTCCCTGTCCATTGCAAATCGAATCTGAACATTTCATTATCTCAAAAACATGATAAAGTCATGTGGGAAGCATGCACTATCCACACACAGTTATACTACATTACCTACATTTTGGTTAAATGTCGTTTCCGTCTCAACTGCTTTCTTATAACAGCCAAAGGCTATTTAATAAAATGCTCATGGCAAAGTTTGCATTTTCCTTTTTCTGTTGATGAATAAAATAAGCTGTTGGACTTTTTTAAACCGGTGCAAAAAGAACCAAAAATTGTCATAATAGTGCATCAGAAGGGAATACAAGCCTCTGTGAAGGTTACGACAATGAGAAGTAACGCTGCTAAGACACGCTCATCAGGAAAGAATGTATTTTGCCTTAGGGCTTTATATTTTTAAACTGAAGCTATATCACCATTGACATCTCAATTTCATCCAACTTCCTTAACTCGTCTTAGCAATCCAAATGTAGCATATTTACAGCTATTCTACCAACCTACATAGGGGTTTTGGGGTGTGTTTTTTTTAAAACATTACAGAAAAGTCCCCTGCAGAAGTTCAGTTTATTTTCATTCCATCTGAACGCCAAACAAAAAAAACAAAAAAACAAAAACAAAAAAAAAGAAGAAAGAACTGTACAATGGAACCTTTTAAAAATTGTATTCACCAGCTAGAGCATGTTACTTGCAAGTATAATGCCTGAAAAAAGGATCAAAACTTTCAATTCAACCTCGAATCACATTGATCAATAGAAAAGTTTAGTTACAAGAAAAATATCAAAGTGAATAATCATATAAATCTGTTTTACTGGGGGGGGAGGGGGGGGGGGGGTTAAACTAGATAATAGACTATTATACAGGTGGGAATAAAAAGCTCTTTAAATCCATGAAGTATCTTACTCTTAATGATTAAACAGAAGTTTAAAAAGTCATAAATGAATCATAAAATTATTGGCTGCCTAATAATACAAATAGTCCGCACTACCTGGTAACTGGCTTACAAATTTGAAATAAAAACGACCAGTCTATGGGAAATCAGTAACATGCAAAATGAAGACTTTTA
>CM054141.1:42726853-42746853 GCA_028751875.1 Rapana venosa | reverse complement strand
GAAAAAACTTTTTAAAAACCAGGCAAACAAACAAAAGAAAACCCCCAGCGCCCCCCCCCCCCCCCCCCCCCCCCCAAAAAAAAAAACAAAAAACAAAAAAAAAAAAAAACAGCAACAACACAACACACAACAACAACAACAAAACAACAACAACAACAAAACAACAACAAACAAACACAAGAGAAAAAATAGACAAACAAACAAAAACAGAGAGAGAGCAAAGAAAACCGTGCTTTTATTTTGTATATGGGAGAAAACTTGCAATATTCTCTTGTACTCCATACGCAGCATATTAGAGTTTTTTCCCTTCGACCACAAACTATTTCTCTTGCGGTTGGAAAGTCATGACCTGTTCTTGTTGCTTGTGTTGCAAAGGTTGTGTGTGTATTTGTGCGAACGTGACACATCATGGTCATTTCAATAAGAATTCCGTTGTTAGCGATAATTTATTCAGGCCTTTAGACTATGATGAAAGGCATCCATCTGGGTTAGTCTATCAGTAATTGGAGCACAGAGGTTGTTGGAATTGTGTTCTCTCCCTACAATGTGTGTACTTTGAATCAGGTCATTAGTGATATAAAGGGATAAAAGGTAAAGTAAACGTGTCCCATAACCTGTAATGTTGTAGGGGAGCCAGGTGTCAGAGACCTCACTTCTCTAGGGGCCAGCATATTGAGGGCGGCGCCCATCTCCTCTCCCTCGTTGCTTTATATTACTTTCCCTGACCCTAAAGAGGCAGGCAGAGGCATTAACAGCTGGGTGAACTAAGGGACTGTACTGAAACCAAGGCGTGCAAACGGTCACCCATCCAACTGGTAACCACGCTGGATGCTGCTTAACCTAAGCTTGGGGAAAGCGAGTGCTCTGACCACTGAGCTATCCCGTCCAGGTGCAAACCACTTTGTTTCTATGCTGTGAAAAACAGCCACCAGAAACTGTTGTCAGGTATACTCCATTGAAGAGGGCTATCACTAACCTTTCTTTTATCATTAATCTGTTGAGAAGCAACTACACTTAACACTGAGCTGCAAACAAAACAAAAAAATCCATATACAGTTATTCGGATTAACGTGAAGTACTTACAATACATGAGAAATGGATTTGAGGATACTTTTAGTGAACACAGACTGTGACTTCCAAATTTGTAGTCATCTGTATTCTCGCAAAATATTTGAGTAACTAGCAGGAAAGAATCTGTAGACAATTTTTGACATTAGAATGAAGTGATTACAAGAAATGGAGAAATGACTTTAAAAACACTTTGTATAAACATAAAATGCGAGTTCTAAATTTTGTGTCCATAGATATTCAAGTACAATGAAGTTATAGGTGTGGGTGGGGGGTTTTTTTCAGTCTTACCTCTCTAAATGTGACGGTTAATCAAGTTAACTATTATTTATTTTTTTTATTTATGTATTCTTTTATTTCGAGGATAATGGAATGTGCTTTTTTTACATCCAGTCCCCGTGTGTATGCAGTTTTGTAAACTTTGTCATCCCTTCCCACCGGCACACAGTAGCCTACTCTTCCGAAAAGCGGAACGGGTTTTAACATGTGCGCAAGATGTTCTACGTGCGTTCGCACACGGGACCGCAGTTTATAGTCTCATTCCAAGGACTTTTGGGGAGAGTGGAGTCTGCACTGATGTTAACCCAAATGCTGACTGTTGCAGAATGACTGTGGTTTCCAGATGTACACTGTTGGCGGGGTCCTAAGCAGGCCACATCAGAACATGTGCTCTGAACGTTTGTCAAGCATCCCATATTTAAATAAATCTGCTATAATCCTCATTGAATAACTCATTGATATCACCCGACAGGGGAGATTGGTGAAGGGTGGGGGAGTCTTCTTCGGCCTTCAACTCTGATGTTCCCCAGTGGTAAGATTATTGTCACAGGGTGCTGTTTGAACAGACTCTTGTCTAGTTCTGTACACACAGCCTCATGACTTTGTTGCGGTATGGCCTTTGTTTACAATCCCTTTTCTCTGTCTGCTGAGACCTTTGTCCTGTTGTTTAGGTAGGGTCTGAGGCATTAGGTTATTGAGTGGTTGTTGGTGTTCTAATCTCTGAAGACAGTTGAGACCCTCAGACATTTCCCTTCCCATCAGGTGCCCACCTTGTTTCTAGGGTTTGATGATTCGAGGGATACAGTGTGGAATTTGAACAAATGAAACTTAAGCCCATTGTATACACAGCACATGTACATTTTCTTGGGTAGATGACCATATCGCATGGCTGGTGATGTGTTATGCTGGCCCTAAATCGAAAATGTCCACTGGGACGTAAATACAATCACAACATTAACAAATGGCTATGTGGCATAATGCCCCCACTTGTCTGCTGCTCAGAATCCCTGTCAAGTCCAACATCAGCTCTGTGAAGTAGTTCTGTGGTCCTCCCTGGAGGAGAGCTTCACTGCTCTTATGATAGGCTGGCCAGGGCCTTGATACAGGGGAACAACAGAAGAGCTGGTTTTAAACCCTGTTTTGATCTGTTGGCTATAGAGTTATGCAGTTTTAATCTGAGTTTTTAAATTTTTACGAGGTGACAGCCCTGATATGGCCTTTGTGGTCGGCGGGGCTATAAAGAACAAGATTAGATTGGACTGAACTTCACTGTCCCCCACCCCCACCCACTCCCTCTCTTGACCTCCCCTCTTTTCTGCCACAAAAACCAGAGTGCTTTGTCAATGAAGGTTGATAAACTAAGTGTGGCAATCTGTTAGGACTACTTCAAGCACTTTAAGATGGGGCTTCAGTAGGGGTAATCTCTGGAGAATCTGGAACTGGTTTAAAATCACACACACACACACACACACACTGCCTCTGTAGTAAATCAGCTGATTTTAGGCGTGTGTTGTAAAAGGACTGGCTGATTTCAACTTCAAGATCCACCTCCTGGTCAGTGGGAATCAATAACACTTCTGCAAGGCCAGTAAAACAACAGAAGTGTAGATGATGCCATGGTGCTTGTGGCATTTAACCCATCTGCATTATTTTCCCACAAAAGAGAAAGGGAGCTCAAGGAGTCGATGGCCTACAGTTGGTGTTTGAGTGGGATAGATATTTCTGGTTGCTTTCAGGCCCTAAATCGGATAGCTTCACAGTGACTTTAATGTAATCAACAAACAAACGTGTGGCATTTCAAATTCATTCCTGCTGAACAAGTCACTGATGATTAGGCTTTCTCTGGAATCTTACCGCTGACTGCTGATAGCTTGAAATGACTTCAGTTCTTCTTCCTGAAACGCTCAGACAGCAACTCCTGAGGCCCTGACAAATGCTGCTGTGCCCTGAAATGACTTCAATTGAGAGACCGCACTTTTTTTTTTTTTTTGCACTAGCTTACCGGGAGAATTCCCTTCAGTTATTAATAGCAGTCGTTGGTTGCCTGCTACAGTACAACAGGTATAAAGGTCAAAGCTGATTTAGGTCAATAGTAAGTTGGTGAGTCATTTACGTATTGTGGTGTGCCAATTGCATTTATCCTGAATGCTTGTTCAGACTCATGGGAGGGGTTCATTAGAGCTGTGTGTAGTTGCCTTCCTACCAGGTGTTGGCCACACAGTGATGAGGGGAGACTTCTACTGATGAACAGCCTGGTCTTGGATTTGCTCTATATTTACATGTTCACACTCTTTCCTTCTTTTTGTTTTTTGTTTTTGAGAATGTTGAATGGGCACTCATTTGTTTGGGGTTAAAAAAAAAAATCCAATCCCTGTGTGCATGCAGTTTTGTAAATTAGGTCATTCATTCCCACCCCCACACAATGACCTACTCTACCCAAATTTAGAACAGATTTTAACGTGTGTGCCAGATGTTCTGCGTGCACACTTGACTTCGGTGTATAGTCTCATCCAAAGGGGAGTGGGTTCAGTACTGATATTAACTCCAGAGGAAAAATCCACTTGAACGGGCATCTTGGGGGCGTCTCAACCCCAGCTGTCACACCATGAGCTCAAAAGTCCAACCACCAAGCTGTCCTGTCCCCTCAAGTAAGTTAAGCAGCAATAGAACCGCCACCCCCACCCCTTCCCATTTCTCACAAAGAGTATGTTTCCTTACCTCAGAAACCCAATCGTAAATGCTAGAATTCATATCTCAAAATTGCTGTATATTTCGAATGTTATAGTTTGGCCGCCATCTTGCCTGTCAACTTTAATTCTAAAAATAGTAAGCGAGGTCAAGCTTATCTGCACTCCTTAGATGATCGTTAGCAATCGTCTCATGGACCTACCCCCTCTTCCACCCGGACTACCACTCTGCCAAGACCAAACCTAGTCAAAACGTGGTCACGTGAAACTAAAGGTATCTGGCCCTAGGGGTTGGTCGATTTGTTGAAGCTCTGAGACCTTAAACCTTGTACTGGCAGGATGTTAGCCTCTAGTGGAGTCATCCATGCCGCAAAACTTGAAGGGTAGACCATACATGGCTAGTAATAGTAGTATGTGATGTGCTGAAACTAATTGTAAGCTATGATATGGCTGATGTTGGTTTGAATGTAACTCCTCTGGAGTTTTTTTTGTTTTGTTAGTCCGTCGTTTTCAACGATGACCTCCAAAACAGCAGAGGAGGCGGCTGCTGTTTCGGAAACTGGGCAGAAATTTGATTATAGTGGAGATGCCTTGCCCACAGTACATCCCCACTCTCTCGGCCAAGTAGGCATAAGGACAGTCAGCGTTGGAGATGTTCTCCAAAGGCCAACCAGCCCCCAAGGCTGCAGCACATGACTGTGCAAGTCAAGCCTCCTAGTCAGAGAGTCATAGTCGATCAATAAAGACTAAGCTGTAAAGTAGAATTCCATGAGTGGGAAAGCCACTGGTCATACAGCCTCTCACTTTGCTGTTGCCCCCAGCGTCAATGGTTTAATCAAGAACTGTGATAAACCCCAGGCACTGACGGCAGATACTGACTCCACTCCCACTTTCACCAACTCCAAGTTTTGTTCTTGTTGTTGTTTTGTTTTTTAAGTAAACTCCTTTTTAAGGCGATCAGTCTTGATGCATTTTGTAAATAAAAGTTAGTTTTTTTTTTAAAATTCAATTAAGCTTTAAACAAAACTAATCAAACATTTTCGAAGGGATGGAGGTGTGTGTGTGTGTGGTGTGTGTGTGTGTGTGTGTATGTGTGTGTTGTGTGTATGTGTGTGTGTGTGTGTGTGTGTCTATGTGTGTGTGTGTGTAAATGAAACATTTGCATTAAAGGACGAAATGAAACCAGGACAATAGAAAGGTTTATTCAGTTAGTGAAAGGAGGAAATAAATTGTTAACTAATGTATTCAGTAAGTAAGGAAGAAAGAAATCAAAGCGTCTGTCATTTAACATCACAGGTAGTCAGTCATGAAAAATGCGCAGGATCCTTGGTTCAATAAATCAAGCTAACTTTAACATAGTTTTACCACGTTAAAGACAATAATGATTTGCAGACATGAAAAATTCATGATTTTCAAGGCAAGCTACACTGTTAAGAAAAAGAAGTATGTGTGTGTGTGTGTGTGGAGTGGGTGGGGGGAGGGAGGGTGTTCCCTTCTTGTCACATTTTTGACTTCATAAAACTAATTTATGGGCACGACATTCAGGCCACAAAGAAGCACAACATCCATTCCTTTCTAGTTTTTTTGTTGTTTTTTAAACTTTGGTGTATCTTTTTTTTCTTTGTTCATCTCTCTTTAACTTTGTGTGTCTGCCTGCCTGCTTGCTTGTGTGTGTGTCTGTCTGTCTACCCTGTCTATCTGATTGTCTGTCTGTCAATCTCTCTCCTCTCTCTCTCTCTCTCTCTCTCTCCTCTCTCTCTCTCTCTCTCTCTCTGTGATGTGATGTGATGTGATGTGATGTGATGTGATGTAATTGATGTTTTATTTGGACCAGTATATTGGAAGAGGATAGGTTAGTGCATACTTGTGTACAAAAACAGCACAACGGTTATCTTCATTAATATCTTTTGTTTGTTTTTTGGTTTAGGAATTTTTTTTTAATTGTTTGTTTGATTATTTTTTTCAGACAGCAATTCTTTCTTGCATTTATCATGATTCGTAGTCAGATTAAAGGCTACGTGTTAAAAAATAATTACAAGTATGATCTCTGTTTAGATTAAACGCAAGATGGAAAACAAACAACAACAACAACAACAAAAAACACTACCAGGGCCCCTATTACAGATATAGAGGCTACATGTAAAAGAATGACGCCCATGAACTATATTAAAACTGCAAGCAATGTGTTAAAAAAAAATCCCAGTGGTCCCTATTCAATTTGATGCTAAATGTATAACTTTTTTTTTAAAAGACCATGATCTTCATTTTAACCAGCTCCCAAGGAAGGGTATGCGCATGACAATACGAGCATGATCCTTATTACAAGTTAAAGGAGGTTTTGTTAAAACAAACAAAAACCACAACAATATCAACAACAGCATTAACGATAACAACAAAACAACAAAATTGAGCCGGATCTGTATTCAGATGAAAGGCCACAGTCCTAAAAATATAAGACCATAATCCCTTCTCCAATTCAAGGCTACCTGTACAAAAAATATATGTGACCACAATCCCTGTTCAAATTCAAGGCTACCTGTACAAAAAATATATGTGACCACAATCCCTGTTCAAATTCAAGCTGCATGTACAAAATATCTATGATCACGACCTGTATTCAAAGTCAAGCTACGTGTACAATATGATTATAGGCATATATGACCCTGATCCCTTTTCCAATTCAACCTAAAAGGTAACGGTAAAGGTGTCCCATAACCTATGTGGTCGTAAGGGGAGCGAGGCATCAGAGATCTCAACTTCTCTAGGGGCCAGTATACTGAGGGCGGCGCCCATCTCCTCTCCCTCGCTGCTTTACCTTCCCTGACCCTAAAGAGGGCAGGTACCCAGTTACAGCTGGGTGAACTGGGGGGGAGGGGGGGGGGGGGGGGGGGGGAAGGGGGAACTGTACTGAAGCCAAGGCTCACAAACTGTCACCCAACCACTTGGTAACCATGCTCTATACTGCTTAACCTAACTTGGGGAGAGCGAGAGCTCTGACCACTCAGCTATCCCGATTCAAGCTACATGTACAAAATATATGACCACCATCCATATTGAAATTCAAGCTACATGTACTACATGTAGTATATATATATATATATGACCGCGAGCCCTTTTCAAATTCAGGACTACATGGAAAATAATACATAACCATGACCTTATTCATATCCGAGGCTACATGAAGAAGGAATGTGACTACGATCTGTGCTATTCGAATTAAAGCCTTCACAGGGCCCCAAGTAGTCCGTGGTTAGAGCGCTGAGCTCGTGATCTGACTGTGGGCAAACTCAGCCACCACCAAGACTCCCGTTCGAGGGGATTTTTCCCCAGGAGTTAACATCAATACTAACTCCATAGCCCCGAAAATCCTTCGGATAAGACTATAAGCTGAGATCCTGTGTACGAACGCATTCAGAACATGTTGCGCACACGTTAAAAACCGTTCTACCTTTTCGAAGAGTAAGCCATTGCGTGCCGGTAGGAGCTGATGACATTTTAAAAAAAACACACCAAAAACCGCATACACGTTGGTGTTATATTTTAGAGATCATTCCCAAAGGCGGAACGCGGATACCTTAATGGTGAGCAATGGTCGCGCAGGCAAAATTTCACCATTGGTGAATGAGGGAACTCTAATCCAGGAACGAAAAAACAAGAAAGAAGTCTATATGGGAGGAGAATGCACACACAAAACTCCGAGTATAATCAGCATCTAAACTAAAGAATAAATTTAAAAACAAACATACAAACAAACGGAAAGCGAGAAAACAGGCAAACAAAATACCAAACTTTGTTTCTTTCTTCTTAGACGTTAATCTCTCTCTCTCTCTCTCTCTCTCTCTCTCTCTCTCTGTGGTGTGTGTGTGTGTGTGTGTGTGTCGGCTCTCTCTCTCTCTCTCTCTCTCTCTCTCTCTCTCTCTCTCTTCTCTCTGTGCGTGTATTGCTCTCTCCTCTCTCTCTCTCTCTCTCTCCTCCCTCCTCCTCTCTCTCTCTTCTCTCGGCGGTATGCTCTTCTCCTCTCTCTCTCTCTCTCTCTCTCTCTCTCTCTCTCTCTTCTCCGTGCGGTATCTCTCTCCTCTCTCTCTCTCTCTCTCTCATCTCTCTCTCTCTCTCCTCTCTCTCTCTCTCTCTCCTGTGCGTGTATCTCTCTCTCTCTCTCCTCTCTCCGTCTCTCCTCTCTCTCTCTCTCCTCTCTCTCTCTTTCTCTCTCTCTCCTCTCTCTCTCTCTCTCTCTCTCTCTCTCTCTCCTCTCTCTCTCTCTCCTCTCTCTCTTCTCTCTCCTCTCTCTCTCTCTCTCTCTCTCTCTCTCCTCTCTCTCTCTCTCCTCTCTCTCTCTCTCTCTCTCCTCTCTCTCCTCTCCTCCTCTCTACTCTCTCTCTCTCTCTCTCTCTCTCTCTCTCTCTCTCTCTCTCTCTCTCCTCTCTCTCTCTTTCTCTCTGTGCGTATCTCTCCTCTCTCTCTCTCTCTCTCTCTCTCTCTCTCTCCTCTCTCTCTCTCTCTCTCTCTCTCTCTCTCTTCTCCCTTCCTTTGTGTGTGTGTGTGTGGTGTGTGTGTGTGTCTTTTCTTACAGATATGTTTTTTTTCTCTTACGCAACATTTTCTCGGATGACTCACCCCTCTAGCAGCTAGTGCATAAATTTCATCCCTTGTGATGAGTGTTCGTGTCAGTCCAGTCCACGCCTGCCTGCCTGCCTCTTTCTTTTTAGAGTGTAATATTTATTACCCTTTTTTAAAAATAGTTTTTGCTTTAATCTCGAAAGGGGAAAGACGATGTGTATGTGTGTTTGTGTTCATTTTTTTTCTTTCTTTAAAAAATTTTTTTTTTCTTTTATCTCGAGGATAATGGAATAAGCACTCATGTGGGTGGGGTTTTTTTTTACATACAGTCCCCGTGTGTATGCAGTTCTGTAAATTTTGTCATCCGTTCCCACCGGCACACAATGGCCTACTGTTCCGGAAAGCGGAACAGGTTTTAACGTGTGAGCAAGATGTTTTGCATGCGCGCGTGCATGTGTGTGTGTGTGTGTGTGTGTGTGTGTGTGTTTTGTCTCCCTATGATGATGATGATGACCATCATCATTATTGTCGTCATCATCATCATCACCATCATTATCGACATCATCTTCATCAACATTATTATTATCATTATTATTATTATTATTGTTGTTGTTGTTATCATTATTATTATTATTATTATTATTATTATTATTGTTGTTGTTGTTATCATTGTTATCGTCATTATAGACCGATTGAAGGCAAGGGCAGGATGATAAAAATTGTATGAATACTTATCTATAACCCTTGGAAATAAAGATCATCATTGTCGTCGCCATCATCATCATCATCATCATCATCGTCTGTCTGTCTGTCTGTCTATCTCTCTCTCTCTCTCTCTCTCTCTCTCTCTCTCTTGAGACGGCTTTTGATTCTTTAAATAGGGGTATTCTTTGGCAGATTCTCATAAAAAATGGAATAACGGGTAAAATGTTTAACTGTATCAAAAGTATGTACAATAGTGTTAAAGTTAAAGTTAGATGTGGTTCAAAACTGACAGATTTAATTAGTTGTACTTATGGTGTAAAACAAGGTGACGTTTGTAGTCCAATTCTATTTTCTTTATTCATCAATGAGATTGCTACTGAGGTTATTAAAAATGGAAGACATCGGGCTTTATTTAATAACGATTATCTTGAACTCTTCATTTTGCTTTTAGCAGATGATATAGTTTTATTAGCTGAAACAGTTATTGGTTTACAAACGCAACTAAATAGTTTACAAAAACCAACACATTCTATGGATTTGACGGTAAACTTAGATAAAAGTAAAATAATTGTATTTAGAAAAGGTGGCCATCTCTCAGCAAGGGAAACATGGAAATACAATGGTGTTGAAATGCCTGTGGTAAATGCATACAAATATTTAGGTATATTATTTTCTACAAGACTTAGCTTCACATTAGCATGTAACGACCTTAGTAGTAAAGCCAAGAATGCTGTCATATGCATCATGAGAAAACTTCGATCCCTGAATAACAGCAGCTTAGAATTGTTTTTAAAACTGTTTGATTCACAGGTTGCACCTATTGCTTTGTATGGGGCAGAACTTTGGGGCCTGGATAATGCAGCTCGTCAGTGTGAACAAGTACATTTGTTTGCATTGAAAAAGTTTCTGGGGGTTGAAAGGAGAACCCCAAAAGACTTCGTTTATGGTGAAACGAACAGATATCCTATTTATATCAAGTCTGTTATACGCTGTATTCGTTATTGGTTAAAATTAGTAGTGATGGAAGATGTTAGATTACCAAAGAAAGCTTATAAAATGCTATATGAGTTGATGTAAGAGGCAAAAGAAACTGGTATCAAATATTCGTTGTAGATTATATGAAAATGGTTTTGGGTATGTATGGGAAAATGGAGGTGTTCAAAATGTTAAAGAGTTTTTATACCAGTTTAAAGAAAGATTGATCTTAAGCAGATGGCAAGAATGGGACTTCCACGTTAACAACAGTGAGAGGTTTAGCATCTATAGAACTTTTGCGGTGTTCATGACAGGAAAACATATCTGAAAATGGATCTAGACAAACATTTGAAATTTATTACGACCAGGTTTAGATTGGGCATTTCAGAAATGAGAACACACCAAAATCGCTACAAAACATATTCTGAATTGGATTTGACTTGTCCATTGTGTAAAACTGGAAATGAGGATGAAATACATTTCATGTTGTGTTGCCCGATTCTCAGTAAGCTAAGAGCACGGTATATACCATTGAAATTTTACAAATACCCTTGCCAGTTTCGTCTGTGTTTACTTTTGTCATCCATGAACGAAAATATTGTCCGAAATGTATCGATCTACTTAAATAAGGCATTCAAATTACGATCAGTGCTGACTTAGTTAAGTTTGTTAATGTGTGTGTATGTTGAGTGATTTCATTAATATTACCTGTGTACTCTACCCCTTTATTAGGGGCAATGGCCTTTACATGAATAAACATTCCGAATCCGAAATCCGAAATCCGAATCTCTCTCTCTCTCTCTCTCTCTCTCTCTCTCTCTCTCTCACTCCCCCCCCCCCCCCCCCCCCCCCCCCCCCCCCCCCGGCTCTTATGACGTCCCCCTTATTTTGATTCGTGGCTGACGCTGGGAGAAAATGGACACAACTTCAAGGGCAGGTCTGCACTTGAAGTTGACCAGGGAGATTGTCAGAATCCTCAGCCGAATTCCCCAGACGCTGCCGAGATTCAAATCCACAGCTTCATGGACCCATGGGACTGAAATCGAACGGTCTTCATCATCATCATCATCATCATCATCATCATCATCATCATCATATAATGATAATGATACTACTAATAATAATGGATGGAATTTATACAGCGCTATATCATGCAAAAACAAATCAAAGCGCTCAACCACTCGGCTTTGACAGCGTCCAAATCCAATCCAATCCTGTTGTATATAGCCCCGCCGACCACAGAGGCCATATCAGGGCTGTTGTCACCTCGTCAACTTTTAAATCTCAGATTAAAACTGTGCAACTATATACAGATTAAAACAGGGTATAAAACCATATCTCCTGTCATTTTTTTTAAGCACCCGTTGCTGTGGATGTGATACGCTACGTGGTAACTAGCGATGGTCAGATTAAGGACAGGACGAGGCCTTTAGCTGGACCAACGAAGAGATAATTATGATGGCAATGAACAGAAGCAGAAATTGCATGGCTGGACAACTTTTCCCCCTCGAAAGCATCCCTGAATGGGAGAAGAGAGAGAGGCTTGGCAGAATGTCCACCCTATGCACCTAACAAATAATGTTTCTTTTAATTATTATGAACATTTGTTGATTTTTTACTAAATGCATTTCCTCCTCCCTTTTCTTGTTTTTTTTCTGCTGCAAGGGTGTGTGTGTGTGTGTTGGGGGGGGGGGGGGTTCTGTGTGTGTGTGTGTGGGGGGGGGGGGGGGGGGTTGTTCTGTGTGTGTTGGGGGGTGGGGTTGTGCACTGTGTGTGTGTTGTGTTGTGTGTGTGTGTGATTTTATTGTTGTTTTTTAGCCTTTTGCTTTAAAATATACATTTGGAAGTAAGCCTCACTCTCATGGCATAATAGTATAATTTGGGGTTCTATTTTATTTGTTTGGTTGGGGGGTTTAAAAAAAACAACAACCTCTTACACGTTTGAAACAATCTTTAAGGTCAGGATGAGTGAGAGGGAAGACACAAAATGAGAGACCGGGGAGTGAAAATGATAATTATGTGCTTTACATGAGAAAGAAAGAAAGAAAGAAAGAGTGACTCTGAAGGAGACAGACAGAGACAGAGACATAGAGAGAGCATAGAGAAAGAGACAGACAGGCAGAGAGAGAGAGAAGAGAGAAAAGAGAGAGAGCATAGACACAGAGAGAGACAGAGAGAGAGAGAGAGAGAGAGTGTGTGTGTGTGTGTGTGTGTATGTGTGTGTGTGTGTGTGTGTGTGTGTGGTTGTGTGTGTGTGTGTGTGGGTGTGTGTGTGTGGGGTGTGATTCTGAAGGGGAAAAAGACGACAGATAGATAGACACAGACAGACAGAAGAAAGAGAGAGGGGGGAGGGGGATTGGGGGGGGGGGGGGGGGGGGGGGGGAGTGCTCGTGCCCCTTTTGACATACACCCACATGCGCATACATGTCATAATTATATTTTAGGAACAAGGTCACTGAGACAGATTAGGTCGACGTTCAGTATCCAGCCGTGCATTTCATTACTTTTTTTGCCAGTAATGTGTGTATGTTTGTGTGTGTGTGTGTGTGTGTGTTGTGTGTGGTGTGGTGTGGTGGTGTGTTGTGTTTTGTGTGTGTGTGTGTGTGGGGGGGGGGGTGTATGTGTGTGTTTTGTGTGTATGTGTGTGTGTGTTCTGTGTGTGTGTGTTTTGTGGGGTGTGTGTGGGGCGCGCGCGTGTGTTTTGGGTGTGTTTGTGTTTGTTTGTGTGTGTGTGTGTTTTGTGTGTTTGTGTGTGTGTGGTGTGTGCTTTGTGTGTGTGTTTTTGTGTGTTTTTGTGTGTGTGTGTGGGTGTATGTGTGTGTGTATGTGTGTGTGTGTATGTGTGGGGTTTTATGTGTGTGTGTATGTGTGTGTGTATGTGTGTGTATGTGTGGGGTGTGTAGTGGTGTATGGTGTGTGTGGTTTTGTGTGTGTGTGGTGTGGGTGTGTGAGTGTGGGGTGTGTTGGGTGTGTATGTGTGTGTATGTGTGTGTATTGTGGGTGTTTGTTGGGGCGTGTGTGTGTGTGTGTGTGCTGATTTGTGTGTGTGTGTGTGTGTGTAGGGTTTTGTTGCGTATGTGTGTGTGTATGTGTGTGTATGTGTTTTGTGTATGTGTATGTGCTAGAGGGTTTGTGTGATGTGTGTGTGCGTGTGTGGGGTATGTGTGTGTATGTGTGTGTGTGTGTATGTATGGGGTGTGTGTATGTGTATGTGTATGTGGTGTGTAAGTGTATGTGTGTGTGTGTATTTTGGGGTGTGGAGTGTGTGTGTAATGTGATGTGTGTGTGTGTGTATATGGTGTGTGTATGTATGTGTGGGGTAGTGTATGTTATGTGTGTGGGTGGGGGGGGGGGGGGGTTCTGTTTTTTTTTTGTTTTGTATTTTTATTGTGGTTTTTGGGTTTTTTTTTGTTGTTGTTGCTGTTGTTCTTGTTCTTGTTTTGATTTTTTCTTGGTTTTTGTTTGTTGTTGTTTTTGTTTTTTTTTTTGTTTTGTTGTTTGTTTGTTGTTGTTGTGGGGTTTTTTGGTGGTTTGTTTGTTTGTTGTTGTTTGTGTTTTTAGGGGGGGGGGGTTGTGCTTTTTTTTTTTTTGGGGGGGGGGGGGGGGTTCTCAGTAAGACTTGCAAATTCTTTCAGAAATAAAACATGTTCACACATTCTGGGGGAAAAAATTTGTTATGGTTGGATTAACTACTCTGGTGACTTCCCCTCCCCCCCCCCCCCCCCCCCCTCCCCCCCCCCCCCCCCCCCCCCCCCCCTTGAGTGATGCCTTTAGGCGTGTAACCGAAGTAAGGTAGGAGAAGAGAGAGACAGAGAGAGACAGACAGAGACACAGAGAGAGAGAGAGTGAGAGAGAGAGAGAGGTTGACATTAATTTTTTAGCTTACCTATTTGCTGAAGTGTTGAAATCTCGACTATTGTCGTTGTTTCTGTTGTTGCTGCTGCTGCTGCTGCTGTTTCTGCGAGAAGTGTTAAACGACAAGAAATGTTTGTGGGTGTTGGTTGTTTTTTTTTTTTTAAATGTACATGAGTTACAAGTTGGAATGCTTGATAAGATAAGCAAAAAACATTGTAAATAACATCAAACTGTGCAACGTGGAGGAGAACTGTAGAAAGTGAGATGAAGGCCATGCAGCACTCTTGGAGATCAGTGACTAGGCTGGCCCAGGATAGGCAGGAGTGGAAGCGCTTTGTTGCTGCCCTACACACCAGTGGGTGTAATGGCTAATGATGATGATGTGCAACAACACATACAAATACCACAAACGAATAGCAAGTTGACTTATTCACCTCAGCTATACATGGCCATCATTATTTGAAGCATCAATGTTTGAGCAAAGGGCTAATAATGTTTAAATGTGTGTGTGTGTGTGTGTGTGTGTGTGTGTGTGTGTGTGTGTGTGTGTGTGTGTGTGTGTGTGTGTGTGCCTGCTCTCTCTCTCTCTCTCTCTCTCTCTCTCTCTCTCTCTCTCTCTCTCTCTCTCTCTTCTCTCTCTCTCTCTCTCTCTCTCTCTCTCTTCTCTCTCTCTTCTCTCTCTTTCACCCCAGCTATGCATGGCCATCAGTATTTGAAGGCTAATAATGATAAAATTGTGTGTGTTCTCTCTCTCTCTCTCTCTCTCTCTCTCTCTCTCTCTCTCTCTCTCTCTCTCTCTCTTCTCTCTCTCTCTCTCTCTTCTCTCTCTTCTCGGGGTGGGTGAGCTCCCTTGGATAGTGGCATGAGAATATTTTGCTCTGTCAGTTTTCCACTTAAAACTGTAATAAATTGAGCACCATGCCTGTTGTTGGACTGCCAACAGCTTTGGAAGTCACCATAGGTGCCCTTCTACAAGACCATCACCTCACCTCATGAAAATATGTGGAGAAGGCGACAACACAACGGTTGTACTTCGGCTGAAGACTGACTCTGAACACGAAGCAAACTTGGCGAGTCAGCAAACACCTTCCACCTGCCAGCGATTCTGTAGGAAACCTCCCAGTCATCTCAACAGAGATAGAAGGCAGCTAGAAGAAAGAAGACAGGCAGAGGAGAGGAGACAGATGGAGGAGAACAGAAAGGCAGAGGAGAGGAGACAGAGGGAGGAGAACAGAAAGGCAGAGGAGAGGAGACAGAGGGAGGAGAACAGAAAGGCAGAGGAGAGGAGACAGAGGGAGGAGAACAGAAAGGCAGAGGAGAGGAGACAGATGGAGGAGAACAGAAAGGCAGAGGGGAGGAGACAGAGGGAGGAGAACAGAAAAGCACAGAGGACGAGACAGACAGCAACACGGCAAGAAGAAAATAAGGCAAGTGAAATTTTCGCCTCAGAAAATACACACGCTTTGTTTATGCCTACGCCTCCGTTAACCAGCGCTGTCTCACATGTCAACACCCCTGTCTCCAAACAACACACCGCTGCACGTGCTGTCTTCTACAGGTGAAATCCACCCTACGCCACGTGAAGTTACCTGCTAGAAGCAGACCCAGTTCCTGACCAGCAGTGTGACATCGGCCTGGCTGACCATGTGTCTACTTCATCCCGGCCAACGATGGTGACAGCCTTCTAGGGAAAGCTGAGGAGACTGGCTGCAGTGTGGAGCTGATCAGAGACCATGTGGCGGAGTTAGCAGACAGGTTCCTGCAGAGAAGACTCAGAAACACCTCTAGAAACCGTGATTTTGGCCACGTGCTTGTTTCTAAGGACAAACCAGACGTTGTTGTTTGTGAAAGTGATGAGGTGGTGTTTGAGTTTAAGGGGACCGAAGATTCCAGTGAACAAGCTGATTTCTTCTGGTTTGTAAAAAGAGACACCAAGCACATGTCTGAGGAGGAACGGACCATCACCTCCAGGCTGCAGCTGTGGACACCTGCTGATCGCAAGCGATTCAAAGAGAGGATTGATGGTGGACTGGACGTGCTAAAAGTGATCATGGACGCTGTCAGATTCTTCCCGGGATAATTGATCGTGATACTGATAGGCTTTTGAATGTGTGTGTTCCTGTGTGTGTGTGTGTGTCTGTGTGTGTTTGCGTGCGTGTGTGTGTGTGTGTGTCTGTGTCTGTGTGTGTTTGCGTGCGTGTGTGTGTGTCTGTGTCTGTGTGTGTTTGCGTGCGCGTGCGTGTGTGTGCGTGCGCGCACGTGTGCATGTGTGTGTGCATTGTGTGTGTGTGTGTGTGTGTGTGTGTGTGGTGTGTGTCATCACGCGCATGCATGGTGTGCACATGCGTGCAGGTGTGTGAATGTATGTGTGTGTGAGAGAGAGCGAGTGAGAGAGAGAGAGGAGAGAGAGAGAGAGGAGAGAGAGAGAGAGAGAGGGGGGGGGGGGGGGGGGAGAGAGCAAGCAAGTGGAACGTGCCGGAACAGCTACGTGTGCACACCATGGCATGTGTTTGTAAAACGAAACAGAGGGAGCCAGTGAGCCTACCTGACTAAAGACATTGCTGACATGGAAACCTTGTCACAGATCAAATTATGTCAATGAATGTTACAGCGAATTTGCATATGTTTATACCCTTTCAAATGGGGCCATTGCCTTTCTTGAATAAATATCGTTATCGTTATCGTTATCTCTCTCTCTCTCCCCACGCCCTTTTTGCACTTTTCCTCAGATGTTCCTTTTTTTCACACATTAACTTGTTTTGCTGAATTTCATCTGATCTTTATAAAAAAAAAAGAGAAAAAAAAGAAATACTTTTCACTTAAATAAGTTAGCTTCTTGTTCACAAGTTGCTTTTAATCATCATCCTTTCCTAAATTCATAACAGCACAACATATACACGTCAATCTGACAATGAATAGATGACAATGATGCTGATGCTGATGCTGATGCTGATGATGGAATGTGTGTACGTTTACCTGCATGCGCATACAATGTGCGCAATCATTGTGTGGGCACATGTGTCTAGAATGTGAACATTCTACCCCCCCTCCACACCCCCCCCCCCCCCCCCCCCCCCCCCCCCCCATCCCAACCTCTGTTCCAGCCCTTACATCCGTATACTGTATAACCCCTTCTTTCCTTCAGTATCCCCCCCCCCCCCCCCCCCCCCCCCCCCACCCCCCACCCCCACGACACACTGCTCCCCACCCCACCCCAAACCCCAACCCCCAACCCCACCCTTCCCAGCACCACTCATCCCTGACGAAAATGTCATGACATCTTGATGGCCTCATAAAAATCCGGGCGATGAAAAGAGGCTCATTTGCATACTGACCTCACGTGACACTGATGTTTCAAGGCAGCAAGCCAGCAAGCAGGCAGGCAGGCAGTACACTGTACAGTGAACACTACCTTCAACTCCCTCCCTAGCCTACTACCACAGCTATAGATCTATACCACCCCCAAGTCGCGGATGTCCTTAAGCAATCAATGGGGTGGAACGGGAGTGTGAAGCAGTGATGTGTGGCGCTAATCGTGCGTGATTTGCCTTTTTCTTTGCTACTGTTCCGATGTGGTCGCAGGGGGGGAGGGGGGGGGGGGGGGGGGGGGTGGGAGGGGGGGGGGAAGGAGAATGGGAAGAGGACGGAGAGGGGGATAAAAAGGGAGGGATAGTGGGAGAGAGAGGGGGGTACAGAGAGAGAGAGATAGAGTCTTTCTTTATCTTTTATTTTATTTTCCGAGGGTAATAGAATAAGCATTCACATACTTCTTTTCATCCAGAGAGAGAGAGAGAGAGACTTTAGATGGTTTGTTTTTACATTTTAAGACCATAGCCCCATATAAAAAGGCGGCCAAAACAAAAGTAATGTGAACAGATCTTACTTTTGTAGACAGAAGACACTGCAAATCCTAATAACTTGGGGACCATACAGGACAACATAAATTAATTAAGAGTAAAGTTGTTGGGTGTTTTTTTCTTGTGATGGAAGAGCTTTTATACAAGTACAATGCAAAATGTTATTGATTACAAAAGAAAACGGAAATAAGCGAGGCTGCCTATACAAGTTTGGTGGAATAAATATTTCTGTTAGATTAGGGAGGAAAGGGCAGGTCAAAACAAAGTGAAGATTACCTTCAACTATTGAGGGAGAGAGAGAATGAGAGAGAGAGAGAGAGAGAGAGACGAGAGAGATGAGGAGAGAGAGAGAGAGAGAGAGAGAGTCAGACAATACCGCTTTTTAACTGGCGCACAATAATGAGAAATAATGAATGATTCAGCATAAACGAACTGTCTTATGATGAGAGAGAGACAGACAGACAGACAGACAGACAGACAGACAGACAGACAGACAGACAGAAACAGAGAGAGTCAGACAATATCGCGTTTATCTGGTGCACAGTAATGAGAAATAATGAATGGTTCAGCATAAACGAACTGTCTTATGATGAGAGAGAGAGAGAGAGAGAGAGAGAGAGAGAGAGAGAGAGAGAGAGACAGACAGAACAGACAGACAGACAGACAGACAGACAGACAGACAGACAGACAGACAGAAACAGAGAGAGTCAGACAATATCGCGCTTTTAACTGGCGCACAATAATGAGAAATAATGAATGATTCAGCATAAACGCACTGTCTTATGATTGATATGCGGGGTCCTGGCGGCTGAGTCACTTTAGAATGACTTTGAAAAGGAGGAAGAATTTCAGGCTGTCTGGCTCCCCGATTCATGAATAGACGAGTAACGGCACACAGAGACAGACAAATCTATCATAGCAGTGCAGCTGAGGTTGTCTCCCTGGTTATTCTCTAAGGCAGTGAAAGCATGTTTACATTTGTAAACCAGTTCAGGGGAAGCGACCCGCGACCTCAGAGTGACACAAAAACTGTGGTTGGGTAGATAATAATAATAGTAATAATAATAATAATAAATGGAATTTATATAGCGCTGTATCTTGCACAGACAAATCAAAGCGCTTGCACTCAACTCATTCTTACACAGTCATGCAACCAATAGCAAGTAATAGTTCTAACAAGTCAAAATGCACACCACACACACACACACACATACACGTTATACACTTTGGCACGGTGATGGAATTTTTGGCTGTTGAAAAGCAGGGACAGCTATGAAACGAAACAGGAGAGGAAATTCTTAGGTTTGAAACAAATATGTCTTGAGGCCAGATTTAAAAGAGTCACAAGAAGGCCTTTGGCGAAGAGAGATAGGGAGACCATTCCAAATCGATGGACCAGAAACAGAGAAAGAGTGACGGCCAACAGTGGACTGGTTGAATCTAGGTACAAGGAATCTGCAGCAGAGCGGAGGGAACGAGAAGGAGTGTACAAGTGGAGGCATTCACAGAGGTAGGAGGGTGCTGTTTTGTGGAGACATTTGTAACAGAGAGTACTGAGAGATGTACTGTTACACGCAAAACTAACTTACATAAAAATGGTCCTTGATACATACATGGTGTACCAATGAGTTGGTCAGCTGTGGAACTCTACTGACATGAGGGTGATCTTGCTTTGAGCGAAATGAGGGCGGGTTGATGAAAAGCAACAAATGGGATTATCTGAGCTGACTAGCATTGCCCGATAAAATCAAAGTTAATGAAATAATCTTATTGCAATTAACCTGCCACATGTTTCTGCAGTGGCAGTTATACCCCCTCCCCCAATTATGCTTGTGACTGACGACATTTTGCAGAATAATGCGAATTAATAATGGGTAATTAAGTGTAAACAAACTACGTAACCTGCTTTATAGGCATAATATATATATATATGGGGTCCTTTGCAGGTGTTTCACTTCATTTTTATTTTATTTTAAAAACTCTCAAAATGAGGCTGAATTTCAGCGGGACTGGCCTC
>CM054141.1:42709353-42711853 GCA_028751875.1 Rapana venosa | reverse complement strand
TTTGTGGGGGTCACCAGGTCATACATATCCCAGGTCATATCTAATCCTGCATTATCCCCAGTTCACAGAAGTAATGGGGAAGGGACAGCATGGTGGCCGGACCCCCACGGTCAAAGCCTCAGTGAGGTAGGATGTTTGGAAGCTTCCTAACGGATGGGTAATTTGGCTTAAGACTATTTTTATTTTATTTTATGTTATTCATTTATACCACTTTAAGTCACGAGATTTCTCTGCGTGAAATTCGAGCTGCTCTCCCGGAGGAGAGCACGTCGCCACAAGAGCAGCACCACCCCTTTCTTTCTTTTCTTTTCTTTTTTTTTTTTGGTCTGCAACTGTATTTGTTTCCTTATTAGAGTGGCTTTTTTTACTAAGAATTTTGCCAGGGACAACTCTCTTGTTGGCAGTGGGTTCTTTTATGTGCGCTGAATAATTTTGTGTAACACACAAGAACCTCGGTTTATCGTCTCATCCGAAAGACTAGCGCCCAGACCACCACTCATGGTCTAATGGATGGGGGAAAAGTTTCGGGCCCAAGCTATGGACTGTCCTGTAGTTTACCCAGGTGTAAGCGAGGGTGAGGAGAAGGGCGCCGCCCTCAATACACTGGCCCCTGGAGAAGCCGAGGTCTCTGACACCTCAGTCCCCATCCACGGCACAGGTTATGGTATGGACACTTTACCCTTACCTTAAGTGGGTGCCTACGCCTGCCCATTTAAAAAAAAAATTAGGCTCCTCATCTTTTGCTGAAGGGATGTTCAGGGAAAGCATGGCAGCAGCAGGGAGAGAAGCACTATGCTGACAATGCTGGATGGAGCTAAAGAACTTCTTTTGTTTGTTGTTTTATTTATTTATTTTGTTTGTTTGTTGTTGCTATTTTTCGCCCTTTTCCCGGCCTTTTAGAGTATCATTTGCTATGTTTCAGCCTTATTGCAGCATCCTTCGTAATATTTCAGCCATTTAGATCATTCTTCATACTGTTTCAGCCATTTAGAGCATTCTTCGTAATGTTTCAGCCATTTAGAGCATTATTCATACTGTTTCAGCCATTTAGAGCATTCTTTGTAATGTTTCAGCCATTTAGAGCATTCTTCGTAATGTTTCAGCCATTTAGAGCATTTTTCATAATGTTTCAGCTATTTAGAGCATTCTTCATATTGTTTCAGCCATTTAGAGCATTCTTCGTAATGTTTCAGCCATTTAGAGCATTCTTCATACTGTTTCAGCGTTTGAGAGCATTCTTCATAATGTTTGAGCCATTTAGAGCATTCTTCGTATGTTTCAGCCTGTGAGAGAATCCTTTGTAAGGGTTTCAGCCATTTAGAGCATTCTTCATACTGTTTCAGCCTTTGAGAGCATTCTTCATAATGTTTCAGCCATTTAGAGCATTCTTCGAAATGTTTCAGCCATTTAGAGCATTCTTTGTAATGTTTCAGCCATTTAGAGCGTTCTTCATACTGTTTCAGCCTTTGAGAGCATTCTTTGTAATGTTCCAGCCATTTAGAGCATTCTTCATAATTCGAAATGTTTCAGCCATTTAGAGCATTCTTCATACTGTTTCAGCCTTTGAGAGCATTCCTCATAATATTTCAGCCATTTAGAGCATTCTTCGAAATGTTTCAACCTGTGAGAGAATCCTTTGTAATATTTCAGGCATTTAGAGCATTCTTCATACTGTTTCAGCCTTTGAGAGCATTCTTCATAATGTTTCAGCCATTTAGAGCATTCTTCGTATTGTTTCAGCCATTTAGAGCATTTTTTGTAATGTTTCAGCCATTTAGAGCATTTCTCATAATGTTTCAGCCTTTGACAGCATTCTTCATAATGTTTCAGCCATTTAGAGCATTCTTCATAATGTTTCAGCCATTTAGAGCATTCTTCGTAATGTTTCAGCCATTTAGAGCATTCTTCATAATGTTTCAGCCTTTGAGAGCATTCTTCATAATGTTTCAGCCATTTAGAGCATTCTTCATAATGTTCCAGCTATTTAGAGCATTCTTCATAATGTTTCAGCCATTTAGAACATTCTTCATACTGTTTCAGCCATTTAGAACATTCTTCATAATGTTTCAGCCATTTAGAGCATTTTTCATAATGTTTCAGCCATTTAGAGCATTCTTCGTAATGTTTCAGCCATTTAGAGCATTCTTCATATTGTTGCAGCCATTTAGAGCATTCTTCATAATGTTTCAGCCATTTAGAGCATTCTTCGAAATGTTTCAGCCATTTAGAGCATTCTTTGTAATGTTAGGGGACGGGATAGCTCAGTGGTCGGTACACTTGTTTCCAGCCATTAAGCATGCTTCTAAGTGTTCACCATTGGCATTCTGAACTGTTTCGCCTTGTCAGTACAGTTCCCATTCACGTTAAATGTTCTGCCTCTTTAGAGTCAGTAAGGTAAGTCAGCGATGAGAGGAATTCTCATATGTTTCAGCCATTAGAGAATATCTTCGATGTTCCTACGCCTTATAGGTTATGGGACTCCTTTAACTCCTTCTCCTTT
>CM054141.1:42699353-42704353 GCA_028751875.1 Rapana venosa | reverse complement strand
TATCTTCCCTGACCCTAAAGAGGCAGGTACCCTTTAACAGCTGGGTGAACTGGGGGACTGCACTGAAGCCAAGGCGCGCAAACGGTCACCCATCCAAGTGATAACCACGCTTGATGCTGCTTAACCTTAGCTGGGGAAAGCGAGTGCTCTGACCACTGAGCTATCCCGTCCCCTTCCAATGTAATACCCCTTCCAGAACAAAAACAAACAAACAAAACCCCAAGAAAAACAACAAAACCCTAAACAACCTCCCCCAAACAAAAACAAAAACAAACCCTAAACAAACCCTCTTGGCCTAATGATCGTAGGCCTGTTGCTCTCACATCTCTTGCAGTGAAAGCATTAGAAAAACTTTGTAAAATCTCTCATTGTTTCCCTTTCATAAAGACCTCAATCTGCTTCAATTTGCGTACAGGACTGGAAGGGGTGTCGAAGATGCCAAACTGTTTATTTTGAACAAGGTGTACGGCCACTTACAAACACCTGACTCTCATGCCAGAATTATGGTGTTTGCGGACTTAAGTGCAGCTTTGAATACTATGCAGCTTCATGTTCTTGTTGACAAACTACTGTCAAAATTTGATGTAGACAATCAACTGATTGAAATTTTAGCCAATAGACCACAATGTGGTTTTGGCAACAAAATATTTTCATTGGTCAGTTTTACTTGTATTGGTTCTCCGCAGGGTTACGTTCTCTTACTACTTCTGTACATTCTAAACACAGATGATTGCGGAAATAGCTATGAAAATTCATTTCTTGTGACATTTGCAGTCTTGATCAGTCCAAAACCATGGTCCAGCCCTCACCCAGTTCGTCCATTGGTGTGATGAGGCGTATCTGGAGCTAAATGTTTCTAAAACTAAAAATCTTCCTAATGATTTCAGAAGAATGTAGACACTTCTGAGAAGAGAATTATCTATAAGCAAGAAGTTGAAAAGGGCTCAAACTTAAAGTATATGGGAACAGATTTAGAAGACAAGTTAAGCTGGGACAACAACATTGACGCCATTGTCAAAAAGGGACAACAAGGTGTGTGTTTCCTTAGCACAGCTGGGTGGGTTTTTTTTATTGGTTTTTTTAGATTCTCTCTCTCGGTTTCATAAATTTTACCTTGAAAGCGTTCTTATCTTTATTTGCATTTATTGGTCCAACCTAAGTGTTAAAAACAAGAATGGTTTTCAGAGAATTGTGAGAATTTATAAAAAATGATTAGAGAAGAACAAAAAGATCACAAGTCCTTCGATAGTGAGCAGCTGGTACCCAAATCTACTGCCATCTTTGCCCATCCTTTCCATGCTTTGTTTTCAGAATTTCAACCGTCGTCTTCAGGACGCTGTTTTCAGTGCCCCAACAGCAAAGCAAACAGAAAAAAGAAATTCTGTTGTACCAGTCCTTCGAATTTTACACTCACCATGATATTAACTAACCGTTTTCACATTTCTCTGTAACACCTGCCTGCTTATTACTGTTACAAGTGCAATCAACACAATTGCATGAAAAGTGTGTGTGTGTGGTGTGTGTGTGTGTGTGTGTGTGTGTGTGGTGAGAGAGAGAGAGAGAGAGAGAGAGAGAGAGAGAGAGAGAGAGAGAGAGAGAGAGAGAGAGAGAGAGAGAGAGAGAGAGAGAGAGAGAGAGAGATTAGATGGGATCTTGCACGCCAGCGCCTGCATACTATGAAGAGAATGCATTTGCTTTTGCATTGTAGTAGCTTTTTTCTTTCTTTCTTTCTTTTTTAAATCCTTTTAATTTCTGTATGCACACCATTATCTCTTAAAGTAATCTGTGTGTGTGTTCGTGCGTCTGTGCGCGCGCGTGGGTGTGTGTGTGCGTGTGCGTGCGTGTGGGTGTGCGCACGCGTGTGCATGTGTGTATGTGTGTGTGCGCGCACGAGTGCGCATGCGTGCGTGCGTGCACGCGTGCGTTCGTGTGTGTGTGTGTGTGGCTGTGTGTGTGTGTGTATGTGATATGTAGGTAAGTATGTGTATGTCTGATTCAATAATGAGAATGATTTTTAAAATGTGACAATAATAATTATAGGGTAGATCTGTGTGTGTGTGTGTTGTGTGTGTGTGTGTGTGTGTGTGTGTGTGTGTGTGGTGTGTGTGTGTGTGTGTGTGTGTGTGTGTGTGCGGGCGTGGATGAGTGCCAGTGTGCTCCCAAGGGTGTGGGTATTGACTTGAAGTGATCTTTTAAGTTTAAAGGAATAATCCAATCCAACTTCCTAATTCCCCCCCCCCCCCCCCCCCCCCCCCCCCAATTTATGACTCCTATCAAATTTTGTGCTAATCAGTGTTGCAATTGCTCTCCGTGGGAAGATTAAAGCATTTTTAGCTTCACTGACTTCACTACTCTCACACACACACACACACACACACACACACACACACACACACACACACACACACACACACACACACGGAGTCAAGGGAAGCCGACGCACATTTGTGCTCATTTTTATTTTATTTTATTCTTTGATATCGAGGATAATGGAATAAGCACTTATGTGCTTTTTTACATGCTCATGCAGAAGCGAGAGAGAGAGAGAGAGAGAGAGAGAGAGAGAGAGAGAGAGAGAGAGAGAGAGAGAGAGAGAGAGAGAGAGAGAAGAGAGAGAGAGAGAGACAAACAGACAGACAGACAGAGAGATGAACACATACACTCATACCAACACACACACACACTCACACTGCACACACACACCACCACCACCACACCCCTTTCTCCTCCACCTCTTCTCCCACCCCCACCCTCTTACACAGACAGAAGCGCACACACACACGCGCGCGCGCACACACACACACCTCTCTCTCTCTCACCTACACACACACACACCACTACTCTCTCTCTCTCACCTACACACACACACACCACACACACACGCTCTCTCTCTCTCTCTCTCTCTCTCTCTCTCTCTCTCTCTCCTACACACCACACACATCTCTCTCTCTCTCACACACACACTTTCTCTCTCTCACACACACACACACACACACACACACACACCCAAGATATACTACAAAACAGAAAGTAAGAGAACGCACAGAACCATAGAGAACAGTAGGCTGGCTGGCTACTAGGCCTAAGCTACCAGTAACCTACCACCAGTACAGTACATGGAGACAAAAGCCCCACCAGTAGGCCTATACTACTAAGCCCAGCAAACGATGCTCCATGTACTGATCAAGGTCTTGACCTCAGAAGTTTTGCGCGTGGCGCGTGTGCACCTTCCCTTCTGGTCGAGTTTAGTGGGTGTGTCAGCCAGCAGCGCCCGGATGTAGGGCGTGGTAAGCGGCAAGATGGCGGACGGTGCCAGGCAGGCAGGGGCGAAAGAAAACGGTGTTCAAGAGACCACTTCCAGACGAAAGAGGAAAAGATCTCGGGTGCGACGATATTCCAGTTCAACTTACGAACGTAAGTGTGCAATGTGTCCTTAGTGAGATGGGCAGGTGAGATCGTTGGGAGAGGGTGGGGTGGGCGTTTACTGACTGTGTGTGTTGTGTGTGTTGTTGGTTTGTGTGTTTAGTGTGTGATTGTATAGCAGTGTGGTGTTGTCTAGCGATCGCTGCATCAGCTGAGAGCAAACGAACGAAGCCTTGGCTCTGCTCTCTGAGAGAGAGAGAGAGAGAGAGAGAGCGAGAGCTGCAGGGTAGCTTAGAGAGCTTGCTGTGTGTTCTCTAAGTATGTGTATGTGTTGTGGGAGAGGGGGGATTTGCTTCTTTGCGTGTCATAACTGGGGGGTAGTGGTGGAGTGCGTTTGCAGTAGGCGATGAGAAATTATGATTGCGTTTATCGATAGATTTGCGTATACGTGGTAGGAGATCTTTTGTTAGGGTGGGGTGTGTGTGTGTGTGTGGGGGGGGGGGGGGGGGGGGGATGTTGAGTGGAGTGATGACTTACTATTGATTTAGTGAGGATTGGTGTCAGTGTGTGTGTGTGTGCGTGTGTGTGTGTATATATGTGTGTGTGTGTGTGTGTGTGTGTGTGTGTGTGATTACTGTACACGCTGCATCCCTTCGATTGTTGTGTGTGTGTGTCAAGTCAAGTCAAGTCAAAATTTTATTTCCAGATGGTACATTGAATAAGCAATGCATTTGCTTTTTTTCATCAAGCCATCTATCTAGATGTGTGTGTGTGTTGTGTGTGTGTGTGTTTGTGTATGTGTTTGTATGATTTGGAGAGAGAGAGAGAGAGAGAGAGAGAGAGAGAGAGAGAGAGAGAGAGAGAGAGAGAGAGAGAGAGAGAGAGTTGAAGTGAAATAGAAAGTAGTGATACTTAAAATGTTTATGAATGGTAACACGTTAACTGGAAGGCAGATATTAAACACACACACACACACACACACACACACACACACACACACCACACACAACACACAGATCAAACACACACACACACACACACACACACAAACTCTCTCTCTCACACACACACACACACATCCCTTAAAACTATGATTATCTAAAACGTAGATCTATAGCCTATAGCTTGATAAAAGGAAGCAGAGACAAGGAAGAAACCAGTTTCAGCAAAGAAAACGTTTAATTACTTAACACCACTGTCCAGTAGTTGTTACTACTAACTGGAGAATTGCCCTGCAGCAGCTGTGCTAGCTTCGTTCTTCATCCAATGGTCAGGGGTGCTACACACATGATACATGTGAGAAGAGAGACAGCCAAGGCAAAGTAGTAACCCTTGTAGTAAGTAGCTCTCTCGCATCATCTAGCCGTGTCACGCTAATCTATCACAGCTACCGATGTGAGCCAGATGTGTTCGTGCCTCGCCTGCGTGTAGTGAGCGTGTGTGTGTATGTATGTATGCATATCATGTGTGAGAAGGAGAAGCAGACTTGTCTAGATCTAGATCTATCTCGCCGCACAACATGTCATTAGTATGCTTGATCCACTTTGCCAACTTATCGGTCAAAGTCGGTTTGGGGCTGCATAATTTCATTTCGGCTCAGCGTTTTTTGCAGCCGCGAATGAGTGAGTTGAGAAGAG
>CM054141.1:42684353-42694353 GCA_028751875.1 Rapana venosa | reverse complement strand
TTTGATCTCCCGTTCCCAATGTGATCCATTTCCTTTACCCTTCTGTGTTGATGTTTTGGGAAAACTCTCCACGTCTTTTGTTAGACTCATATTGTGAGGTGTGCATTTGTTTTAGCTTCTATGTTTGTTTGCTTGTTCTGGGACTGGAGCAGTGACGCGATTGGTAAAAGGGAAAGAAAAGTGTTCCATAACGTTGCAGTGGTTGGGGAGCAAGGTGTCAGAGACCTCAGATTCTCTAAGGGCCAGCATATTGAGGGTGGAACCCATCTCCTCTCCCTCGTTGCTTTACATTCACTGTCCATAAAGAGGACAGGTAACCCATTTACAGCTGGGTAAACTGAGGGACTCTACTGAAGCCAAGGCGGAGGAAGGTCACCTGTCTGCTAGCAACCACGCTCAACGCTGCTCAAGCTTAGCGTGGAGAGAGCAAGGTCTTTTGGCCTCTGAGCTGTCCCCTTTCCCAATAGGGAAAAAGGAGGCACAAAATAGACAAGTATTACTCCAACGCATTGGAAACTGCAGTAGCACCAGCAGTCGTAGCAACAGCAGCAGCAGTAGAAGAAATAGAAGTAATAGAAGCAGTAACCACATATGTAGCAACTACAGCAACATCAACAGTGGAGGCAGAGGCAGCAACATCAGCAGCAACAACAGCAAAAACAACAAGGCACTTATACCAAATTTAAAGTAAAGAAGTCGTCAAACAGACAAAACATTTAATTACAACAACAACCAACCAACCAAGAACAACAACAGCAAGAAACAAAGTCCTCGTGAAAATATATGTTGTTCTTTTTCGCGTCGCCGAATTGACAGTGAACTTATGATGCGAAAGGCGAAGTACACAGCTAGCATTCCACGATGAAATAATTTATCTGTCATCAGCCCAAACATTGTATTCTTCACGTGATGGGTTATCTCTATGGGGCGATGTGTGTCAGGTCACAAGTACACCGCTCCTCAATATTCACCCCGGGGTAAATTTGGGATGATAGGTACAGTATTTATAAAATGTCGCTTCGGTTGATCTTGTCAATTTTATGTTTTGCCTCTCTAATCTTGAATGATCTCTTTACCTCCCCTGCCCTCCACTCAACACCCCCTCCCCCCTCCACTTACAACCACACTTCAATCGCATCTACAGTCATTTGGTCCCCCCATTTTTTCTCTCCACTATATGCCCCAAGGAGCTGGAGGTTTAGATACTATACGATTCCAAATTTAAATCGTTGATTATAATACAAGTTTCTTCTTCTTGTTCTTGTTCTTGTTCTTGTTCTTCTTCTTCTTCTTCTTCTTCTTCTTCTCTCCTTCCTTTTTTGTCGTGTTTCTTTCTCCCAGGGGAGGTTTCACATTGATGAGCCTTCTCCATCTCTCTCTGTTTTGAGCTTCATCCTTATTAATTTTATGCCCCTTTCTCTAAGATCATCTCTCGACATCTGCAATACAGGCAGCCCAGGTTTTGCTAGGTCTTCCCTTTGGTCTCTTTCCATCCACTACGAAGTTCATTGCTCTTTTTATGATGTGGTAGTCTGCTTTCCGTTGACGTGTCCAAACCAGCGCAGTCTATTGGTACTAGCTACAGACTTCAGATCATCAACTTTGCACATTCTCCATAGTTCTTCATTCGTGATCCTGTCTTCCCATTTGATCTTTGTTATGTAGCGTAGCATTCGGTTTTCACAGCTCCTCAACAAACGTTCGACGCTTTTTGTGAAAACCCACGTCTCCGAACCATACAGGAGAACAGGTCTGATGCAGGCCTTATATATCAGACAGCGTCTCTCCAGTGGGATTTTCTGATTTCCGAGCAGACTTGCCAATTCTGACGATTTCTTCCAAGCACTCACAATCCTGGTTCTGACAGCTAACTCAGATTTTGCTTCGCAGCTCATCATCTCTCCCAGGTAGCAGAATTGGTCTACCACTTCTATATATCTTCCCTTTGACTCATAATTTTTTTTTTGAACGAGGATTTTCATGGCGGGATTATAATACAAACTACACTCTTTAAACACTAGAGTGCCACTTAAGTCTTTTTTTCTTTTTCTATTTTTCTTTTGTAGTTTAACTGCATTGTTGAAGCTGTGGCCATTTTCTTCTTTCATTCATTTTCTCTGTTTTGGAGTAAAGATAAAGCCTATTTTCTTTCTTTTTTTCTTTCTTTCTTTCTTACCTTCTATTTTTACCCCCCTCCATTTCTAATTTTTCTTTCTTTCTTTCTGTGAAGTAGGACTATATTGTTTCAGTAGGTCACAGGAAACATGTAGAGTTAATTCGGGATCCCCAGGTACCATTACGTAGATGCTAGGCACTAGTTGTACCTATATGTTATGTATACATAGGTCTGTGGTTACAGTGTGTAATCAAGAAAAGAATGGTATCATCATGACTACATAGCTCCCTCCCCCTTCTCTTCTTCGCTCTCCTTCTCCACCGAACTCACCAACCTACTATACCCTGTTGTCACCCTCAATCCCTCGATCCCCCTCGCAGGGCCTTATACCCGTGTGTTTATATGATCATCTGCGTGACTTTTAATAGCCGGTTTCTTTTTCTTTTCTTATTGCTGATTCTCGCTCTGTTTTGGGGGCTCTTTGTGTTTGTGTGTCTGTGTTGGACTGTTTGTCTCTATCTGTCTGTCTCAATGTCTGTCTCACTGTCTGTCTGTCTGTCTGTCTGTCTGTCTCTCTCTCTCTCTCTCTCTCTCTCTCTCTCTCTCTCTCTCTCTGTCGTCTGTGTGTCTGCTTTTCTTAAAATTGTCTGTCCTTTCTTTCTTAAAATTGTCTGTATTATAGAATGTTGTGACACGTAGATTGCACTTTTCCCCCCTTCTGACGTACAGCTGTGTTTGACGTATTCAGACAAATTATAGGAAGTAAATAAATAGACTGGTAGGCTGACACGTGTGTGTGTGTGTGTGTGTGCGTGCGTGCGTGAGAGAGAGAGAGAGAGAGAGAGAGAGAGAGAGAGAGAGAGAGAGAGAGAGAGAGAGAGAGAGAACAAATAGGGATACGCCACATTGTACGGTTCTGTCACTGTTTCTGAACTGAAAAGCAAGAAGACCAAACCAAAAGAAAACAATCCCCAAGGTGTTGATTAAGGGTGCAGCAATGTGGCGGGCCCAACACCCTTATTCAACACAATCGGGTAGGAATTTTGACTACAGATTGTAAAAATAGATCTGGAAAGATTACAAAAGGTGGGGAGTGAGGACCAATGCATTCTTGATCCCTGGCACACACTCACTCACACACTCACTCACACACCACACACTCACTCACACACCACACACACACACACACAAGACACACACACACTTATTCCAGACTTGAAGCCAGTTTTCATTGATCATTCATCCGCTGCTCCTCCACATCCTTGGTATCTCGAAGTCAACAACAGGGCCTCATTTGTAAGGACACATCGTAACAACTACTCATTTGTTCCCATTGCCGTATGCCATACACACTTGACCTTGACAAGCAGTTGACTTGACCCGCTGTAGTGTCAGACCTAGATCAGGCACATCTGTGAAATGTGGTGTCGTATGTAGTGGATGTACGTGTGAGTGCCTTGTGCGATAATAGCTATGTCATCAGTACGTTTAAGAACGAAGGCTGCAGGACGGCTAAGACGTTCGTTCACCTGAGCTGCCTAACAAGTAAACCATGAGGTTCTGGGTCCAATCCCAGCCTTGCCCTTTCTTCCCATTTTGACGGAAAAAAATCGAACTGAAGGTCATAGTCTTTCTGATGAGACTATAAACTGAGGCCCCGTGTGCGAAAGCGCGCAAAACATCTTGCGCACACGTTAAAAACCCGTTCCGGCTTTCGAAAGAGTAGGCCATTTCCTGCTGGTTGACAAGATTAAAAAAAAAAAAAAGACGCATGCACGCAGGTTAGTGTTTGGACACTATCCCCGAATGGTAGGGGAACAAAACGGCCGCATACGCCATCTCTCCATTGGTGAACCTCGGAGCTCTAACCCAGGAACGAAACCCCCCCCCCCACCCCCAACTTTTCGTGCACCTCCAATTGGTCCTTTTCTCAAGCTCAGTCTAGTAGTATCCTTCTTTTCCCCACGTTAAAGTGTTGCTTGAATATAACGATACCGACCAAGTAGGTTGAAACTCGAGGTACGTGTGTAATAAACCCTAATAGGCCTGCTACTGCTTCGCGTTTCGTGTAAGCTGTCATGTATGCTATCAAAATGCCCAAGGTTATTCATAACTCACGCAGAGGCGGAGGAGGGGTGGCCTAGCGGTTAGAGCGTGGCACTCGTGATCTGATGGCCCGGGATCGAGCCATCACTGAGGCACCCGTTCAAAGGGATTCTCTCCTCTCTCTCTCTCCTCTCCCCCCCCCCCCCCCCCCCCCCCCACCCCCTGGAGTTAACATTAGTAACTGACGCCACTCCCTCGAAAGTCATTCGGGTGAAACTCTACACCGGTGCGCACGCAGAACACCTTACGCACAATTTAAATTCCGTTCCACCTTTTGGAAGAGTAGGCCATTGCGTGCCAGTAGGAACGGATGACAAAATAAAGAGAAGCAAACCAAACCAAAAAAAAAACCCCACAAAAAACAACAAAAAAACCACAGACACCAAAAAACCAAAAACCCAAACAAAACAACAACCAGCAAAAAAAAAAAAAAAACCCCCAAAAAAACCCCAACAAAAACCCAAACAACCAATCAACAAACAAGTAAACAAAAAAACATATCCCCAAAACAAAACAGAGCTAAACAAAACAAAACACCCCCCCAAAAAACAACAAAAAAAAACAAAACAACACCCAAAAATACCCCCCCCCCCCCCTCCCTTCCCCAAAGAATACACAATGTCATGCACACCCGCGTGTCGTGTTTAGACATCATCCCCGAAGTCGGAATGCAGTTGTCTTAATGACGGGCGGAAACGGCGACATAACGCAACATCTCACCATTGGTGAACCTTACAGCTGTAGCCGAGGAACGGGAAACAACAACAACAGCAACAACAACAACAACGTCATATGGAGATCCAAACTTTAGGGGGTTTGAGAGGACACACTTTAAGGGGCGAAATGGCCTAGTTGTTGTTGCAACGAACAGGTCACCTGACTACAGACAACTGATGACACAGGTTTGAGCCTCCGTGTTGGGTAGAATATCCGTTCGAAGGGATCTTCTTTCTTCTTCTTCTTTTTCTTCTTCTTTCTCTTTTTCTTCTTCTTCTTCTTCTTCTTTCTTTTCTTCTTTTCTTTCTTTCTTCTTCTTTTCTTTCTTTCTTTCTTTCTTTCTTTCTTTCTTTCTTTCTTTCTTTCTTTCTTTCTTTCTTTCTTTCTTTCTCTTTCTTTTATTTTATTTTTAATTCAGTTAAGCAGTCGTTCTGACGTCTTGCAAGTCCTGTAGCTGTAAATTTAGTTTCTGTGTTACGAACGCAGGGACAGCATTTTAACAGCGCACACGTTAAAAATTTAATCCATCTTTCCTAGAGTGAGTTTTGGCCGGTAGTATGGCATTATCCAACAAGCACGCTTCGACCCGAAAGGGATGATTATATATAATGCTAGGTTCAATTTATCCAAGGTACACTGTCACAAAAATTCAGCACTGTGGAGTGTATGTAAAAATGAAGTGAAATCAAGAAGGGTCATTGAAATAATACGAGATAAGGGTTTATGACCGCACCGCAGATCTAACCTTAGATCTGAGACACCGATTTTCGCGCATGTTTACTGTTTTAAGCAGGAGTATGGGCAATTTTAATGTATGATCTCAAAAATGCCAAGTTGAGTGGTTATTGCTCAATTCCCAGGTTTTGATAGCCCGGCTGGGATTATAGGACACCATTTTCTTGCTGTAAAGATTATGTTTACGTTTTTGTAACGTAGCTGTTGTTTTGCAGGCAGAAGGATAGCGAGTTAGGTGTTTGCGTGCAAGTCTGAGAAAAGGGATGATGATAATCTGTTTTCTACTCTGTATTTTTTAAGGGAAACAGATACACGCCAGTCTAGTGTTTGTATGTTATATAGTGCTTATTCGTTTGTTTTACATTATATATATGTACACACACACACACACACACACACATATACATCATTATGAAGAGAGAGAGAGAGAGAGAGAGAGAGAGAGAGAGAGAGAGGAGAGAGAGAGAGAGAGGAGAGAGAGTGTGTATGTGTGTTGTGTGTGTGTGGTGCGTGGAGAGAGAGAGAGAGACAGAGACAGAGACAGAGAGAGAGAACAGACAGAAACACACACACACCACAACACACACACACACACACACACACACACACACACACACACGAGACGGGATAGCCTGGTGGTGTATTCGAGAACTGCTGACCCGGGTTCGAATCTCGTTCAAGAGGATTTTCCCTCTGGAGTTAACATCAGTGCCGACTCCAATCTCCCCAAAAGTCCTTCGGATGAGACTATAAACCGAGGTCTCGTGTGCGAACGCACGCAGAACATGTTGCGCACACGTTAAAACCCGTTCCGCTTTTTGGAAGAGTAGGCCATTGTGTGCCTGTGGATACGGATGACAAAATGCACAAAACTGTGTACACACGGGGACTGGATGAAAAAAAGCACACGAGTGCTTATTCCATTTTCCTTGAAATAAAAGAATAAAATAAATAAATAAATAAAATGGATATACACACACACACTCTCTCTCCCCTCCCCCCCCCCCCCTCTCTCTCCTCTCTCTCTCTCTCCTCTCACACCCACACACACACTCACACACACACACACACACACACACACACACACACACACACACACACCACACACACACACACCACACACACACACACACACCAAAACAAAACAAAACAAAACAAAAAACTAAACTAACAAACACAACGAAAACTCAGTTTCTAAAAGCATTCATAAAGACCACCAAAAAAAGTAACCTGCTAAACAGTTTTACCACCAGTTTAAAACTTTTACATTGCTTATGAAAAGATGATATATTTTTTTGGCCGTGTACTTTCTTTTGAAGTGCTGGATACCAATAGCGGAACCTTCTATGGCAGCGGACTTATAGCTATGTATTATGTGAGCGTAAAGGCTGTTAAAGAACAAGTCTTTCGCGAGGAGGAGCTGTTCCATGTATTGATCCGAGAGGCATTGTCAGTGTGTGTGTGTGTGTGTGTGTGTGTGTGTGTGTCGTGTGTGTGTGTGTGTGTGAGAGAGAGAGAGAGAGGAGAGAGAGAGAGAGAGAGAGATTTTGTGTGCTGTGTGTGTGTGAGCGTGCGTGCGTGCGTGTGTGTGTATGTGTGTGTGTGTGTATGTGTGTGTGTGTGTGTGTGTGTGTGTGTGTGTGTGTGGTGTGGAGAGAGAGAGAGAGAGAGAGAGAGAGAGAGAGAGAGAGAGAGAGAGAGAGAGAGAGAGAGTGAGTTTGTGTGTGTGTGCGCGCACTTTTCCCATCAGCTTTTACCTTTTAGTTTATTATCAAGATAGTGATGGTATGTTTTCCTATTTTACTCTTTTTGAAGTATGTAGAGAATGGTTCTTTGGAAGTGAAGTTACTGTATTGTATTTTGTGAATGTAAAAGACGTTTAAAAAGTTCCTTACGAATAGGAAGTATTATGTACTACGTGTGTGTGTGTGTGTGTGTGTGTGTGTGTGTGTGTGTGTGTGTGTGTGTGAAGAGAGAGAGAAGAGAGAGAGAGAGAGAGAGAGAGAGAGAGAGAGAGAGAGAGAGAGATACTAGGTAACTGTACTGTGTATGTGTGTATGTGTGAACTCAAGTGTACATGCACACGAACGCGTGCACACACACGCACACACACACACACACACTCTCTCTCTCTCTGTCTCTATATCTCTCTCTCTCACTCACTCACAGCACACCACACACCACACACACACACACACACACACACACACACTACCACAACCACAACACACACACACACACACAACCACACATACAACACAAACATAACACACACATACACACACACATACACATGCATTATCCCCTATCCTTGAAATAAAAGAATACATAAATAAACACAAAATAAACACACACACACACACACACACACACACACACACACACACACACACACACACACACACACACACACATTATCCATTTCCTCGAAATAAAAGAATAAAATAAAACACACAACACGCAAACACACACACACACACACACTCACACACACACACACACACACACACACACACACACACACACACACACACACACACACACATACACATCACACACACACACACACACACACACACACACACCACACAACCACACACACACACACAGGATGGAATACAGGTGACTGCGGTGACACATGTAGAAGCATACCGAATAGAGGGGGTGGGGCCCACACGCAGAGAGATCAGAGAAAACAATGGGGTGTGTTGTATAAACTTGTCGCTATCAATCCAGTTATGCTTTACACCCACCCACCTCCCTCTCTCTCTCTCTGTCTGTCTTTCTCTCTCCCCCCCCCCCCCCCTCTACTATCCTATCTCTATCTCTGCCTCTCCTCTCTCCTATCTCTGTCTGTCTGTCTCTCTTTCGCTCTCTGTCTGTCTGTCTCTTTTCCCCTCTCTGTCTCTCTCTCTTCCCCTCTCTATGTCTCTATTCCTCTCTTCTCTCTCTTCCCTCTCTGTCTCTCCTCCCGTCTCTCTCTCTCTTTCTTTTCTCTCTCTTCTCTCTCTTCTCTCTCTCTCTCTCTCTCTCTTCTCTCTCTCTTCTTCCCCTCTCTGTCTCTATCTCTACCTCGCTCTCTCTGCTCTTTTTCTGTGTCTGTCTCTCTCTCTGTCTTCTCGTTCTGTCTCTCTGTCTTGCGCTCTCTCTTTCTGTGTCTGTCTCTCTTCTGTCCTCCTGTGTCTCTGTCTGTCTCTCTCTTTCTTATGTCACTCTGTCTGTCTCAGTTATCTGTCTGTCTGTGTCTCTCCGGTCTCTATCTCTATTACACCCCTCTCTCTTATGTCTTGTCGCTTGTCGTGCTGCCTCAGTCTCTGTTGTCTTTTTGATATCGTCTCTTTTATATTAACCTATGTGGTGTGGGCTGATTGCGTGCGGCCAGTGAGGCGTGCGGGCGTGGTGTGTTGTATATGGCATGTGTGTATAGAACACGGATGGGGTGGGTGATGGGGGGGGGGGGGGGGGGGGGATTATACACGAGATGGTTGTGTTGTTAAGCTCGCAGGCATGCCTGTTAGGTACAGTAAAGAAAGCATTGAAGACAGTGTGGTATGATATTGCATGTGTGCAGATACTTCCATGTACAGGAATGCATTAAGTATGTACCCCTTCATCTCCTTCCTCAGGATACTCCTAAACGTTTTCACTCTATTCCTCTACACACACACACACACACACACACACACACACACACACACACACACACACACACAACACACACACACACGCATGAACGAGAGAGAGAGAGAGAGAGAGAGAGAGAGACGAGAAGAGAGGAGAGAGGAGAGAGACAGAGACAGAGAGAAGAGAGAGAGAGAGACAGAGAGAGAGAGAGAGATAGAGAGAGAAGAGAGAGTAGAGAGAGAGAGAAGGAGAGAGAGAGAGAGAGAGAGAGACAGAAGAGACAGACAGAAGAAGAGAGAACACACAGACACATTTATAACGATAACGAAACTTTATTTTCTAAGGGAAATAGATTAGGTGCAATGAGAGAGAGAGAGAAGAGAGAGAGAGAGAGAGAGAGAGAGAGAGAGAGAGAGAAGAGAGAGAGAGAGAGAGAGCAAAATCGAAGTTTTCTTTCATTGCTACTGAGGCATGGACGGTTTTTTGACGTCAAGAGTAGCGTGCCATGCCAGAAGTGAGCAACTAAAATTGTATACGGTTGATTAGATAGGAAGAAAACATTTTATAATCATAGCAGCTCAAAAGATAAACCGATATGTGAACTGCATGTGCATATATTGCTAGATTTTGTACCGAAATAACTTTTTATGATGTTTAATTTGAGATTTTAAAAAATATTATGTTGGACTTTGATCTCTGTTT
>CM054141.1:42674353-42679353 GCA_028751875.1 Rapana venosa | reverse complement strand
AAAACAGTGCCACTCAGTTTATTGCAATACAATGCAATACCGTACAATACAATACAATACAAACAACACAGTATGATAATTTGTAATACTGTTTTGCATCCGAAGCCAGAAATCTGTCACACACATCTGTTACTCGTGTCACACTCCGAGCTGATAGGCAGGCCTACTCTGTCTGCTTGTCTGTCTGTCTGTGCATCAGTTTGTCTGTCTGCCTTTCTGTCTGTCCGTCTCTGTCCTTGTCTGTCTCTGTCTCTCTATGTCTCTGTCTGCTTGTCTGTCTGTGATCAGTTTGTGTCTGTTGTTTTCTGTCTGTCTGTCTGTTTTTCTCTGTCACTGTCTCTCTCTGTCTCTATCTCTATCTCTCTCTGTCTCTGTCTCTCTCAGTATTTGCTGTTTTTGTTGTTGTTTATTTTTTTTATAATATATCCCTGATAAGGGTGGGGACTGGATGGAAAAGAAAAGCACACGAGTGCTTATTCATTGTCCTCGAAATAAAAGAATTTAATTTGATTTGATTTGATTTGATCTGATCTGATCTGATTATCTCTCTCTCTCTCTCCTCTCTCTCTCTCTCTCTCTCTCTCTCTCTCCTCTCTCCTCTCTCTCTCCTCTCTCTGTGGTATGTGTGTGTGTGTGTTTGTGTGTGTGGTGTGTGTGTGGTGTGTGTTGTGTGTGTGTGTGTGTGTGTGTGTATACACTGCATAAAAGAAATGCCCCCTCTTTTTTTCTCTGTCACGTACAGCATTTATAGCGATGACTATGAAGCACCTGCTAGAACAACTCAGGTGTCGTTTTGATGTCGTCTACTTTTGTTCCCCAACCGTGTGTGTGTGTGTGTGTGTGTGTGGTGTGTGTGGGGTGTGTGTGTGGTGGTGTGTGTGGGTGGGGGGGTGTGGTGTGTGTGTGTGGTGATGTGTGTGTGTGTGCGCGTGCGCGAACTCGTACGCACACTTGTTTGTTTTGAGCGTTTGCGTCTATTTAGGAATTTGTTTTTTCCCAAAATAATGCTTTTGGCTTCCTGTATTCCAATCAATCGGAGTGAGAGAGATTGAGAGAGAGAGAAAAAGAGAGAGAGAGAGACACAGACACAGACAGACAGACAGACAGAGAAAGAGAGAGAGAGAGGAGAGGTGTGTGTTTTGGTGTGTGTGTGTGTGTGTGTGTGTGTGCGCGCGCGTGAGTGTGTGGGCATGGTTGTTTTTTTGTGCTCTCGCGTTTATTCAGTATTTTTTCCACTCGAAAGTTGTACCTACCAATCGATTGGTTTACACACACACACACACACACACACACACACACACACACACACACACACACACACACACCACACACACACACACACACACAAAGAGTCACTGGGGCACTTAAATGTCATTGGGGCACTTAAAAGTCATTGGGGCACTAAGAAGTCATTAGGGCAAAAAGGAGTCATTGGGGCACTAAGGAGTCATTGGGGCACTAAGGAATCATCAGGGCTGCAAGGATTATTGGGGCACTAAAGAGTCATTGGGGCACTAAAGAGTCATTGGGGCACTAAAGAGTCATTGGGGCACTAAAGAGCCATTGGGGCACTAAAGAGTCATTAGGGCACTAAAGAGCCATTGGGGCACTAAAGAGCCATTAGGGCACTAAAGAGTCATTGGGACCTTGGGGCAGTAAGGAGTTAGTGGGGCACTAAAGAGTCATAGGGGCACTAAAGAGTCATAGGGGCACTAATGAGTCATAGGGGCACTAAGGAGTCTATCTGACAATGCTCTTAACTTTTTTCAGGCAGTGCGTATTAGGTACGTTTTGTCTTGCACTTGCAGAGTCTGTCTGTCTGTCTGTCTGTCTCTCTCTGTGTGTCTCTCTCTCTGTCCTTTGATTTGATGTATGTAGGCCTGTAGCTTGTAACCCACATGAATGTGTGTGTTTCTGGAATGATAAAAACAAACAAAACCCAACTGTATAGGTATTTTGTATTCGTAGATCGCAGACTGCATGCTGTGTATGTTTGGTCATCACATTAGTGAAGATTCCAACCGGGCTCTCACTTGCCGTCAGATCAGGAATTGGAAGCTAGCTCTAACCAACCAACAGGCCAGGCTGTTTCGGCCCTCTTTTAGGTGTAGAGAGAGAGACGCTGTTATAAAACCGTCCTCTAATTTCCTCTCGTATTACAGAAGGTTGCGAATTTTCACCTGCTCATTGCCCCTGTTCGTTCTCGTTCTTTGACTGTCTGTCTGTCTGTCTCGTTCTGTAATTTCTGTGTGTGTGTGTGTGTGTGTGTGTGTGTAGTGTGTGTGTGTGTGTGTTTGTGTTTGTGACTCTATGCTCCCTCTGTCTCTTTCTGTCTTTCTCTGTCTCTGTCTGTCTGTCTGTCGTGTCTCTGTCTCTCTGTGTCGGTTTGTCTGTCTATCGTCGGTTTCTTTCTCTATCTCACTCTATCTCTGTCTCTACTTTTCTCTGTCTGGTTTGTCTGTCTGTCTGTCTGTCTGTCTCTGTCTCTCTCTCTCTCTCTCTCTCTCTCTTCTCTTCTCTCGTCTCTCTCTCTCTCTCTTCTCTCTCTCTCTCTCTCTCTTCTCTTTTATGCTTTTCCCCCACTTAATCTCTTACCCCTTCGTCGATGATTATGTTCTTCTTCCTCCTGTCTTTTATTATATTATTTTTTTTATTTTCTGTGTCTTCCCTCCTGCTCATGTCCTTTTTCTATTTAGGGTTGTGTTTTTGTTGTTGGGTTTGTTTGTTTTTATAGGGTCTGCCTGTGTTAGTAGGATTGTTGATTTCTTTCTTTCGTGTCGCTCAGTTTGTTTGTTTGTTTGTTAAAATAAAATTCTTTTCAAACCCACGATATTCTGAAGGTACAAGTATAAGTACGTCTGCAGCAAAACTACGCGCAGGTAACTAACAAGATTTTAGCATGCGCCCACGTTTGTGTGTGTGTGCATATCTGTAAGTGTGTATGTATGTATGTATGTATGTATGTATGTATGTATGTATGTGTGTATGTATGCATGTATGTATGTATGTATGTATGTATGTATGTGTATGTGTGTGTGTAAGTATGTATGTATATGTGTGTGTGTAAGTATGTATGTATGTATGTATGTATGTATGTGTATGTATGTATGTATGTGTATGTATGTATGTATGTGTGTATGTATGTATGTATGTATGTGTGTATGTATGTATGTATGTATGTATGTATGTGTGTGTGTGTTTGCGTGTGTGCGTGTGTGTGATGTGGTGTGGTGTGAAATGTGTGCTCTGTGCGTGCGCGCGCGCGGTGTGTGTGTGTGTGTGCGTGTGCACGCGCGTGCCTATGTGCAGATGCGTGCGTTCCTGTGCGTATTATATATTATATAAGCATGTGTCGGCGTGTGGGTGGGTGGTTGTACGTCATTCATCAGTGTTGCTTGCGTGCGTGGGTTCATCATTATTATGCTCTGGCTTTTTCGCTTTTTGCGTGTGTGTGCGTTGTGTGTTCGTGTATGGTGACCCACTAAGATTTTTATGTTTAGGAGGAAGGGAGGGAGGATAGGGAGAATTGGAGGAGGAGGAGGAGAAGAAGAAGAAGAAGAAGAAGAAGAAGAAGAAGAAGAAGAAGAATGAGAAGAAAAAGAAGTAGAAAGTAAGAAGAAAAAAAGATTGCAAAGAGAAGGAGAAGAAGGAGGAGGAAGAGAAGGAGAGAGGAGAGAGAGAGAGAGAGAGAGAGAGAGAGAGAGAGAGAGAGAGGAGAGAGAAGAGAGAGAGAGAGAGAGAGAAGAGAGAGAAGTGAGTGAGAGAGGGACGGACGGACGGACAGACAGACAGAAACAGACAGACTGACAGACACAGCTAGCCAGCCAGCCTGACAGCCAGTCAGCCAGACCCCCCTCCCCCCAAAAAACCCAACAACAACCAACAACAAAAAAACAAAAATCATAAAACCCCCCAACAATGAAGGTATAAAAGACATAGTGTTTCTACTTGTCAACACTATGGGGGGCAAAACACCCTTTTTTTCCCCCTAGAGACATTCTCCTCAGTCTACTAGCACTAGCACTAGCAGCAGCAGCAGCAGCATGTGGTCGCCATGCCCCAGTAACAGCAGGAGTCTCACAGGAGAGGAGAGGAGAGGAGAGGAGAGGAGGAGCTGTCATCCCCCATTTGCCCGCAAACACCAAACAATACTCTGCCCTCCTCCTCTCTCTCTCCCTCTCTCTCTTCTCTCTCTCTCTCTCATCTCTCCTCTCTCTCCTCCTCTCTCTCTCTCCTCTCTCTCTCTCTCTCTCCTCTTCTCTCTCTCTCTCTCTTCTTCTCTCTCCTTCTCTCTCTTCTCTCTTCTCTCTCTGTCCTGTCTCTCTCTCTCTCTCTCTCTCTCTCTCTCTTCTCTCATTTTTCTCTCTCTCTTCTCTCCTCTCTCTCTCTCTCTCTCTCTCTCTCTCTTCTCTTCTCCTCTCTCTCTCTCTCTCTCTCTCTCTCTTCTCTCCGCCCTCTCTCTCTCTCTCTCTCTTTTTTTCCCTCTCCGTCCCCCCTCTCTCTCTTTCTTTCTTTCTATCTTTCTCTCTCACTCTCCCCTTCTGTCAAGCTGTTTCGTTATCTGCCCCTAGTATATATCTCTGCAATAGTCGACGTGTTAACTTACTGTCAGGCTCTACTCGGCTGCTGATAACTGATCTGATCTAGTCTAGTCAAGAGTGGCAGACTTGATGGATAGGAGGAGAGCATAGTGGTTATGTGACATCACCCACCCACCTCGCCCACAAGTCTTAGATTATGACTGTTGTATGTTTGTGTCTTTTATCCCTAAAAAAGCCGTTTTGAATGGCGTACATTGTGATTTGAATCATATTCATGAATGTCTTTGTTGCGTACTCTTTTTTTGTAATGTGATCATTGGTGTAGAACAGTCGTGTTTAATCGTGTAGAAAGCTCATGGAAAAAATGTATCGTGTACCTATGTATAACGTTCTACTTCTCTTGCAGCTTTCTGTCTTGTATTCCTGTCTGTTTGTGTGCCTGCCTGCCTTCCTGTCTCT
>CM054141.1:42654353-42669353 GCA_028751875.1 Rapana venosa | reverse complement strand
CCCACCCCCTTCCCCCCAAATCCCCCCCCCTCCCCCTACCCCCACCCCTAAAGATCCTTGTGGCCCTCTCCCGATATTCTACCACCCACCATCCATCCATCCATCCCTTCACTCTCTTTGGTGACCTAAACTGCCCACTGGCGAATGGCAAAGCCCAGTTGATTGACGTCACAGCACAGCAGTACTGATGGTTTGCTTGCTGTTTTCTAATATACTAGGCTAGTTCTCTTCTTTAAGGAGACTTCTGTGTTGACCGACCATCCCTCGTTTTTTCCCCGCGTCATAAGTCTTTGTCTTTCGTTTCTGTTTGGTTGTGTGTGTGTGTGTGTGTGTGTGTGTGTGTGTGTGTGTGTGTGTGTGTGTGTGTGTGTGTGTGTGTGTTTGTGTGTGTGTGTGATTTATTTTTGTTTATTTTATTCTGTTATTTTGCAGGATAATGGAATAAGCAATCATGTGCTCCCCCCCCCCCCCCATCCAGTCCTTGATTCAGATTCAGATTCAGATTCAGATTCAGAATATTTTATTGCCATTTAAATCATGTAGACTTATTTGACACAACAAAAACATCAACTATAATTATTATCTATTTTGGCTAAAAGTGATGTACACTAAAACATGTTTGTATTTTACTTCTCTTTTTCTCTCTTTTCAAAACACTCATACACATATCTGATGATATCTGCTTGATATATATCAACTGTGATTATGTCACTTAATTTATGTACACAGTTTTTGCGTTCTTTGTCTTTCGTTTTGATTTTTAATAACAAATTATTTCTGAGTTCATCATATAAAATGCATTCATCAAGTAAATGAAATTCATCTTCAATTTTGTTACAGTGTCTACATTTTCTGTCCTCTCTGGATATATTTTGGTGTCTCCCTTTCTCTATCATTAAATTGTGACAGCTTGTGCGAAATTTACAATATGTCTTCTTATGAGTTTCTTCTTGTGTGTATGCAATGTTGTAAATTTTGTCATCCGTTCCCACCGGCACACAATGGCCTACTCTTCCGAAAAAGCGGAACGGGTTTTTTACATGTGTGCAAGATGTTCTGCGTGCGTTCGCACACGGGACCTCGGTTTATAGTCGCATCCGAAGGACGTGTGTGTGTGTGTGTGTGTGTGTGTGTGTGTGTGTGTGTGTGTGTGTGTGTGTGTGTGTGTGTGTGAGAGAGAGAGAGAGAGAGAGAGAGAGAGAGAGAGAGAGAGAGAGAGAGAGAGAGAGAGAGAGAGAGAGAGAGAGTGAGTGTGTGTGTGTGTGTGTGTGTGTGTGTGTGTGTGTGTGTGTGTTGTTTTGTCTGTCTTTATTTCTGTATGTACGTCTGTCGTTTATTTCATTGTTTTCTTTTCGTTTACTTTCTTTCAGTCTGCATGTCTTTCTCTCTTTTCTTTTCTTTGCCTATGTTCCTTTTCTTTCTTTACCTTTCCTTCATTCGTTCTTTTTGTGTGTGTGTGTGTGTGTGTGTGTGTGTGTGTGTGTGTGTGTGTGTGTGTGTGTATGCGTTTTATTGTCTTTTTTATATTTCCTTTTTTTCTTTGCTGTCTTTTTTTCTTTCTTTTTGTTTTTTCTTCGTTTTTTTATGTCATCTCTTCTGTTTTCTTTCTTCTTTTAATTTCTTTTTCTGTGTTTCTTGTATGTTACTTCTTTCCTTGTTTTTCTCCCCCTTTTTTCCCTTTCTGTTTCCTTAACTCTCTGTCTGTCTGTCTCTTTCTTTCTCTCTCCCCCCCCCCCCCCCCCCCCTCATCTTTCTGACTAGTGTCTGTTTCTCTCTCTCTCTCTCTCTCTCTCTCTCCTCTCCTCTCTCTCTCCTCTCTCTCTCTCTCTCTCCTCTCTCTCTCTCTCTCTCTCTGTCATTCTCTCTCACTCCCATTTTTTTCATGCTTTCTTATTTCTTTTCCTCTAATCGTTTTGCTTTCTAATATACTTGTGCTGTCTCCTTTAGATCCTTGTGACGCTGTCGTCATTGTGAGATTAATTTTCGTGGTGTGATTTCATAACGATTATGACGAAGTCCTCCTTTTCTGTCTGTCTCTCTGTCTGTCTGTCTCTGTCCTCTGTCTGTCTGTCTGTCTCTCTCCCTCTGTGTCTGTGTGTCTTGGTTGTTTTTTTTAAAAATCTCTTTTGTTTGTTGTTGGGTTTTTTTGTTTTTTGTTTTATTTGTTTGGGGGGGGGGGGGGGGGGGGTTGGGGGTTTGGGGGGGGGGTTCTTTTGTTTTTTTTATTTGTCTAGGTTAAAAAAAAAGGTTTTTTTCTCTTTGTTTCTACTGTTTGAGAGTATGAGTATTGGGTTCATTATAAAGATGTATCCCTATGGGCGGGGACTGGATGTAAAAAAGCACATGAGTACTTATTCATTATCCTGGTAATAAAAGAACTTGTCTCTCTTACTTACAATGTGTATATGTTCTTTTTATGACTTAATTGGTTTTTTCCCCCCTCTTTATTGTGAGTGTATGGGTATTGGGCTTACTTTATCATCATGACATTCAATTTGTTTGAGTATAATCAAAAAGTGTTGATGGTGATCGTGTGCTATGTGAGTATTATATATTTAGTATTATCCCTGAAACACCCCCCCCCCCCCCCCCCACCCCCCCCCCCCCCCCCCCCACACACACACAACACACACACACATTCTCTCTCTCAATGACTGTATAAGGTTTGGATTTCTTCTTTTCTTTTGTTTCTTGTTTTTATTATGTGAGTGTATGGGTATTGAGTTTATTTCATTATCATGACATATAATTTGAACGAGTATAATAAAAAATGAGTGTTGATGGTGATCGTGTCTTGTTTTGAGAATTATATATTTGATATTATCTCTGAAATACACACACACACTCTCTCTCTGTCTCTGTCTCTCTCACTTTAATGAATGCCCTATTTCAATATCTTATTGTTATATGTAACATGTATGTGTACCATTTTACAATGTGTAGATGTTTATTTTTATGACTTTATAAGTTTGGTTGTTGTTATTTTTCTTGGTTTGTTGTTGTTGTTTGTTTGTTTTTCTCTTTTTTTCTTTTTGTTGGTTTGTTTTTTCTTTTGTTTGTTTACTTGTTTGTTTTGGTTGTTTTTTGGGGGTGGGGTGAGTGGGTGGGTTGGTTTGGGTGTTTTTTAGGTTTTCTTTCATTGTGTTTTGTTGTTGTTTTGGGTGTGTATTTTTATAGGATTATTTCCATTTGTTTCTACTGTGTGAGAGTATAAGTGTTGGGTTATTATTAAGATGTATCCCTACAGGCGGGGACTGGATGTAAAAAAAGCACATGAATGCTTATTCATTATCCTCGAAATAGAAGAATTTGTCATTGTCTCTTTGAGTGTTGTAGAGTGTGTGGTGTGTGTACACGTGTGTGTGTGCGCGCGCGTGCATGCATGCGTGCGCGTGTGTATCTATTCGATAAGTTGACGTATTGTACCCCAAGTTGACCTGAAGTATTATTTTGTTTCAGAATCACAGAGAAGCCGCCGCTGAAAGCCAGCAAAAAGTCCAAAAGAAACACTGTAAGTACCTTTTGTTTTTTTGTAAACTTATAAACGATCGATCCACGTAGGTATGATATGTCCTCTTCGCATTACTGTGTAACTAAGACTAGGGTTACACTGTATTAGACATGTGGCCATGTTCCAGAAGAGGCCAAGAGGTCCGGTGTATGTTTACTCTTCTCATAGTCGGGCAGTTGTGACGTCACGGGAAATAGCCTAGGTTTTTTTGGTGTCATATGCAAAATTGAAAACATTTTTCCATTCCACCGAAATAAAGTTTACACACACAAACTGTGCGGGTAGGGAGGGATCAGCATCTTCAGTGGACAAATGGAAAAACAATATGGGTAGTAGTGACGTCACCATTGTGGGACTTCGGGGAGGATTGAACTTATCTTACGTATGCCTTCCAGGTCTGCCTGGTTAGTGAGAAACCTTCAGCTGTGTCCTTCCTATCTTCTTTGTGTTCCTGTGCAGTTCTGTCTGTCTGTCTGTCTGTCTGTCTGTCTGTCTGTCTCTCTCTCTCTCTCTCTCTCCTCTCTCTCTCTCTCTCTCTTCTCTCTGTGTCTCTCGTGTGTCTTCTGTCTCGTCTGTCTGTCTCGTCTGTCTCTCTGCTCTGCTCTCGTCTCTTCTCTCGTCTCTCTTCTCTCTCTCTCTCTTCTCTCTCTCTTCTCTCTCTCTCTCACTATCCGTTCGTTTATCCAGTTATGCGTTCGTATGTGTCCAGATGTTTTTCGGCGTATGCACAAATTTGTGTAACTGTGCTTATATATATATAGGCCTATATATATATGCGCAATTTTGTGTAATTGTGCTTATATTTATATATTTTTTTAAAAATAAAAAATAAAAAAAGTATATATAAATATATGTATATATATCTTTTAATTTTGTTTTGCCCCTTACTGTATAATTTAGCTGTGCTGTGTGTTTTTTTTATACCCTAAATTTATCGCATAATAAATCATAGCACAACAAATTCTGCCCCTGTAAATGTCGTATCAGGCTGCTTTCCCTAGGACAAAGAGCGTGGTTTTGCACACAACTCTGTCTGGTTTTGTTGGTGCTTTTATACTGCCATTTAGCGTTTTGATATATAATTTATCCTTTATGAGCTTTCGTTAGATTAAAACGAAGTTAAATAAATGTATAGCCCTTTTGTTGCATGGTAGTTTGGTTTTTTGCGGACAGAACAGAGACTTGTAAATTCAAAAAGACCACCCCGCCTAAAAAGAAATAAAAACGAATAGTCCAGACTGTTTTATGAGCGTCCTCTCTCGTTTAGAACTCTCAACGGAACCAGAGGACCCCCCCCCCCCCCTCCCCCCCCCCCCCCCCCCCCCCCCCCCCCCCCCCCCCCCCCCCCCCCGCCCCCCCCCCACCCTTCCATCAACTCCCCCCCCCCCCCCTCCCCCCCCCCCCCCCCCCCCCCCCCCCCCCCCCCTTCCCTCCCCACCCCCCCCCCAACCGAATTTCAACCTTGGAATACGGATTATTTGTCTGAGAAAGCAGGTGCACAACTTCTACCACTACTTACAATTCACGGTTCCGAACTCTGTCAGGATTTCTCACAGACTGTTCACAGGATGGGACCCCCCACGTTAAAGGTCTGGAACTAGGCCTAGGCTAAGAGCGACCGACACGTTGAGGCCTATAGGTAGTAGTAGTAGTGGGAGGTAGGAGGAGCCTCTCATTTACAGCTGGACCACAGGGTCAGTAATGTTGTAGGCTGCGGTGGTGGAGCTCTTTTCTCATGGGAGTATATATCTTCCCTTTTTCCCAGTCTGTTTCCTTTCTTTCCCTCCCCACCCTCCCCTCGGACATTGTGTGTGAGAGGTGGGGGGGGGGGGGGGGGGGGGGGGGGTGGTGGGGTGGGTGGTGGTGGTGGTGGGTGGGGGGGGTGTTTGTGTGTGTGTGTGTTGTGTGTGTGTGTGTGTGTGTTTTGTGTGTGTGTGTGTGTGGTGTTGTGTGTGTGTGTGTGTGTGTGGTGTGTGTGTGTGTGTGTGTGTGTGTGGTGTGTGGTGTGGGTGTGGGTGTGAGGGGTGGTGGGTGGGTGGGAAGATGGTGTGGATGCAAGACAGGGCTGTGTGTGTGCAGTATTCAGGCTGCCCGCTTGTTTGATAACCGAGGTTGATGGTACAGAGTCGTTTTGGTGTGTTGTAATTCTGCAGGGCGCTTTGTGTGTGTGTGTGTGTGTGTGTGTGGTTTTGTGTGTGTTGTGTGTGTGTGTGGTGTGTGTGTGTGTGTGTGTGTGTTCGTGTGTGTGTGTGAACGCGACAAATTGGTTCGTGGACTGAGCGTAAGCAGTTGCGAGCTTTCTCTCTCTCTCTTGGTCTTTATCTCTGGTGTGTGTGTGTGTGTGTGTGTGTGTGTGTGTGTGTGTGTGTGTGTGTGTGTGTTGTGTGTGTGTGTGTTGTGTGTGTGTGTGTGTGTGTGTGCTGTGTGTGGGGGTGTGTGTGTTGTGTGTGGGTGTGTGTGTGTGTGTTGTGTGTGGGGTGTCTCGTGTGTCTCTGACTCTGTCTCTGTCGTGTCTGTCTGTGTCTGTGTACGCGCGTGTTCACTCGCAGGTGATACGATATCAAAGCGTGGAGAGAGACGAGAAAAAGTGTCAAACTTTGTATAGTAAAGTGTCGAGTGTGGTGAAATTGTTTCCTTAGTTTTTTGTTTGTTTGTTTCTGTGGGTTTTTGTTTTGTTTTTGTTTTTGGTTGTTGCTTACTTCGTGAAGTGCTGCTAGGCTCCACTCCTGAACAGTTCTTCCCAGATGAGCCGATTTCAGATTATGATTGGCTTTTCTTTACAGTTTGAATCGCATTATCTAGAATACTGTAATGACCATTCGAACAATTAAAGCATTTAAGAGAATGTTGTCGGTGATGATCGCTTCAACTTCACAGAAGTAACAGTTTCTACGCTTTTCTTTAGTTCAAACGTAACTTGGGTTTTTTGTTTTGTTTTTGTGTGTGTGTTTTTGTTTGTTTGTTGGTTGGGGTTTTTTTTGGGTGGGGTGTGGAGGTGATTTTCTTTATTAATTTAAAAAAAATTTTTCTTTTTAACAATTACGATAACGTTGTCTATTTCCCTACTTTACACCTTTATTAATTTTGTCTGGTCATCAACCGTCCATGCATTGTCGACTTTCGTTCATTCAGTCGTTGATGTGCAGGGAGAGTGAGAGGGGGGGGGGGGGGGGGTGTTAGTCTCCCTATCATGTCTTCGGTTTTGCTGTTGCAGCAGCAGCACTGCTGCTGCTGTTTCTGCTAGGCTACGACTGCTTTTTTTGTTCCGGCATGCACTTTCTGCATACTTACCTGGCACCAAAGCCGACGAAGGCAGGGAAACGAATCCGGGAAGAGGTTGTTGGAATGGGGATTTGCGGAGGGATGGGTGGGTGAGGGATGGGTGTGGGGTAGGGTGGGGTGGGGGGGGGGGAGGGCAGTGGGGGGGGGGGGGTGGATAAAGGAGGGAGGAGTTATGCTTTGGACATGTATGCTAGTAGTATGTATGGTAGGGGGATAGTAGAGGTTGGTAAGTGGAAGCAGCTGTACACATATTGACTGGTTGGCGGTCGCTTGGTTGGTTGTTGGCTGGTTGGTGGGGAAGTAGCCTAGCGATGATAGGATCGGACATGTTGTGAACAAGCCGTTAGATGGGTCTGTCTTCTAGGGTTGCATATTGTACGTAGTAGAGATGATACTTTTTTTTTCTTCTAGTGGTGAAAAGAGAGCCCCCCCCCCCCCCCCCCCCCCCCCCCCCCCCCACAACACACACACACTTACACACTTACACACACGCACTCCTCGCCCTGTTCCAGAATAGATGGACAAACAAGCTTAAAAAGCAAACAGACAAATGAAATCCAAAGCACATCAGTCACGTGTGTGTTATTTTATTTATTAAGAGTTAAAGACTACGGTGGAAAGGGGGAGGGGGGTGGGGGGTGGGGCGGGAGGTAAGGTAAGCGTTTTGATTTCTTTAAACCTGATATAATATTTGTAAGTTGTCTCAAGTGTCGAGTATCCAGTCTCATATGAGTTAATCTCTCTCTCTCTCTCTCTCTCTCTCTCTCTCTCTCTCTCTCTCTCTCTCTCTCTCTCTCTCCTCTCTCTCTCTCTCTCTCTCTTCCTTCTTACCCCCTCCTCCTGTGTACATTCCCCCTCCCTCCTTTCCTTTCTCTCTGCCCTCCCCTCCCTCCCTCTCTCTCCCCCCCCCCCCCCTCTCCCTCTCTCTCTCCCTCTCTCTCTCTTCCTCTCTCTCTTTCTTCTTTCCTTTCTCCCTGCACCCCCCCCCCCCCCCCCTTCCCCTCTCTCTTTTTCTACTCCATCCATTTGTCTTACAGCAACTGTCGTGTGTTGTTCTTAGTCAAACGTTTTTTGTTGTTTGGTTTGGTTTGGGATTTTTATTTATTTATTATTGTTGTTGTTGTCGTTGTTGCTTGTTTTCTTTTAATCTTTGTTTCGTGTTGGGTTTTTTTTATTTGTCTGCTCCAACTTTTCAGTTTAATAAGGATTGTAATCATCACAGTTAGTTTAATCTTTTAGGGGAAAAAAAAGAGCTCTTAGTGCCTGCACTGGGTTATCTGGTGGTCCGTTGTAACGTTTTCAATCTCTCTCTCTGCCTGGTTTCGTAACTGAGTGTTATAACACGGAGATAATGAGGGTGATTATAACAGTGCCGGCATTGTGTAATTGTACAACAGTACAAAATGAGATGCAGAGGATTATTGTAACAGGGGTTATTGTAACAATGATGATGATGATGATTATTGCAATGGTTATTCTAACAGTGGCTGTTTGTTATATCAGTGGCTATTAAAACAGCGATTATTGTAAGAGCGGTTATCGTAACAGTTGATTATCATGGGAATGGTTGTTGTAACCACGAGTATTATAACAATGGTTATTATATCATTGGTTATTATAACAATGCTGATAATGTGTTTGCCACAGTAACACAGCAGGAGGTTCAGAGGGTTATTTTAACAATGGTTATTACAACAATGGTTATTTTAACAGTGGCTTTTACATCAAAGGTCATTATAACAGTTGTCACTATAACAGTGGTTTTTACAACAATGGTTTTTATAACAATGGTTATGTAACAGTTGTTTTTACAGCAATGGTTTTTATAACAATGGTTATTATGACAGTTGTTTTTACAACAATGGTTATTGTAACAATATATAACAGTTGCTTTTACAGCAATGGTTTTTATAACAATGGTTATTATAACAGTTGTTTTTACAGCAATGGTTTTTATAACAAGGGTTATTATAACAGTGGCTTTTACAGCAATGGTTTTTATAACAATGGTTATTGTGACAGTGGTTTGTACAACACTGTTTACTGTCAAACTACCGACAACGTGAACTCTACAGCGATACACAATGAGATGGAGTTTGGCTTGAATCTGACCGCGTTGGTGACTTTGGTGAAACAGGATTCAGATGCGTAGGACTAGCCAGCCTCCTTTGAGTCCAACCGATATGCACAAACTTAACTCAGACTCAAGACTCAAGAATACTTTAATGTCTCAGCTAGAGAAGTTAGACAGACCTTAGAAACCTTAGACAGACAGGCAGAAAAAGAGACAGACAGACAGACAGGAAGGCAGGCGGATACACAAACAGACACCTGCAGGCATTCAATGATGCACAGACAGATACATGCAGAGGTTCAATGATGCACAGACAGATACATGCAGAGGTTCATTGATGCACAGACAGATACATGCAGAGGTTCAATGATGCACAGACATGCTTATTGACGGACTCATCTTAAGGCATTCCCTCTTGCACACCCATCCTCTGTGCCACTCCCCCCCCCCCTTCCCCCCCCCCCCCCCCCCCCCCACCACTCACATGCAGATTGCACACACAGAATGAATAATCTTAGAGAGAGAGACAGACAGAGACAGACAGACAGACACCCAGAAAAAAAAAGAAAATATCATTTGCAGAGATTATTGTCTTTCACAGGACAAGGGTTTCAACAGCTCATGAAGCCCATAAAGGTTTAGCCCCAAGTATCTGTAACTGTCATCATCACCCCTTCCCTCCTCCTTCCTCCCTTTTCCACTGTCTCTCAGATCTGCTCTACTCCCACCCCCCACACCCCCACTTCCCCTTTCTTTCTTTCTCTTTATGTCTAAGTTAATATATATATATATATATATATATATATATATATATATATATATATATATATATATATATATATATATAAGGAAAGGTTAAGGATAGCGGGTGTGGCAGTATGAATAATAAATGGAGGCATACTTGTTAGCCACAGCAGTAAGTGGCCCCCCCATACCAAGTGAGACTGCTTAAAGAGCAGCTGAGGTGTAATGTAAAGCATGTTGTTGTTGGACTTATGCAGATGGGAATAGCTTTCTTTTTCTTCTTCTTCTTTTGTGTTATGATAGTTTTGTCTTGTTTTGTGTTTGTTTTGCATTTTTTTCTTCTTTTTGTTGTTGTTTTGTTTGTTTTTCATATCCGCTTTTGAAAAGTGCGCGCGCGCGCGTGTGTGTGTGTGTGTGTGTGTGTGTGTGTGTGTGTGTGTGTGTGTGTGTGTGTGGTGCTCATTGTCGAGAACGTTATTATATTGTCTGTCAGTAGACACATCACTGAACACCTCCTCCCCCACCCATCCGCTTCCCACCCCTACCGCACGTGCACACGCACGGCGCGCGCGCAAGTACAACGATACCCCAGCATAAGCTTATGTAACGGCCGTCTAAAGCCAATCTTAATGATTTAATTAAGAATATATCTCAAAAGAAGCTAGTGCTTGCACAAAGGATTTAGATATATCCATTCCCAAAGTCGGATTGTGGATGCCTTAATGATGGGTCAATGGCCCCTTTTACCATTAGTGAATCGCGGAGCTCTAGCTGAGGAACAAAAACTATAAAGAAGAAATATATCCGATATTGATGGCATGGTTGGAAACGACCAGGAATGACTTGTCATTGTTGATGTTGTACTGGAGCACAATATGAGGTACTTACTAGCTTGTTATTGCCATGCTGATTGTATTCATCATATTGTATTTTCCATGCTAAGTGAACGAATAAACCCTATTTAAACCATTAGGATTGACTTAATGTTCATCATGTTAATTTTTTTTTTCATGCTTATTGTACGAATAAACCCTATTTAAACCATTAGGATTCACTTAATGTTCATCATGTTATATTTTCCATGCTTATTGAACGAATAAACCCTATTTAAACCATTAGGGTTGACTTAATGTTCATCATGTTATATTTTCCATGTTTATTGAACGAATAAACCCTGTTTAAACCATTAAGATTGACTAAATGCTCATCATGTTATATTATTTGTCATGCTTACTGAACGAATAAACGCTATTTAAACCGTTAGAATTGACTTGCTTTGTGTGGAGAAAAGGAACAAAGAGTTATAAGATGACACTTATTCAAGGATGTGTGTTAAAGTTTCTTTTGAGATATTCTTAAATCATTAAGAAATCGGTTTTAGACGGCTGTTATATAAGCATATGTGTAACATTTTGAAATGTTAATAAATTATCAAGAAAATGGTGTTAAGGAGGCATTTATTGGTTTATGTGGTGGATATTTGTTCAAACCTTTCTGAAGGCACCGAGAAGATGGTACCAGTGGTCAGTTCTTGACCGTTGTTGGAGTGAATGATCTGTACTGGCAGCTTTTTTTAAACGGCGCTCATCTTTGTAAGCATAATGTATGTTCTCTCACCTGTGGGATATAGTTCATATGCAATTGTTCCATAATGATTAAACATGATTACGTTAATTTTTTCCAGTTTCTTTTGTATTGGTGTAAGTGGAAACAAGACAGGTTAAAGGAGGAAGGGGAGATTATGAAAGAAGGGAGGGAGGAAAGAAAAGTAAATGAAGAGAAAGGGTGGAAAAAGAAAAAGAAGGAATGAAGAAAAGGGAAAGAACAGAAGAAGGAAGAAAAGAAAATGATGGATAAAAATCAGGGAACAAGACTACACCAACCAACATCCATCCATCCATCCATCCATCCATCCATCCATCCATCCAAGAAAGCCACACAAATTGACTGAAACATAAACAAGAAAACCAACCTCTCCTTCCCCCTCCCGTTTTTCTCTTCCCCCCCACCAAAAAAAAAAAAAAAAGGAAGAAAAAAAAGGGAGAGAATCCACCGAAATAACCTCAGACGTTTCCACAGCACAGTTGGGTGTTGGTCCCAAAGAGGCTGCTTGCTCACGAGGCGTCGCCGGCCCAACGTAAAGGTTAGCCCCGTGAATGTATAATGACCAAGTTTGGACAAGGAAAGAAAGCGGCACAAGTAAAGGATGCATTCTATCACAGGTGACACTCCCCCCCCCCCTCCCTCCCTCACTCCTCCTCCCCCTATCCCCCCCTTACCACCACCACCCCCTCCCTTACTCCCCCCCCCCCCCCCTTACACCTCCCCCCCCCCCCTCCCTTACTCCCTCATGGTCCTAAGAACTTGAAAAGTTGCGAGCTAGAAACTGGGTGCTGTGAGTGGAAGTGGCAAGTGGAAGTAGGAGGAGGGGTGGGTGGTGTACCGGGGTGGGCTGTGTTTAAAGAAAGTGTTCCCACTTTTAATTAAAGAAAGTTGGGGCAGGGGCGGGGTGGGGTGTAGGGGAAAAAAAAAGGTAAACCAGAGCAAACTGGCGCTCCAGGTAACCGCTTGGTGATGATGCAGGCCTCAAAGGAAAGGGAAAAAAATGGGTAAGGGATGTAGATAGTGGACAGGGACGGGTGTGGTGACTCACGGTCAATATTGATACCCCAAGGTATCTTACTACATTGGAGAGGGGTGTTGCCCGGCTTTTCCGGAGAAGGAGATGTTTGGGTGGATGGGTGGATGCCGTTATACTCCCTTGCTCTCTCTCTCTCTCTCTCTCTCTCTCTCTCTCTCTCTCTCTCCTCTCTCTCTCTCTCTCTCTCTCTCCTCTCTCTCTCTCTCTCTCTCTCTCTCTCTCTCTCTCTCTCTCTCTCTCTCTCTCTCTCTGTGTCCACATCAGCAACATTTACTCTGGAGTTTGAAGTGGCTGTCACCTTGTGCTTGCTGTAACTAGAAATCCTATGGATGGGTATATAGATTGGATGGGATGAAATGGAGTAATGGATAGAATGCGATGGATGGGTTGATGGATGGATGTTGGTAGTTATGTATGTTTTTATGTGTGTTGGTACGCATGTTGGCCTGTATTAAGTTTCACAACTTTGTGACTTTAAACTTTGAAAAGAAAAAGAAAAAAACCAAAACAAGGTAAGATAAGATTACTGTTATTTGAAGACGGAAAACAACGTCAACAACAAAATGGAGAAAACAGAATCTCTACCATTTAATAAACAAGATCTAGATTTTTTTTTTAAAGAAGAATTTTTAACGTTGCGCACATATGTGGATCGGTGGTCTAGAGGTAACGCGCCTGTCTAGAAAGCGAAAAGTCTGGGTCTGAAGTGTGCGGCGGTTCGTACCCCGTTTGGACCGGAAATTTTTCCCCCATCCATTAGACCATGAGTGGTGGTCTGGGCGCTAGTCTTTCGGATGAGACGATAAACCGAGGTCCCGTGTGTTACACGTAATTATTTAGCGCACGTAAAAAAACCCACGGCAACAAGAGAGTTGTCCCTGGCAAAATTCTTAGAAAAAAGCCACTCTGATAGGGAAACAAATACAGCTGCAGCAAAAAAAAAAATAAAATAAAAATAAAAAAAAAAAAAGGGTGAAAGGGTGGCGCAGCGCTAAGTGGCGACGCGTTCTCCCGCTCTCCCCGGGGAGAGCAGCCCGAATTTCACGGAGAGAAATCTGCCGTGACTTAAAGTGGTATGAAATAAAATCTGAGCGCTTTGATTTGTTGCTTTACAAGATTCAGCGCTATATAAATTCCATACATTATTATTATTATTATTACTACATAAAATGCATATTCATGTAAAAATCGGTTTACAAAACCTAAAGTAATCGATTAATTAGTGTGTGAACTAAAGTTACAGATAATATTATATGAACGCTCAGTCATACTTACTGATTTTTTTTAGTCTGCATTTTTCATATATTTTATTTTTGACTTTGCTGTTTTTGCTTTTAGGATATTCTTCTGAATATTATATAAAACAGCTAGCTGGCTTTTTGGCTGAGTACAAACTTTGATCTCCCATGTATGCTTTAAAAAAAGTATCCCCCGAATATAAGATTCAATAGTTGTTTATTTTCTTTTACATTTCTTTTAACAGCAGTTATTTTAATCATATTTCAAGTTTTGATGGCAGCTTTGGTAGGCCCCAAGAATATCTGTTTATTCTTAGGAATGCGACGGCCACTTTTAAATTATGAAAATTGTCCGATGTAAGGTAGCCCAGAGGGTAAGGTTTCAATCATCGCCGAGACTTGAACACAAGAGTGCTTATCCAGGAGCCGAAACTCGTTGTCAGGTCAGGCCAAAGGAAAGTTAAATACTCAATAGCTCTTCAAAAACTGTCTTTGAAAGATTGTTTAAAATCAGTATTAAGTGGATGTTCTTCTTTGAATCACTGATTTAAAAAAAAAAAAGAGTCATTTTTAAAACGACGATGAAGTTATAATTCTCTCTCTCTCTCTGTCTTCTCTGTCTCTCTCTTTCTCTCTGTCTCTCTCTCTCTGTCTCTCTGTCCTTCTCTCTCTGTCTCTGTCCTGCTCTCTGTCTCTCTCTCTCTCTCTCTCTCTCTCTCTCTCTCTCTCTCTCTCTCTCTCTCTCTCTCTCTCTCTCTCTCTCTCTCTCTCTCCCCCCCCCCCCCTCCCTTGTGTGTGTGTGTGTGTGTGTGTGTGTGTGTGTGTGTGTGTGTGTGTGTGTGTTAGTACTCGCAAAAGATTTTGTTCGGTCTTTTGCGTGGCCCAGTTTGACTTACCCTCGTCAATTCTTTAACTGTGAACATAGAACAGAGTGCGTCGTGTTCACCGTTTAGCGCGTGTAGAACACATGTAATATCAAATCAAAATTTGTTTCATTGAGTGTTTGTTTGAATTTGTTTGTTTTCGCTGATGAGATGGAAACAAACAAACAAACAAACAAACAAACAAAAGTGCTGTGTAGCATCCCACTTACCTCCTTGCCACTTTCATTTAGGTGGTGGTTTTTAAAAAAAACGTAAAACATGTTCGGTCGCTTTTACGCAAGGATACTCCTTGTTTCTGTAAAGAAGAAGTGCTTTATATATCTTCTTGGTTATTCATTTTGAAAAAGAAGAAAATGACACTGTAAACGTATTACTGTCTTCTTTGCAAAAGGACACGCCATGATTTGTCTTAAAATTTTATGTTTAGTGAAACAAGAGTATTAACTTTGTTTTTCATTTATGTTCTTTACAAAACAGTTGACCTGCGTAAAAAAGGAAATCAGAAACGTTTTATAATTATACCTTTGGAGACACAAGAAACCAACACACACACACACTCTCTCTCTCTCTCATGCAAATAAATCAGAAACGATTTATTTCTCCTGTGCCAAACAAAAGATCAGAAT
>CM054141.1:42644353-42649353 GCA_028751875.1 Rapana venosa | reverse complement strand
TTGGTAAGGCAGCCAAGCCAGTCAGCGTGCGTGTACCTTTTTGTTTCTTCTTTTTTCTCTTCTTTCTTTCACTTTTTGTCGTGTGTGTGTGTGTGTGTGTGTGTGTGTGTGTGTGTGTGTGTGTGTGTGTTGTGTTATGTGGTGTGTGTGTGTTGTGTTGTGTTGTGTTGTGTGTTGTCAACTTAGCTTTGCTTGTTCTGTCTGTGTCTGTTTCTCTGTCTGTCCGTCTGTACTGTCTGTGTCTGTCCGTCTGTCTGTCTCTCTGTGTCTGTCTCTGTCTTTCTCTCATCTAGTCTCTCTGTCTCTTTCTTTCTCTTTGTCTCTGTCTGTCTGTCTGTCTCTCTCTGTGTCTGTCTCTGTCTGTGTCTGTCTCTCTGTGTCTGTCTCTGTCTCTCTCATCCTCTGTCTCACTGTCTCTTTCTTTCTCTGTCTCTGTCTGTCTGTCTCTCTTTCGCTCTGTGTCTGTCTGTCTCTGTCTGTATGTCTCTATGTCTCTGTCTCTGTCTGTTTGTTTGTCTGTCTGTCTGTCTCTCTTTAATTAGAACAACATTCGAATCTGGTAATTTTGTAATGACTTAAGAAGCGATTCAAAGATGCACAGGGTTGATTTGGCTTGTTTGCTTGCATTGGTGATAGAAATATTTTATTTATTGATGTGTGTATTTATTTATTCATTTGTTTTAGATTGCTTTTAGCTTTTATTATTTCGTTTACCATAGTCTGTCTCTACCTCTTTCTGCCTTTCTCTCTCTCTCTCTCTCTCTCTCTCTCTCTCTCTCTCTCTCTCTCTCTCTCTCTCTCTCTCTCTCTCTCTCTCTCTCTCTCTGTCTGCATCCGTCTGTCTTAGTATTTCTGTCTGCCTTTGACTCTGCTTCTGTCTAAAATTTGTCTGTCTTTCCTCCTCTGTCTGTGTCTGTCTGTGTCTGTCTGTGTCTGTCTGTCTCTCTCTCTGTCTCTCTGTCTGTGTCTGTTTCTTAGCTCTCTCTCTCTCTAACTCACACACGCACACGCACACGCACACACACACACACACACACACACACTCACTCACTCACTCACTCACTCATCACTCTCTCTCTCTCTCTCCCTCTCTCTCTCTCTCTCTCTCTCTCTCTCTCTCTCTCTCTCTCTCTCCGCCCACGAGGAAATAGTTATTGGTGTACAAGTTAAAAAATTTTTTTAATTGATGTTTTTGTTTTTGTTTTATTTCTTTTTTGTTTGTTTGTTCGTAAAGGAAGTGGAAAAATGATTTGTTTTTGTGTCCTCCTTAGCACATATGATATTAGGTCATGGAAAACTTTTCAGTCACGTTAAAAGTTCACCATCGAGTGACAATCCCTGATGACACGCCTACTACCTACCACTGACGTATATACAAAAGTTTGACGTAGGTTATCAAAATAAAAAACAAAAAAAACCCATACCTAACTAACATCACCCAGAAAACACCACGCAGGAAGACAAAAAAGACCCTGGTTTTGTCGTCAAAGAAGTGCGTGCGTGCGCGCGCGCGCGCGCGCGCACGCACGCGCGCGTGTGTGTAGAGAGAGGTTTGTGTGTGAGAGAGAGAGAGAGAGAGAGAAGAGAGAGAGAGAGAGAGAGAGAGAGAATGGGGGGGGAGGGAAGGGAAGGGAGGGAAAGAGAGGGAGATAGAGAAAGATGGACAGACAGACAGACAAATTGACTAACAGAGACAGACAGAAAGACCGAAAAAACCCACCAGTGAACGTTGGCTCATATTTTCGGGTCTCATGGACTTCAGTATCTCATGGAGATTGGAAGGAAGAAAAGATTGCAAGGTTTTTTTCCTCCCTGAAGGAGAAGCAAAGGACAAGTGTGCGTGGATCGTGTTTTGAAAGAAAAGTCATCGTTCACTTCTTGGAACCATGTTTCTGGCTGTAGGCCTGCTTGTTCTCTAGGGGAAAATAGGATTAGGTGTAAAGTTAGTATCATGCTAGCAGCTTTTTAGCCGTTTTTCCCTTTCTGTTGAATTGTTTGTTTTTTTCATTTGTAGAAGATTACAAGTAAAAGTAAGCCCGGCTCATTCCATCGATTACTCGATCCGTTTAACTTGGAAGATTAAAAAAAAACACACCCTTTTTTCTTGTTTTAAGCTTGTCTTGGATTTGGCAAAAGCTCGAATGTAGGTAGGACGATTTTCAGAGATTGCTGATTTGATTCTCAGGTTGTATCCAGAAAGGGGGGGGGGGGGGGGGTGGGGGTAGGATAGGTGCGGGAGGAATCGCATTTTTATGGCTGATTTTTAACGTATGGATGTTCTGATGGTGGTAGTGATGGGTGGTGGTGTTGGGAGTGCATAGCATGTTTTAGTTTTAGGTAGAATAAGAGCTGTAGAAATGAGGTGCTTCCGAAGACTCTTAGGCATCTCATACAAAGACCACATCACGAATGAAGACGTCAAGAGACGCATCCGCAATGAAATCGGGCCCTATACTGACCTTCAAACACTCGTGAGACAACGAAAACTGAAGTGGTTTGGTCATGTCACACACTCCTCTGGTCTTGCTAAAACAATCCTACAAGGCAACAGTGAGGGGAGGAAGAAGAGGCAGACAAAGGAAGAGATGGGAGGACAACATTCGAGTGTGGACAGATGTGGAGCTGAGAGACACCCTGAGAACGGCCGAGAGACGCGAGGACTGGAGAAAGGTGGTTGACAAAGCTTCGAAGGCGCCCCAAAGGATTCGGAATCTGAGGAATCAGTGACGGTGACGGAGGTTACCTCCACTCTCCCTCCCTTCCTCTCTCAGCCTCCTGAGATGATTGCACCTTTCAGCTACATCTGGAGAACGGTGATTCTGGGTAGAAAGACACAAAGTGTTTGCTTCTGGTTTAAAGAGATTTTTAACATAGTTTATTCTGGGAATGTGCCATTAAAAAAAGATACAAGCATAACCTTGACAGGACGACAAGCAGACGTATAATAGTGCTGGCATAATTTACATTCACTCATTAATTAAGCGGGATGGCCTCACAGTATTAACAACAGTTGGGAAATTAAAATTAAAAAACCCCCAAACTTTTGCATAATTATGCTTGTTAAGGGATTCGATAAATTAAACAACAATAATCATTTCAATCGAACAAGCTAACAGTATGCTTCACTATGTCTTTTTTTGGTTTGTTTTTGTTTAATTAGGCTTTGTCTTTTTACCTGTATATCTCACTCTGTGTTGTATTTTGATGTATGCCTGTCTCGCAATTTCTGAATCTGTCTCTGCCTCTATGTCTGCCTGTTTCTCTGTCTGCTTCTTTTCTTTCTCTGTCATTTTTTTCTATCTGTCTCTGTCTGCCTGTCGGTCTGTCTGTCTGTCTGTCTGAGAGAGAGATTGACAGAGAGATTGAGAGAGAGAGAGAGAGAGAGAGAGACAGAGAGAGACAGAGAGAGACAGAGAGACAGAGAGACAGAGAGACAGAGAGAGACTTCAAGACTTAAAATGATTCAATGTTCGTAAGTCTTCAGACTCCTGAGAGAGAGAGAGAGAGAGAGAGAGAGAGAGAGAGAGAGAGAGAGAGAGAGAGAGACAGACAGACAGACAGACAGACAGACAGACAGACAGACAGACAAACAGACAGAGATTGACAGAGATGAAACAAAGACAGGAACAAGAAGACAGACAGTGAAAGAAAACACGTACCACGCAATGTTTGGCGTCATATTTTCTTGCCCCTTCAATCTGTCTTCACCTTCTCATCAGAGGAGTGATAGATAGTTCAGGACGTGGGAGTTTTCACAAATAATATATGTGCTTGGAATGTGGTGTGACAGGAAGAGGAAGACATTGTCTAGTACTTTTGCCTTGGTTTGTTTGTGTCTTTGCTTGTTTGTTTGTTTTCAACCCTGGTACGCGTAGGTTTGTACTGGCTGTACAGTTCTTCACTCAGGAAAATGAAAGGTGCGATGAAATTGATTTATTGTATGGGAATCACCGATTGATTTGAAGCACTGGAGTTGTCGATTGAGTTAACATGCTTGGAAACATTGATTGATTTTAACGTGCTGGAATTGTCGATTGATTTAGCGTGAAGGAATTGATTTAACGTAATACCCCTGTGGGGATGCTGGGGGCTTGTCAGTATAAATAGCATTCCCGACCGTCTGCAAATTCTGTCCTAGAAATTTCCTCTTTTCTATCCCCCTTTGTTTCTGCCTTGTTCCTTTTCTTCCTGTCACTTACTTCTTGTCTATTTTCTGCCGTCTTGGTCCGTTCTCTTGCCTTTTTTTTTTCTTTCCCCAGAAAGACTTTAAAATATAACAATTCTCTGCCATGTCGAAGTCGGATGCGCATGACGCATTTTCGCTCATATAACAGACAGCAATAGTTGCTGTCTGAGCATTCGACGACGACGAAGAAGAATTCAACGTAATGGAATCATGTATTGATTTTCATAGTGGAATTGTCATTGATTAAATTAATGTGTTTGAATCACCGATTGATTTTTGACGTATCGTCAATTTATCTAATGTATTGATCGATTGATTTAAGCTACTGGAATTCTCAACTGATTTAATGTACTGGAATTCTCAACTGATTTAATGTACTGGAATTCTCAACTGATTTAATGTACTGGAATGGTCGATTGAGTTAATGTACTAGAAGCACCAACTGATATAATGTACTGGAATTCTCAACTGATTTAATGTACTGGAATGATCGATTGAGTTAATATACTAGAAGCACCAACTGATTCAAGTTTTGGGAATCGGTCAACTGATTTAACACACAGGAATCATCAAGTGATTTAATGTTCTGGAATTATTGATTGATTTAATGTTCTGGAATTCTTGATTGATCTAACGTACTGTAATCACATCGAAAGATTGAATAAGACTTACAATAGTTGGATGTCGTCATCGTTTTCACCTTTGATACCTTTAGCTGGTTGGTTAGTTAGTTGTGTGTGTGTGTGTGTGTGTGTGTGTGTGTGTGATTGTGTGTGTGTGTGTGTCTGTCTGTCTGTACGTGCATGCCCGTGTA
>CM054141.1:42634353-42641853 GCA_028751875.1 Rapana venosa | reverse complement strand
AAAGTAATGTTTTTTGTGTGATTTTATTCTCTGAAAAACTATGAGCCTGATAACGTTTCTGTCATTGCGAGAAATCTGTGCTTATTTTCACAGCGTTACTTCCACAGTTTTAAGTCGAAAAGCAAGAGGCATGTGTGTGTGTGTGTGCGCGCGCGCGCGCATGTGTGTGTGTGCGTGTGTGCGTGCGTGCGTGTGTGTTTTGTGTGTGTTTTGTGCGTGTGTGTGTGTGTGTGTGTGTGTGTGTGTGTGTGGCAGAGCACTTTTCGGCCTTTATGATGATACCCTTGCTGCCCCTTTAAAGATGCTACAGATTCTGGCTACTCTCTACACGTTCTTCTGTATGCTCTCCTCTTTCCCATCACCAAATAATATTTAGTTTCCTAGCATACTCCGACACACCCTTCCCCGTCCCCTACCCTCACACACACACACACACACACACACACCACGCACGCACGCACGCACCCGCGCGCCACACACACACACACACACACCACGCTTTCACGCTATATCCCATCTCTCCTCCTCCCCCCTCCCCCCCCCTTCCTCAACAAAACGTGGCACAGATTATGAAAGTGGTTCCTTAAAACTCCCCGAGAGGGTAACACCATGGAGTTGTAACATTACGTGATTTTCTTGACGACATCTCCTAGAGGCTGAACACATACGCACATGTCTATCTATCTATCTGTCTATCTATCTATCTATCTATCTATATCTATCTCTGTAAGGGTGTTGCTAGGCTTGTTAAACTTAAAGGCTTACCAGTTAACGTAACATTATAGTCAGCTCGTCACGATACCACTGCGTGTGTGATTATTTTGCCATTGCAATGGCCCTCTTATTTGTATGTACAAAGTTGTGAAAAGTATGTAGCCTGCTTTTTTTGGTCTTACAATTTTCTTGTTCGTAGGGTTGTTGTTTTTGTGTGTTTTGTTTTGTTGTTGTTGGTGTCCTTCTTGTTTTTTTAAAAAAATATTCTTTCTCTCCTTCTTGTATTTGCTTTTGTTGTTGTTGTTGTTGTTGTTGTTGTTTTCTTCTTCTTCTTCTTCTTCTTTCTTTTTGTTGTTGTTGTTGTTGTTTTCTTCTTTCTTCTTATTCTTTTTTCTTCTTCTTCTTTTCTTCTTCTTCTTCTTCTTTCTTCTTCTTCTTCTTCTTCTTCTTCTTCTTCTTCTCTCATCCTCTTCCTCCTTTCTTTCTTTACTTTGTTTCCTCTTTCTTCATTTTACTTCTACCCCTGTTTTTCTTGTAGTTTCTGACAACTCATGAACTGGTTTGGGTATACACACACACACACACACACACACACACACAACACACACACACACACAACACAACCACACACACACACACACCACACACACACACACACAGGGTTCACAGATAGTGGATTGGGGGCGTGTCTGGTGTTGGAGAACTTTGTACCCACCCCGTCTCCCTCTGATTCTTTGGTCACATTGTTGTAATCAAAGCTGATACTGACTGTTCTGGGTTGGTTTAATTGTTGTGTGTGTGTGTGTGTGTGTGTGTGTGTGTTGTGTGTGTTGTTGTTGTTGTTGTTGTGTGTGTGTGTGTGTGTGTTTATGTTTTCCGGAGCTTTTTGTTTTACTCAAAGTTAAGCTGCACTAAACATTTTCTTTATAAGAGGTTTATGGTGGGGATTTGTTGTTTTTTGTTTTTATTCCTCATTTGGAGCTCTGAGGTTCACCAATGGTGAGATTTTGCCTATGCGACCATTTTTTTCATTATCAAAATAGCCACTCGTTATTTGTTGTATTAAAAAAAAATCCTGTCTGCATGACTGTGTATGTTGTTCCGCCATGAGAGTAACTTTTTTTTTTTTTTTGGGTAAATAACTATGCCAGGGAAAGCTAGCTATCTTGTTGCCTTGGGTTCTTCTCCATGCGCTGAATGTGTGTTGCACACGGGACCTCGATTTATCGTCTCATCCGAAAGACAAGCACCCCAGACCAAACACTTAAAAGTCTATTGTACGGAGGATCAAATGCGGCACAAACAGGGATCGAACCCGCGTTTCGTGCTGCAGGTGCGTTGCCTCCAAAACCACCCCTGTATTTGGTTAGATCTAGGTAATCCCCAAGAACCACGAACCACACCTTCCCGAGTTTTTCCAGCCTCATGCAGAGAGAGTGAAAGCGAGTGTTTGTGCCAGTGAGCTGTCCGCTCTCTGAGGTCACTGGAACAAACGGTTATATCAACACACACTGCTCTCTCTCTCCTCTCTCTCTCTCTCTCTCTCTCTCTCTCTCTCTCTCTGCCCCTCTCTCTCTCTCTCTCTCTCTCTCTCTCTGCCCCTCCCTCTCTCTCGCCCTCTCTCTCTCTCTCTCCCCCCCCCCTCTCTCTCTCCCGTCCCCCCTCTCTCTCCTCCCTCCCCCCTCTCTCTCTTCCCCCCCTCTCTCTCCCTCTCTCTTTCCCCACCCCTCTCTCTCTTCCCCCCCCTCTCTCTCTCTCTCTCTCCTCTCCCTCTTCTCTCTCTCTGGAGCTGTTTGCTGCTTGGCTTGGGTGTGTCTGGTATTTTGCATTTTGCTGGCATAACCAGAAAGGGGGGTGGGTGGGTACTCACTTGACCACCCTATTCTCACTCCACACCCCCTCCTCTCTCCCCCCCACCCTCCCTTTACACTCACTCACACACACACACACACACACTGTGCCCATTCGCTTTTTTTTTCTTCTTTCTTTCTTTCTTTCCTGTATAATATACACCATTATTGTTAGAGCTGACGCCTGTTCTTTTCTGTCTACGCCCAACTCTTTTAGTTCTTGCCAGTATTGTTGGCTTTTTTTATATTATTATTATTTTTTTTTTATCCCTTTGTGTAGTTGTGTAGTGTAAACATGGGAGAGTATGACTGCTGTAATAGAGGCGGTAAATAATTGATATGTATGTACTGGAAGCGAAAGTAGCATGCGTTCCCGTTTCTGTCCCCTGATACGTGTGCACTGCTTTGCCCTTAAAAAAATTTTTTTTCCCCTTTTATATCGAGGATAATGGAATAAGCACTTAATATGTGCTTTGTTTTTACATCCAGTCCCCGTGTGTGTGCGGTTTTGTAAATACGGTCATCTGTTCCCACCAGCACACAATGGCCTACTCTTATGAAAAGCGGAACAGGATTTCACGTGTGCGCAAGATGTTCTGCGTGCGTTCGCACACGGGGCCTCGGTTTATAGTCTCATCCGAAGGACTGTGTGTGTGTGTTCGTGTGTGTGTGTGTGTGTGTGTGTGTGTGTGTGTGTGTGTGTGTGTGTGTGTGTGTGTGTGCGTGCGTGTGTGTGTGTGTCTGTTTGCTTGTCTCTCTCTCTCTCTCTCTCTCTCTCTCTCTCTTCTCTCTCTCTCTCTCTCTCTCTCTCTCTCTCTCCCCTCTCTCTCCCCCCTCTCTTCCGCCCCCCCCCTCTCTCTCCCCCCCCCTCTCTCTCTCTTTAGGGGGACGGGATAGCCTAGTGGTCAGAACATTGCGCTCACAATCTGACAACCCGGGTTTGATTCCTGTTCAAGGGGGATATTTTCCCCCTGGAGTTAACATCAGTGCAGACTCCACTCTCCCCAAAAGTCCTTCGGACGTGAATATAAACCCAAGTCCCGTGTGCGAACGCACGCAGAACATCTTGCCCACACGATAAAGCCTGTTCCGCTTTTCGTAAGAGTAGGCCATTGTGTGCCAGTGAGAACAGATGACAGAATTTACAAAACCACATACACACGGGGACTGGATGTAAAAAAGCACATAAGTGCTTATTCTATTATCCTCGATATAAAAGAATACAAAAAAAAGAAAACAATCTCTCTGGCAATGGTCTTTATAGGAATAAACATTTATATGAATAAACAATATCTCTCTCTCTCTCTGTCTGTCTGTCTGTGTCTGCCTGTCTGTTTTTGTGTGTCTCTGTCTGTCTGTGTCTGTCTGCCTGTGTCTGTCTGTCTGTCTCTCTGTCTCTCTCTATCTCTGTCTCTCTGTGTCTGTGTTTGTCTGGCTGGAATGAGAGTTCTCAGCTGTCAGTAAACTAAAGCATGATCTTGCCATTACCCTGTGTACGCGGAAGTTACTTTATGCGAATCTTCCTCAGGGAAAGTGTAATGAGGCTTGAATAATCATTGTGCCAACATCCATTATAGAGTTTTATTTGAATGCCCCCCCCCCCCCCCACCTCTCACTCTCTCTCTCTCTCTCTCTCTCTCTCTCCTTCCTCTCTCTCTCTCTCATCTCTCTCTCTCTCTCTCTCTCTCTCTCTCTCTCTCTCTCCGTGTATCTGTTTATCAGCTTGTTGTTTTATCGTCTGTTTTAAATAATATATACCGTCCGTAAGACAGGCCAGGTTGTTAGGTGCGTTTAACTTATTTATTACAGCAAGTTGCACACTTTCTTCTCACCCCTTACTGTTCCTTTTTACATAGAGGAGGAGTGCGCGCGCGCGCGTGCGCGCGTGTGTGTATGTGTAAGTGTGGGGGGGGGGGGGGGGGGGGGGGGGGAGTTATGAGGAAAAAAGAAGTAAAGCAACGAATGAGAAATGATGAGGTGAAAGGAGGGAACTGCTATTGCAGGGCGGATGTTGCTGCTGTTGCTGCTGCTGTTGCTGCTGCTGCTGCACCTTAATGTGGCGGCTGTTGTGTACCTCCTTCTTAGGCCTACCTCCCCTTACCCTTTCCACGCCGGAACGAAGAAGAAGAAAAAGAAAGGAGAAAAAAACAAGCCCACACCTTGTGTGAGAGATGGAAAGAAAATTACCTCCCCCCTACCGCCATTTCAAACTGTTTACCTTCCAGTCTGCAAGCTCACCTTTCGCCCGTTTCGCTTGTATCTTTATCACGAAGTCTTCGCCCGTTTCTCTTGTACCTATCTCTCTATCTCGAAGTGATTTCAGTATTTTCAAATACTGGTGGGATTTCCAGCCACTTTGGGTACTAGCACCTTAGTGCGCTTGGAGTCTTGGCACTCAGGGTCCTGGTTGAATAACTGTTGTGGGTAACGTTCCAATCCCCCTCTTTTGATATATTTCTTAGCCTGCAGCAGTTAGTAATAAACTGCACCGCTGTGAACGCCAAGGAATTCCTGACTTGTGGGAAATATTCTGTTTCATGCAATGCATCAGGGATGGTGAAGCTCCATCACAGCTGTGACCGCGGTGTGACTGAGGGGAGCCCATCCAGGGACTGGGTTGAAATTTATGAGATCAAGTCTGACAGTCTGATATCTATCTGTCTGTCTGTCTGTCTGTCTGTTGTCTATCTATGTGATGGTAAACTATTTTGTATATTGTCACCGAACAATGTCATATTTTAATCCCCGCTCCTCCTCTACCATTCCCAATGTGTTATCTTTTCTCTTCTCATAATAAGAACCGTTATCGAATACCCGGTTTTGTTTTGTATCGCTCCATGATCATCATAAGTGCGGAATATGAGGTGATAGGGAACGAAAGAGTTCGCAGATGTGAACGTAGCCTCAATGATATGTACCAAGACATTCCTTCCGCCAACGTTGCCCTCAGACTGGTTTTAGCCCAGACTCAAACCACAGACGCCCTACATGTACTTTCTACATTGGCGTATTACGCCATTAAGCCACCACAACACGTACTTTTGCTTAGGGTGTGGTCTGCTTTTTCTTCTGACTTAGCCAAAGTTATTGTCTCCCCTCTCCCTCCCTCCTCTTTCTCACTTCTGCCACCCCTCCTCTACCATCATTTTAGGTTGAGAGAGAGAGAGAGAGAGAGAGAGAGAGAGAGAGAGAGAGAGAGAGAGAGAGAGAGAGAGAGAGAGAGGTTGTGGTTGTTTTACATCTAGTTTGGTTGCTGATGGCATCTTAGCTGTTACAGCCTAGTCTTCGAGACCACACCCCGTTCAATCTCTCTGCCCTGTTCCTCTTGCTTCTACGCTAAAGTTTGGGCATTTTTTTGGTCTTCTTCGTTGAAATGGAAGAGTTACGTATACTGATAGTTTATTTGTTACATTGTTGAGAAGCGTCGTGGTAATACTAACAGATAGGTGTAAGAATGTGTGTGCACTTATGCTTGTGTTCGCGCACGCTCGCGCATGTACACACACACACACACACACACACGCACGCACACACGCACACGCACTCACGCGCGTGCACACACACATACACACATACACACGCACACACACACACACACACACACGCACGCACGCACGCACACACACACACACACAACACACACACACACACACACACACACACACACACACACACATATATATATATAATATATATATATATATATATATATATATATAATATATATATATATATATAAATATATAATGTGTGTGTATGTGTGTGTTGTTCTACATTGCATTTTTTCTTAAGAAATGGAGATCAGGTAATGATATACTACTTGTGTCATATTGAGAAGCCCAGTGATAATAGAACAATCCTGTTCATAGACGCGCATATGCGCAGGGATGTGTGTGTGTGTGTGTGTGTGTGCGTGTGTGAGCACGTGTGTGTGTGCAGTCCATTTGTGCTTGCAATTGAGAGAGAGAGAGAGAGAGAGAGAGAGAGAGAGAGAGAGAGAGAGAGAGAGAGAGAGAGAGAAGAGAGAGAGAGAGAGGGTGGGGATGTAAGCAGTTAGATACACCAGATTTATTGCATAAAGCTTTCGCTCTTTGCAAAGGAACGGAGGTGGGGGTGGGTAAGGGGTTGGGAGATTCAGTAGACACAGATCCCATTGACAAAATAGCAGTAAGACAGACAAAAATAGAGCTACATACACTCACACAGACACTCAGAAACAGAGAGACACTTAGACTCACACAGACAGAAACAGCGAGACGCGCAGACATTTAAAAACAGAGAGACACACACTCACATGTACACTCAGAAACAGAGAGACCACACTCACACAGACACTCAGAAACAGAGAGACACATGGACTCACACAGACACTCAGAAACAGAGAGACACGTGGACTCACACAGACACTTAGAAACATAGAGACACATGGCTGACACAAGACACTCAGAAATAGAGGAACACACTCAGAAGCAGAAACACACAGAAGCAGAGACACTCACTCATAGACTGACACACACTCAGAAACAGACACGTAGACTCACACAGATAGATACTTAGGAACAGACTGATACAGACACGCAGAAACAGAAACACATAGACTCTCACAGATACTTAGGAACAGACTGATACAGACACTCAGAAACAGAGACACATAGACTCTCACAGATACTTAGGAACAGACTGATACAGACACTCAGAAACAGAGACACACAGACTCACACAGATACTTAGGAACAGACTGATACAGACACTCAGAAACAGAGACACATAGACTCACACAGATACTTAGGAACAGACTGATACAGACACTCAGAAACAGACACATAGACTCTCACAGATACTTAGGAACAGACTGATACAGACACTCAGAAACAGAGACACATAGACTCACACAGATACTTAGGAACAGACTGATACAGACACTCAGAACAGACAC
>CM054141.1:42625040-42630040 GCA_028751875.1 Rapana venosa | reverse complement strand
TGTGTTTTGTGTGTGCTTTTGAAGTGTTTTTTTGCAATCAAAGTGTTAGCCGGGTCCTTTAAAGAGAAGTGAGGATCGTGAAAACAACAATATTTTTCTATCGCGGGCATTTTCTCGGTGTTTGAATCAGCCACATTTTTATAGTAAGAGGACCATCAAAAACCCTTGCACAAAACCCAAAGGGCAGATACAAAAGCGAACCGGGAGAAAAGCGTAAAAAAAAAGAAAAAGGAAAAAATTGAGGGGGGGGGTGGGGGGGGGGGGGGGGGGGGGGGGTTAGAGACAGCGAAAAGAGATAGAGACGACAGACAGAGGGGAGAGAGGGGGGTAGGGAAAGAGAGAGAGAGAGAAGAACCACCCCCAACAACACAACAACACACACACACAAAACACAACCCCCAAATAACAGACAGACAGTAAGACGACAGACAGACACAAACAGACACAAAGATGGAAAGGGAAGCTCAGCCGGACTTTTAAAAATTTATTTATTTATTTTTTTATTCTTTTATTCGGGATAATGAAAACACTCCTGTGCTTTTTTACACTAGTCCCGTGTGTAGCGGTTTTGAAAAATTTGTATCTTTTCCCCAGCACACAATGCCCTCTTTACAAAGCGGAAAAACAGGATTTAACGTGTCGCAAGATGTTCTGCGTCGTTCGCACAGGGGGTCCGTTTATGTCTACCCGAAGGCTTTGACATTCAGTTCGATTTTTTTTGTAAAAACTGGAAGAAGGGCGAGGCGGGGAAATCAACCCCCAGAATTGGGGGTTAAATTGTTGGCTGGCGAAAGTTTAACCATCCTGCCCCCTTTCCCTTCCTATAAAAAACAACGGACGGGCAGAGATAGTCTTTTTTTTCAATGAAAAAAAAAGGGTCGCTCGTGATCAATACACAACTCACCTTTACCCGTCTTCTCCTTTTCATATAAACCCCTTTTCAAGAGGCAATATTCTGTCTGTCTACCTACCATGGTTCCTATCCCCCCTGCAAAGCTCTTGGGGTTGCAAGTCTTCTTTGGGATTTGAAAGTGGGGTATATACTTAAATAGGGTGAAAAAAACAATGTGAAAGTTATGGGATATGAAAATAACTATGTTGTAAAATTGTTGGGGTGTTTTTTATTGAAAAAAAAATCACACATGTCTTTTTTTTTTTAATTTGTAAGCCACGATAAAATGGGGTGTGTTGTATTCACGCGCGCACGCAAGCACGCACGCACATCCCCATTGGCTTCGTCTTTATTTCCTGATAAGTTTAAAACCCAATTTTCCGTTAAACATTCTTGTTTGGGAACGGGGGGAAACGGCCGTCGTTGCTCCTTTTTAAAAACACGCCAAGGTTCACCGATTGGAATGTTCACCCCTCTTTTTAAAAAAAGTAGTCCAAACTACACCCCCCACCTATCTGAGTTTTTAGACAGCGGGGAAATACTGACGATTTTGCAACCGCTTCCCCCTCCCCGTGGTCCTCTGCTTTCCGTGCAAGTCGTTCCCCAAGGCCCTAGTCCATCTCTATGTTGTTTCCTCGTTTTTTCTGTTGCCCCTTTGTTCCTCCTCGTACTGTTCCTTGAGGACAGTCTTGGGCCAGCCCGGTTGTGTGTTGTTGAATCTTATAGATCTTTGGGAACCCACACGACGACATAGGGCGTTTGGTCTCTGCGAACAACAAAAAATAGCGACAACAACCCCAAAACCCTTTAAACGTAAAACAATTCAAAACAAAAAAAAACCCCAAAATCACAAAAAAAAACAGTTGTGGGTTACTTTGTTTGGGGGGGAAACGAAAGTAGAGGAATGATCTTGTTTTATTGTATTTTTTGTACTGTGTTTTTTGTTTTTTTAATGTATTGTATTGTACTGTGTTGTATTGTTTGTAAAGTATTAAAATTTTAGTGTTTATTTGTTGTATTGTATTGTACTGTTTGTATTGAATGTTTGTATTTTACTGGTTGTATTGTTTTGTTTGTAGGTCCTAACTATTTTTTACCGTTATAGATTCAAAAACAAATTTTAGGGGGGGGTTTTTTTGTTGTTTTTAATGTTTTGATTGTACATAATCCCCGGAGATATCCCATTTTTAGGGATGTGATGCGTAAGTCATTCCCCTTTGGCGCTATGGCCCACCCAAAAAAACGCCCCCAAAGCGAGCGCTTAAAAATTGTAAACAACTACTTGAAAAGAAAAAAGCAAGGAAAACGACCTTTAATATACTGCCTTGTTTTCCCGCTTTTTTGGATAAAGGAAAACTTTGGGGGAAGTTTTCATAAAAAAAAATTTTTTTTAATAATCGAGACAAAAGAATTTAACAACACCTTGCCAGCCATGGGGGGTAAATAAAAAAAAAAACTTTCAAAAGCAGGTTCAAGCCTGGAGAGTATAGGACTATTTATGTTAATATAAAAATTAAAAACAATTATATATTATAATATTGTTGTTAGATAAAAGATGATAATAGTAGATATTTTATAGATGATAGATAATAGTAGATAGATGATAGAAGATAGATAGATAGATAAAGATAGATTGTGATAGATAGATAGTAGATGATAGTAGATAGAGTGAAAATTGTTTTGTTTTTTGTTGCTTCGATTTTACGTTGTCACCCCAAATACAAAGACAAGGAAAAAGGGGGGGGGATTTAATTGATGGTTGTAAGTGAAAATTTTATGTTTCCCCAAAAGTTTGTACACCGAAAAAGGGCTAAACTAAAAGCAAAAATTAAAACTGGGAATGCTAATTAGCTTTTGATATAAATATAACAAATATTTCGTGTGTGTGTGTGTGTGTGTTGTGTGTGTGGTGTGGGGTGTGTGTGTGTGTGGTGTGTGTTGGTGTGTGTGTGTGTGTGGTGCGTGCGGGGTGCCGTGCGCGCGCATGTGAGTGAGTTGGGTTGCGCGCGCGTCGTAGTGGTTGGGGGTGTGTGTGGTTTTGTTTTTTTAAATAATACGTTTTTTATGTTGTTATTATATTTATTTGATAGATAGTAAAAAGATAGATAGATAATGATAGTAGATAGATAGATAGATAGATAGATAGAAGATGATTAAGATAGGGTAATAGATGATAGATAGATAGTAAAAATGATAGAAAGAAAAAAGTACTTTTAAGCCTAGTACAAAAACATTTTCAACCCTTTTTGAATCTCTTTTTTTTGTTGTTTGTTTGTTGGGTTTTTTTTTTTCAAATTGGGGTGGGGCGTCAATTCAGTCCAATCAATTGTTGGTTGTCACCCCGCCAAAGGGTGACAAGTCTCTCAGGCCCTAGTGTATGCACACTTTCTGTCCCACATTTCTCAATGTGGAATTCGGGCTGCTCTCCCTAGGGAGAGCGCGTCGCCACGAGAACAGCGCCACCTTTTTTTTTCTTTAAGTTCTTTATGTCTCTGTCTGAATATGCAAGCAAGAACCTCAACAGAATATTGATAGTCTGTCTGTAATATTGCTGCTGCTTATAGACCCAACCGGGATATCGGAACAGGCGACGGTCTGCTGTATATGTGATCTTTTTCTGTTCCTGTTTTTTTTTTCTCTCTCTCTTAAAGATCTCGATGCAGAGTGCTATCGTGAACCTTGTGACTGTAAACTGAGAAATATCTTGGGGGGGGGGGGGGTGGAGAGAGAAGAGGAGGCCTGTTTTTATGGATATCATTGTTGATTGCTATTGTGAATGAACCTCATGACTGTAATCTAAGAAGCATTTGATAAATTGTGTCTGTCTGTCTTGTCTGTCTCTTTGTCCTGTCTGTCTGTCCTGTCTGTCTGTCTGTCTGTCTGTCTCTCTTCTCTCTCCTCTCTCTCTCTCTCTCTCTCTCTCTTCTCTCTCACCACACACACACACACCACACACACACACACACACACACGTTTGTCTCTATCTCTATTGCTCTATCTCTCGCTCTGTCTCTCTTTTTGTCTGTGTTTGTCTGTCTTGCTCTCTCTCTCTCTCTCTCTCTCCTTCTCCATCTCTCTCTCTCTCCCTCTCTCTCTCTCTCTCTCTCTCTCTCTCTCTCTTCTCTCTCTCTCTCTCTCCCCTCCTTCCCTCCCTCCCTATCTCTCTCCCCTTCCCTCTCTTCCCCTTCCCTCCCCTCCCCTCCCCTACTCCTCTACCCTACCCTACCCTCCTCTCCCCAACAAACCCAAGTTATACAACAATCCCACTGTGGTTTGTGTTTCAGAGACTATTGGGAAAAATCGGCTGGCAGTGTGACATGAGGCTTAGTGTGGTGCGGGGAATGGGGCAGACTAGGCAGAGCTGTTGACAGGTCAGTGCGGACTTCTCAGCTTTCCACTTCACACCATGCCAGTCTCTTCCAGGGTTTTATTGACGTTGAATTCTCGCGTTTTATTTTCTGGTTTTATCTATGTATTTATTTGTTTGTTTGTTTCTTTATTCATTTATTTGGTTATTTTCATCTAGTTATTTATCATTTATTTATTTACCTATTTATTTATTTATTTATTTATCCATCTAGTCAGTAAGTCCCGCCACTCAGTTATTTAGGTAGGTAGGTAGGTAGGTAGGTATTTAGTTGGTTGTTGGTTGGTTAGTTGGTTGGTTGGTGGGTTGGTTGGTTAGCTGGCTGGTTGGTTGGTTGGTTGGTTGGTTGGTTGGTTGGTTGGTTGGTTGGTTGGTTGGTTGGTTGGTCGGTTTTGTCGGTTGGTTGGTTGTTGGTCAGTCGGTTAGTGAGTGAGTGAGTGAGTGAGTGAGTGAGTGAGTGAGTGAGTGAGTGAGTGAGTGAGTTTGTTGGTTGGTTGGTTGGTTGGTTGTTGGTTGATTGCTTGCTTGCTTGCTTGCTTTTCTTGCTTGCTTGCGTGTTCGTTCGTTCGTTGGCTGGTGGTTGGTTGGTTGGCTCGTTTGTTGGTTCTGATGATGATGTCGATGATAATGATGTTAGTAGTAGTTGTTGTGGTGGTAGTTGTTGTTGTAGAGGAAGCAGTAGGGGAGGGGGGGCAGTTGGGGGAGGAGAGTAAACGACTAGAATAATCGTTATGTATGTGT
>CM054141.1:42605040-42620040 GCA_028751875.1 Rapana venosa | reverse complement strand
ATACTACATACATACAACATACATCCCATGCACACATTACATACATACATACATACATATATACATTACAACATCCCCATACATCCTACACCCCTACATACATACATACATACATAATACATACTACATGCATGCATGCATTAACATACATACATACGTACGTACTAAAACCTACATACCCCACACACATCATACATACATCATACAACATCCATACATACACATACATACAAACACATACATACACACACTACAATTACACACACTACATACATAAATATACATCTACATACATACATACAACATACATTACATACATACTTTACGCACATGCATACACACCATCAAACATACATCAAACTACATACATGCCCCACATACATACATACATATACAACATCCATAATACATACATACAACATACATACATACATGCATGCATGCAGCATTATACATACATACTACGTACGTACAACATACATAAAAACACCCACACATACATCACATACATACATACATACAACATACATTAATACATCATACATACATACTACATACATCCATCATACATACATTACATACATACATACATACATACAACATACTTACATACAACATACACACATACACACATACATACATTAATACATACATCAAATATACCCCCATACATACACACATACATAAAACCCTACATACTTTACATACATACATACTACATAATTACATACAAAACATCCTACATATCCCTACAACATAGTTTTGCATGCATGATGCATGCATATAAAACATACAACACAAAACATACATACATCCATACATACCTACATACTACATCCCATACATACATAACATACGTACGTAGTAGGGTACATATAACACACATACATACAAAATACATACCAAAAATACATACATACATCATAATACATACATACATACATACATACATACATACATAATCTACATACATACATACATACATACATAATTACATACATACTTTACCATACATACATACATCCATACTACATACACACACACACCACACCACACACAGACATACATCCCAAATACAACATTATAAACCGAAGTCCCTTGTGCTAAACGCAGGGTGAACTTTCTTGCGTACACGTTAAAACTCTTTCCCACTTTTCGTAGAGTAGGCCATTGTGTGCCGGTTGGTAACGGATGACAAATTTAATAACTGCATACACACGGGTTATGAATGTTAAAAAAAGCACAAAGTGCTTATTCCATTATCCTCGATATAAAAGAATAAATAAATTATAAAACTAACACACACGCACATCACCACTTAAAACCCAACACCACCACCGACAAAACATACACACCACATACACACACACAACATCACCCCCCAACACCAACCACCACACACACACATCACACAACACAATACACCCAATCCCCACATACACACATACACACTACCCACACACCCCACGCATACACACATACACATACACACATAACACAACCACACATACCTAAAACACCCCACACACCACACAACAACCACACACACACCAACACACACACGCACACCATACACACACACACTACCACACACACACATACCTACAACACAACCACACACAACCCCACAACCACCATACACAACACAAACCCCCCCACAACACAACATACAACACCTACACCCATAACACACACACAACACAAAACCCTCTCACCACCACACATACACACACAACACACACACACACAATACCCCCCACACACACACACCACACCCACGCCACATTACCAACACACCTACTACCACACACATACCTACACAACCCACTACACAAACATACCTACACACCCCACACACTCACATACCATCACACACACTACACACACACACACACACCTACACACATTACACACACATACACACACACACCACACCACCTACACACACACACATACACACCACACGCACACCACCCACACAAACACCACACACACAGCGGCAGAGGCAGGTGTGCACAGGTAGGGACAGAGAGGTCTGGTCACGGCCTGCTGCGCCAATTTCTGCTCTCTAACATTGACAACCACTCTGAAAACGCCGTGCTAATCCACCGTCCAGATATCCCCGCGCGGCGATTGAATAATCCTCCGCAAAGCTACCCTCGTTCAAGTGCTTTCAGTTCTAAAGCCAGCGCGACTGATCGGATCGACAAGGAACTGGAAAGCAGTGGTGTTTGATAAACAAAGTTGTTGCGGTTTTTGTGTGTTTGTTTTTTGTTTTTTGTTTTTTTTCTTTTTTTTCCCCCTCCTTCAAATTTAAGTAAGCAGAATTACAATTCGGTTTGGGCCCCTTTTCATCCCTGCTCCCGCCTCTGTCAAAAAGTTTTAATTGGATAAATGTACAAAAAGCAACCCAAAAAAATTGTAAGATACCAATACTACAACACACAAGAAATTTCCTGTTTTTCCGTCTAAAATCATTAAATGCGAATAGACGTTAAACTTGAAGATATCCCCCAAGATTGCAAAATTGTTGCTGTCTTCTCAGTCCAAATATCGAGCAGTATAATTAAACACACTTTTTGCCCTTTTTCGGTAGGAAATAAGTTAACATCACGTAATAACTGGGAAAAAGCAAAACTGTAACAATTCAAATAAGTTTTACATGATTATTATTTTTGAAAGTTTTAGATAAAAAACAATAATGGAGCAAACTCCTTCTAGCTATTACCACGTTTGCCTATTTACTAGAAATTTGATCTTTCGAAGAAAGGTTTGCAGTGAACAATTTGAACTATTGAAGCAAGGAATGTTTCCTGGAGTCTGTACTTCCAATAAAATAAGTTTTCCATTCAACAAGACTCATTAAAAACTTGATTCCAGTGCTGGAGAAAGAATGACCGAAACCAAACTCACACTACTGCAGTATATACTTTGAAAATGTTTGTATTTCATCGACGCTTTTCCCGTGGCCCCACGCTCACACCACACACTGTGTACCACCAAAATGTTATGTAGCTACCCACATGGGGTGCCGCGCGCATGGGATTAGTCCACTCCACAGTGGGCACAAAAACAAATATCATACAGGTACTGGTTTTTATTTATTTATTTATTTATTCTTTTTATCGAGGGGATTTAAAGGAATAAGCACTTATGTGCTTTTTCACATCCCAGTCCCCGTGTGCATGCAGTTTGTCAATTTGTCATCCGTTCCCCCGGCACACAATGGGGCCCACTCTTACGAAAGCGGAAAAGGAATTTAAGTGTACGCAAGATGTTCTGCATGCGTTTTGCACACGGGCCTCGGGGTTTTTAGTCTCATCCGAAGGACTTTTGGGGAGAGTGGAGTCAGTATGTGTTAACTCCAGAGGAAAATATCCCCTTTGAACGGGAATCGAACTGGGTCGTCAGATTGCGAGCGCAATGTTCTGACCACTAGACTATCCCCTTCCCCCGTCTTTCAATTTATGTAGCTATTCAAACGTGTCTTGTCAAATTCCTGCACTGACTATATTTATACTTCATTTCTGATAGCAATGAAAGCAATGATGGTGATGATGATGATGATGTGATGTGATGATGATGATGATGATGGGTGATGATGATGAGTGATGATGATGATGGGTGATGATGAGTGTGTGTGTTACAAATGTTCAAGAGATTAGTTTGTAAAAAACCCCCCACATAAACCACCATAAGTATTGCTTTCCCATCATACTTGGAAATGAGATTCTCTCTCTTTCCTCTCTGTCTCTCTGTCTCTCTGTCTCTCTGTCTCTCCCCTCTCTCTCCCTCCTCTCCTCTCTCTCTCTCTCTCTTCTCTCTCTCTCTCTGTCTGTCTGTCTGTCTGTCTGCACACGTGCGTATGTAGGTTGTGACCGGGGTGAATGTACCAGCGGCATACTTGCATTTATGCAATCATGTATGCCTGTACTCTAGCAGGAAAGTGCTTGTATACATCATTTATTTTATTGCGACTTTCAGAGTGGAGAACAGTAACTCGATCGCCCCCGTGAACACCAATGCAAGCTTTTAACACTCCTTATTTAAAACCCGACACCACCTTTTTGTACAGTGCACCCACATTATAGGGTGTTTTCTGTTCCTTCTTCTATCAAGCCTCCCACCACCCCCCCCCCCCCCCAACCCTACTACATACAACATACTAATACATACCACTTTTCCCCAAACACAAAAATACCACATACAAAACATACATACATGCATACATACATACATACATACTACATGCTTGCATCATGCATATTAACAACTACATACCACAACACATACTACATTTGTTTACATAACATACATACATACTACAACATACTACACACACACATACATACATACATACATACATACATACAAACATCAAACATACATACATACATACATACATACAACATACTACATACATACATACAAATATTACACACAAAACTTTCACAATACATACTACATACATACATACATACATTCATACATGCTTATGCATGCATGCATACATACTTTACATACATACATACATACATACATACATACATCCCATACATACGTACGTACGTACGTACGTACTACGTACGTACTTAATACATCATACATACATACATACACACACACAACAGACATACATACATACATACATAATCTATCATACATTAATACATAACATACATACATACATAACATAATACATCCCATACATCATTACATACATACATACGTACGTACGTACATACATACAACACAACATACATACTTTACATAAAATACATACATACATACTACATACTTTACATACAACAATACATACACACACAAAACACACACAGACATACAAAACATACATACAAAAACCATACATAATACATTACATACATACCATACATACATACACACATACATACATACATACATACATACATATATAAACCGAAGTCCCGTGTGCTAACGCACGCTGAACATCTTGCGTACACGTTAAAACTCGTTCCACTTTTCGTAAGAGTAGGCCATTGTGTGCCGGTGGTAACGGATGACAAAATTTACATAACTGCATACACACGGGTACTGAATGTTAAAAAGCACATAAGTGCTTATTCCATTATCCTCGATATAAAAGAATAAAATAAAAGTAAATAAAAATAAACACACACGCATATAAAACAACTTAAAAACCCACATAAACCCCACATACCACAGACACATACATACACACACACATACACCCCAAAACATAATACACACACACGCACACACACCCCATACCACACATACCTACACACACACTACACACACATACACCCCAACACACATACACCACACATGACACACACACCATACACACACTACACACACACAACATACACCCCACACACGCACACATATACACACCACACACACCCTACCTACACACACACATACCTACCACACACATACCCCACACCCTACCTACACACACACACACACATCACATACACAACACACCTAACACACATACCCCAAAACATAAAACACACCCCTACACACACACACGCACAAAACATTTCACACACACCCACACACACACACACATACAACAATACATCACACACGCACACACCCCACATACACACCCCATACAAAACACATACAAACACACACACACACACATACATACACACACACATACTCACACACACACATACACACACATACCCCCCCCACACACCCCACACACACCTACACACACACACACACACACACACACACACACACACAAAAGCGGGAGAGGCAGGTGTGCACAGGTCAGGGACAGAGAGGCTGGTCACGGCCTGCTGCGCCAGTTTCTGCTCTCTAACATTGACAACCACTCTGAAACGCCGTGCTAATCCACCGTCCAGATTATCCCCGCGCGGCGATTAAGATAATCCTCCGCAAAGCTACCCTCGTTCAAGTGCTTTCAGTTCTAAAGCCAGCGCTGACTGATCGGATCGACAAGAGAACTGGAAAGCAGGTGGTGTTCTGATAACAATGTTGTTGCTGGTTTTTGTGTGTTTGTTTTTTGTTTTTTGTTTTTGTTTCTTCCCCCCCCCCCCCTCCTTCAATTCAAGTAAGCAGAATTACAATTCGGTTAGCCCATTTTCATCCCTGCTCCCGCCTCTGTCAAAAAAGTTTTAATTGGATAAATGTACAAGAGCAACCAAAAAATTGTAAGATACCAATACTACAACACACAAGATTGCCTGTTTTTCCGTCTAAAATCAGTAAATGCGAATAGACGTTAAACTTGAAGATATCCCACAAGATTGCAATATTGTTGCTGTCTTCTCAGTCCAAAATATCGAGCAGTATAATTAAACAACACTTTTTGCCCTTTTTCGGTAGGGAAATAAGATAAACATCACGTAATAACTGGAAGAAGCAAAACTGTAACAATTACAAATAAGTTTACATGATTATTATTTTTGACAAGTTTTAGATAACAACAATAATGGAGCAAACTCCTTCTAGCTATTACCACGTTTGCTATTTACTAGAAATTTGATCTTTCGAAGAAAGGTTTGCAGTGAACAATTTGAACTATTGAAAGCAAGGATGTTTCCTGAGTCTGTACTTCCAATAAAATAAGTTTCCATTCAACAAGACTCATTAAAAACTTGATTCCAGTGCTGGAGAAAGAATGACCGAAACCAAACTCACACTACTGCAGTTATATACTTTGAAAATGTTTGTATTTCATCGACGCTTGCCTGTGGCCCCACGCTCATCACCACACACTGTGTACCACCAAAATGTTATGTATGCTACACACATGCGCGCGCGCGCGCATGCATTAGTCCACTCCACAGTGGGCACAAAACAAATATCATACAGGTACTGGTCTTTATTTATTTATTTATTTTATTCTTTTATATCGAGGATAATGGAATAAGCACTTATGTGCTTTTTCACATCCAGTCCCCGTGTGCATGCAGTTTTGTCAATTTTGTCATCCGTTCCCACCGGCACACAATGGCCTACTCTTACGAAAAGCGGAACAGGATTTAACGTGTACGCAAGATGTTCTGCATGCGTTCGCACACGGGGCCTCGGTTTATAGTCTCATCCGAAGGACTTTTTGGGGAGAGTGGAGTCAGTACTGATGTTAACTCCAGAGGAAAATATCCCCTTTGATCGGGAATCGAACCTGGGTCGTCAGATTGCGAGCGCAATGTTCTGACCACTAGACTATCCCGTCCCCCGTCTTTCATTTATGTAGCTATATCAAACTGTGTCTTGTTAAACTTGCCTGCACTGACTATATTTTATACTTCATTTCTGATAGCAATGAATGCAATGATGGTGATGATGATGATGATGATGATGATGATGATGATGATGATGATGATGATGATGATGATGATGATGATGACGTGTGTGTGTTACAAATTGTTCAAGAGATCAGTTTGTAAAACCCCCCACATAACACCACATAAGTATTGCTTTCCCATCATACTTGGAAATGAGATTCTCTCTCTTTCTCTCTCTGTCTCTCTGTCTCGGTCTCTCTCTCTCTCTCTCTCTTCCTCTCTCTCTCTCTCTCTCTCTCTCTCTCCTCTCTCTCTCTCTTTTGTCATACACAGGGGACTATGTGAAAAAAGCTCATGAGTGCTTATTCCATTATCCTCGATACAAAAGTTTAAAAATAAATTAAAAAAAATTTCAATCACTCTCTCTCTCTCTCTTCTCTCCTACTCTCTCTCTCTCTCTACTCTCTCTCTCTCTCTCTCTCTTCTCTCTCTCTCTCTCTCTCCTCCTCTCTCTCTCTCCTCTCTTCTCTCTCTCTCTCCTCTGAACCTCTGTCTGCACACGTGCGTATGTGGGTGTGTGATCGCGTGAATGTACCAGCGTGCATACTTGCATTTATGCAATCGTGTATGCCTGCCTGTACTCTAGCAGGAAAGTGCTTGATATACATCCATTTATTCATTGCGACTTGCAGAGCGGAGAACAGTAACTCGATCGCCCAGTGAACACCAATGCAAGCTTTTAACACTCCTTTCTTTAAACCTGACACCACCTTTTATGTACAGTGCACCCAGATTATAGGGTTTTTTCTGTTCCTTCTTCTATCAAGCCTCCCCCTACACACACACACACACACACACACACACACACACACACACACCACACATACGAACACACACACACACACACACACACACACACACACACCACACTTCCAATCCAATCTTCTTGTTTTTAGCTCCACCGACCACAAAGGCCGTATCGGGGGTGTCACCTCGTAAACTTTTAAACTTCACAAGTCCCCCACACTTACATGATGTTTGTTTTGTTTTGTTTTTTATCTTTATGTTTTTGTTTTTGGTTTGCAAATAGGGTTGTTGGGTTTTGCTATTCGGGGCGAAAAATGGAGCAGCAGAGAGAAGATGGCGAATTGATTGTGGTTGTGCAGGGTCTTTTTCGTTCAGTTCTTAGAAGTGTTCGTTTGTTGTGAGTTATTTATAATTGCATTGGAATTTGTTGGGCTTTTGTGCTTCAGCTGTGATCCTGTCTCATGTTTGCTTTAGCGAAGGTCAGAGAGAAGTATCTGTGTGTGTGTGTGTGTGTGTGTGTGGTGTGTGTGTGTGTGTGTGTGTGTGTGTGTGGTGTGTGTGTGTGTGTGTGTGTGTGTGTGTGTGTTGTGTGTATAAGTGTGTGTGTGTCTATCTGTCTGTCTGTCTGTTTGGGTTTACTGGGGAAGATTGGGAGGAGGGAGACGGAGGAGAGATGCAGACTCGCTTTTTCATCAACATTTATATTCATATTGGTGTCATTATACAGTCATACCCAAGCTTCTGTCACTACACCAGAGCCAGCAGTTCACAGGGGACAACCGCTCTTACACCGCCATGAGGCCACACACCAGAAGAGACCACTCATTGCTATTGTTTCTTCGGTGATGCTCAAGTCGGAATACTTTTATCTTGTATGTAACAGTAGCTCTGCCACAGAGGTATTCTGATAGTGTTAACGAGAACTATCACACTGTCAACAATCTTAGATATGTATTCGTTGAAGATGGTTTAGTTGAAATTCCTACCTTTCGAGGCCATTTAGAATTCCTTTTAAAGAGAAAAGGAAGTTCAGATGCTGAGTGGACTAGCAAGTTGAAAGTAGTGATCGTTTAAAGAAGATTTTTTAGAAAATGGTTTAACTGGTCATGCTACTTTCATGTGCACAATATTCTTTGGTGTGTACATGTATGATAATAGATATGTTGTTTTTTACACATACGTGCACGCGCGCGGGAAGGAGGTACACGCACACACACACACACACACACACACACACACACACACGCACACACACACACACACACACACACACACCAATCCGAGACAATGGATGAGATCTCCTCGCAGTTTTGCTTCTTTTGTTATATAAAAGAAAGTGATAATTCGAGAAGTATCACTTAAAGAGGTAACATAATCTGAATGCCCAGGTAAATGATGCAGTGTCAGATTGGTCAGCGTCCAAGAACTATGTATATATATTTTTGTTGTTTCTCGGCTAGAACTCCGAGGTTCACCAATAATAAGCATTTGCTATGCCACGGTTTCCCTACCATAGAGGTAACGGTATTCCGACTGCGAGGATAAACTCTATAAATCATTAAACACAAGAAAATCATATATATCGGTCTTGGGCAAGCCTTCTGGTGTAATGGAGGACAAGCGATGGAAACATTCTTCTTCGTCGAACGCTCAGACAGCAACTGTTGTTATCTCTCGTATGACAGAAAATGCGTTGGGCTGCCGTTAACCGCCTGACCAGTCAGGCTCAGCGCAATTGACTCTGGCGTAGGAGAGAACCTTATCTTTTAAGTTTTTCTGGGAAGAAGGCAGGAGAATGAACCAGGAATGTCCCCCCAAAAAACTAGACAAGAAGGAGACGGAAAGAAAGAAAAGGCTGAAACAAAGAGAGGGATAGAAAAGAAGGAATTTACCAGAACGCAAGGGGGACATTATTTCTTAAAGCCCGGGTATCCCAAAGGGGGATGAAACATTTCTGATAACTAAGAGTGATAAAAGAAGAAAGACAACAGACGGACAACAAAGACAGATAGAAAGAAAGGAAGAAAGAAAAACAGACGGACAAGACAGAGAGACAGATAGAAAGAAAGAAAGAAAGAAGGCCAAAGAGTTAAATCGGGGGCAAAGTACCTTCCAACCCTATTAAAAAGTTCGAAGAAGATAAGTCACGATGTATTATTGTGCTCAGAGTAGGCTGTAATACGAATGACTTTTGTCACACTTTCTTTTTTATAATAATCGTTGAGCATTCTAACAAGGGGATAGTTGTATTTAGTTCACCGTGAAACTATAAATAATTGGTCCTTTATGTAAGGGTCTGGCTCTTTCCTTGAGACTCTCTCTCTCTCTCTCTCTCTCTCTCTCTCTCTCTCTCTCCACCAGTATCTAGCTGTCCAACCTGACCATTAGCCAGATGGCGCTGTCAAATACAGGGAAGGGCAAAAACCTCTCAAGTGACATGCTTTCTGTCAACATCGGTGAGAGTGATCGACCTTGGCGACGCGGCAGGAGTTACGGAATGTTGTCGTTGGTTTTCTCTCTAGGTTTCAGACTTTTTAAATTTTGGGGAGTTCTCATGTCTTCCAAGCCCTCTCTTCGTTCTCCTCCTCGTATCAGTTGTTGTTGCTGTGGTGGTTGTGTGTGTGTGTGAGTGTGTGCAATTTATTCAAGGTCAAGGTAATGCCTTGACTGAGAAAACCATACAAAAGATCGTTGTTTTCTTACGAGTGCTTCAAAATGGGTGCTTGACTTGGATATTCCGCAAAACTTTGAAAGGTGTTTGAGACAAGCAACAAGAGCACAAAGTCACTCAAAATGCGTGTTATTACACATACTAATACTTTATATATCTGAAGAAAACAATAACAAACAAACAAACAGATAAAATCACGATATAGTCATTCATCAACAGAGAAATCAATAATGAAGCTGAAGCGTAACTACAAATTGCAAGTCCTCTGAGAACCCCTAGCTCCACTGAGAGATGCACTTTGACTTCAGCATTATTATAATTTTAGGAGGTCAACACACCTTGACAGCAATCCTAAGGCAGGTTTAGATAACCGGAGAAACTTAACATGGCCTATGATAAAGCCGTGAAACGTTATTATACACCAAAGGATACTGAATTTATGTCACCAGAATCGGACTTATTTTTCCTAATTCATCTGTAAAATAACGATACTGACAGAGTGTCTACAAGTTGAAACTTTAGCTCAGGGGGCTTCTAAAATGTGAAAGATGGCTAGAAATGAACATCCTATCTGTAAGATTGATCTTAGCACACAATGAAGCTGCTTATATCTGATTAACAGGTTTGCTAAAGATTGGTTTCATCAGTGTGTTTTTAATCAAGATTGTCAGATCGGTTACAAATTCAACAAGTTGTGCTTGTCTCCAAAACAGCAAGCAACTCGGTATTGTTTAAACATCTACATACAGGTTGTTTACAATAAATGATACATGCCATTTGTAACTATTTTATGCTCTGCACCAAGATTTTCGAAATGATATTATAGATAGAGAGCTAGAGAGAGAGAGACAGACAGACAGACAGACAGAAGACAGATAGATAGATAGATAGATAGATAGATAGATAGATAGATAGATAGATAGATAGATAGATAGATAGATAGATAGATAGATAGATAGATAGATAGATAGATAATAGATCTGTGTGTCTGTATGTGTGTGTGCGTGCGTGGGTGCACGCGTGCGTGCGTGCCTGTTTGCATCAAGTATTTTGAACATAAATCATTTCCGAACACGACTTATAAAGCAAACGAATAAACAACCCCTTTTTCAATAAATTGACACAGAAAATGCTCGCAAAACAATAATTAATATGATTCTTTCTTCACTGTAATATCAAAATAACTTTTCTCTTTTTTTCCTTTGACAATATCACAAACATCTTGTTCAAACGTTTTAGCCAAGAAAAATGCCAAGCGTCTCCTAAGGCCAAGGGCTTTGCTCTTTGAAGTGGTTTGCCGTCCACTCTTGCCAGCTTTCTGTTAGCTGTCGTCTGCTCCCTCACGACTGGTGCAGGGCAAAAAAAGGTTACCCCATCAGAATTCATCCCACAGCCAACCCCTAAAATAATAATAATAATAATGATAATGATGATAATGATAATAATAACACATGCAATTTATACAGCGCTATATCTTGCAAAAAACAAATCAAAGCGCAAAATATGAAAACATTCAACGTAACTAACAAGAATTGAATGAATATGGAACTTCTTTTTTTTAATTCAAGCTCTGGCTTACACAGGTTTGAAAACCAGTTGTTGCATGCAGAGTGATAGTTGAATGCATTCGTGAATATTTTTTTCTCGTATGAAGAGATAAATAAATGTTCGCAGTGTTATTTGCTAGCGTATCAAATCTAACACAGCTGCCAACAAACGTTTACAAATAAATAGTTTGGGTTTGTTTGTTTGTGTTTGTATGCTTGTTTGTGTTGTGTTCTGTTGTGTTGTTGTTGTTGTTGTTCCTCTGCTAGAGCTCTGAAGTTTACGAAGGAAGAGATTTGGGGTATACGAGCCGCCCCCGCCCCCCCCCCCCCCACCCCCCCCCACCCCACCCCCAACCCCCAACCCCAAACCATGAAGGTAGCCGCATTCCGACTTCAGACTTTAACGGCCAAAACTACTTTCCACAACTGAGTTTCGTTAGAATCTGGGAACACGCGTGATACTAAAGGAAAGAGTAGAAAATGTTGGATAAAACCTGACTGCAGGTGGTACAGTAGTTGTGCTGTAGTGTAAAGAGTGAACCTGTGTTGGGGCGTGTGGAATGAAAAGGACTTGTGTATTATTCTGTACTGCTGGAGTGAGTTTAATGTTCTGTATGGCGATGAATTGAAAGGTGCTGATACTTCGGTCTTTTTTGTGTGGAAGAGAGAGAGAGAGAGAGAGAGAGAGAGAGAGAGAGAGAGAGAGAGAGAGAGAGAGAGCTCTGAAAGGATTTATTCATAAAGAGGCCATTGTCCTAAGAAGAGAGAGAAAGGGAAAGGGTGAGAGAGAGAGAATGAGAGAGAAGAGAGAGGAGTGTGTGTGTGTGTGTGTGGTGTGTGTGTGTGTGTGTGTGTGTTAAAACTAAGACTGTGGTTAAGGTGGAATATCATTTTAATATCTTTCTGTTCTACCTCTGTGTGGTATGTGTATTTTTTTTATTGATTAGAAAAGAGGTGGCATGAACAAACTGTTTAGAAAAAATTATTCTGTTCAGATCAAGAACTCTCTCTCTCTCTCTCTCTCCCCCCCCCCGTCTTTCTGAAAAAAAATGCTCTGAATTTAGGCTTTAGAAATGCATTCGTTCCACAAGAGTGCGAAAACACAAGACTTTCTCATTTCAAAAAAATAAACAAAGTTTGAGGGCATCAACAAAAAAAGTTACAGCTTCAAAATTCAATTAAATCCTTGGACGAAATGTTCCCGCTGTCACCTAAAAATGCGGGTGTGGGAGACAAATTTTGGGAAGGGAACTAACTCTCCAGCGTCACCGTGATTATCCCAACCTGCCAACAAGCAAAGCGTTCGAACTGATCGGCGATGAAAAAAAAAAAGGCTGGAAAAAAAAAGCAACAGGCAGTTGGTGGGTGTCGTGAGGTGGATACGACGCTCTAACTTAATTGGTGTTTCCTTGTGAACGTGTATCGCTGTGTATATACTTTCTGGACAAAAAGCTTCAATAGTTTTCTGGGGGGTTTTGTGTGTGTGCCCAGTGGGTTTTTCAGAAACTACGTCATGTAGTACTTGTGAGATGTGGACATATTACAGGATGCTTGGCTGAAGTGATTCTCTCGGTTGGTGAAGACTGTGAGAGAGGAAAATGAATGGGTTTTTCGGTTAAGTGGAGAGAAAAACATTAACACAGAAGTTCGAATAGAACCAATATTGTAAACATCTGAACTGTGGTAAAAGTTGGTGTGGTTGCTGCTTTTGTTTTTGGGTTTTTTTTGGTTGGGGGTGGGGGGAAGTGGGGGGGATAGGCTCATAAGAATTACCAAGTGAATTTGTTTTGGGGGCTTCAGATTTAGTATGTGCTTTGTTGTTGTTTTTACGTTTATTTTTATTGGCTACTATTAAAACAAAGTCAGAGATAGCTAAGTTTTGTTTTAGTGGCAGGTAAAAGTGTGAAAGTAAGTTATATTTCAATGTATCATTAAAATCGACATAATAGACACTTAAAAATTGTTCAGGTATGATAAGTAGAAAGATTAGAGGTAAGTGAGGATAAACACTGTGTCACCGTATGTCATACGACCTGCAGCCAAATGTCACTGTATCACTTCATGACTCTTGTGTCAGCTGTGAATTAGAAGCCTACTTGTCTGTGTCGTTTGGTTGGGTTTGTGGGGTGTTTTTTTAAATTATTGGTCTCCGTTATCAATATACACTGTGTCCGATTATTAGATTGGGTCGATGTTTTTTACTTTTAATTTCAGATAAATGATAACAGCGTGCGTGCACTGACGTAAAATTAATGTCACTCGGTGCTCTGGTATTTTTCTATCTGTATGTATGTCTGTCTGTCTGTCTGTCTTCTCTCTCTCTCTCTCTCTCTCTCTCTCTCTCTCTCTCTCTCTCTCTTTTCTATCTATCTATCTAGCTAGCTAGCTAGCTAGCTATCTATCTGTCTGTCTGTCTGTCTGTCTGCCTTTCTGTCTGCTTTCTGTCTGTCTGTTTGGCTGGCTGTTTGTCTGTATCTCTCTCTCTCTCTCTCTCTCCTCTCTCTCTCTCTCTCTCTCCCCCCTCTCTGTATGTGTGTGTGCGTGTGCATGTGTGTGTGCATGCGTTCGTGCATACGTGCGTGCTTGTAAGTGATTCTGTCTACAGTCTGCTTCGCTCTGTCGTTTCTATTAAATGTTGTCGTGATAAAAGCAGAGCCTTTAACTTCCTGCGGGCCAAATAATGTAACTTGCTTGCCAAATA
>CM054141.1:42580040-42590040 GCA_028751875.1 Rapana venosa | reverse complement strand
TCTCTCTCTCTCTCTCTCTCTCTCTCTCTCTCTCTCTCTCTCTGTAATCTTGTATCGGTGGGTTTTTTAAGTAACTGCATGTGTAAGGGGAAAGTGTGTATAACTATTCAGTGTGCTGTTTTCCAGATGGTGTGACACAGGGTTGTATACTGCAGTTCGTTAATATTTGCTTTTTTCTTTTTCATGAGTGAAATAACTTTAGATATGTCGAGTAAAAGGAAGCGTGGGTTAGGACAGTCAGTTCGTGAAGGTGTTAACATACTTCTTGTATCATTTTGAGATGATGGTGTAGTACTATCCAGAAGCAATTAGAAGTTCAAAATCAAGTAAAGGATTTGAAAAAATGTTCATAGGGTAGATTCAACTGTAATTTTCAATGAAATTGAATTTTTTTTTCCAGAATGGGTGGGTAGCAGTCATTATTAGAGAAATCAATAGACTACGGATAAACAGAGATGTGTGTGTCAATTCTTAAAGTATTATTTTAGGAGTGAAACTTCAGCTAAAGTAATTTTAAATGATGCTTAAGATGGTTCGTGCAGCAAAAACTGAGACTGTTTTCATCAAAATTTAAATTTTTAAAAACCGGATGTACTTGTTTTTGCTATTGGAAAATATCACAAATTGTACATGGACTTATTTCTTCTCTTGAAATTTGAAAGGCTGCGTACTTTTGTTACTAAATGTAACTCTTAAACGTACAATTTCAATTGAGTTATACTGGTTATTAATTGTTAAAGGGGTATAGATCTTTGTGTATACTAGCATGTAAGACATTTTCTTAATCATTAAGCAAAATTACTGGAGCTTCAGCAATTATGTTAGCACACACAATTGTATGGCATGATTTGACAGATGGGGATGGCAAAGGAAAATGGCTCACTGGGATGAAGAAGGTCGTATCAAAGCGTGGGTTTGTAACTGTGGGGTTGTGTCAGGGAGTTTTAAAAACAGCATCGTAGTAGGCAGTTTATAGGGAGACTGACATAGTTATTTGACAATATGGATAAACTTGACATTTGCGTAGTTGTTTGACAACTGAATAAAATTGACATTCGGGCATGGGAAACAAATATATAAGTTTTTGTACTTTAACTGTTTCTTAGACTTTAATGTGTATCTATATTTATTTATTTACGGGCAAAGTGAAAGAGAAACGCTCTTCAAAAGTAAAAGCAAATTGAATCTTGGGCCTTTTTAGAGCTTGTTTCAAATGAAGACTCTGCGGGTTAATTAACAGGCAAAGTAACACCAGTTGCGATGCTAGCCGTTCCCTCAAAGTGTTATAGACTATCAGACATAATCATCCTGGTTTCTGTCCAAAAAAAATTCCAGTCAGAATTTCTCTATCTATCAATTTCTTTATTCTTTAACAGGAAACAAAATCAAGAAGAAAAAAGAATTTAGAATGTATTTGTGTACACAAAGACGCTTAGTATTCCGACAAGTTGTATTCGCGTAACACTTTACAACACCCTTTAAAATCACACGCATAACATTAAGAAGGAATAAAGGAAAACGGGTTTGTTTTGTGTCTACAAGGGGAAGTAGCATTCCTACGCCTTGTACACACACGAGACCAGCGCTAGGCTATACCTAAAACTCTGCTCGTGCTAATATTGCCTAGGGATTATATCAACGCTGCAACAATCCTCGTTCCCTTGCGGTGTTTAAGCGCTGAACATCACTGCAGGATTAGGGCGAGGGGCTGGCTGTGGGGGGGACTCCCCACTGTGGAGGAAGTGGGGGCTTTCCTGTCGGGCAGGGCAGCTCGGGACAGCGATCGATGGGCGAACTGAAGCGCTAATAGCCTGCCTGACTGTCTGTCCCTGTGAACTTCCCTCGTCAGTATCGACCCTCTTGCTTGCGGTGGGGAGTGGTCCCCTAGTGGAAGCATGGCACGGCACGGCACCACATTGCGTTTAGTGCAGATACAACTTTGTGGGTTGCGTGAGGTTAATGGTGGTGTAGGTGGACAAGAATCGGATTTAGCCTTTAGGGCGCGGCGTGAAAGTGCTTAAATGTTGACTTGAAATTATATGTGTTTGAGTTTATATCTGTTTGTGAGTGAAAAGTATTTTGTTTATCATATTAGCTTCTCGATACATATTAGAAGCTTTTATTTGGTACCTGGGGGGATTATCCTTGCACTTCTCTCAGTCTTACATTGCTGGTTATAAGAGTATTTTTTAAAGTTCGCTTTGGTCAGGTAGGATAATGTACTAAAGAAGGACGTTTTTATTTATTTATTTGGATTTAGTCTGACTGTGTGGATCTATGCAAACTACCAGGTGTATGTTTAATTCGTTCATTTTGACTTTTGACTTTCATCTGCGTCATTCCAGACACGTCTTGTACCTTTGAAGGTATAACATGTGTGTGTGAAATAATCAAAGAACATGTTTATGTACCTTAAGACTCAGATTAAGAGAGAATTAGTTTAATCCATATTCTATGCTGAAATAGCTAGAGGAACGACTTTTCATGATTTATTTTTTATCAGTAGCTCTTGTTGCTGTGGTGTTTTTTTTTTATAAAAACAACACGACCACTCCTTTTTTCAGCCTGTGATCATTAGACAACGCTGTGTTGATGTTTGAGCCTGTGGGAAACACTAGTGTGGAATACCTCCAACAGCTAGAAGACAAGACAGCAGTGTTCTCACCAAAATGGTTTTCTAGTCTTGTCTCGAACAGTACAGCAAAAAAAAAAAAGCAACTAATTCTGATTGTTCATAAGACGAATACAAACAGATGTCAAAATCGATACATCGGTTTTGAAAGTGTGATTGGTCAGGTGGTTTTATCACAACATTTAATCGTTCAAGGAGAGATGACTGTGTCTCAGCACTTCGTTCGTAATAAGAAGCAATCGACAGCAACATCTCTGTAGACTATGCCAGCATCAACTCAGCAATCTGACATAAAACGGATTTAGCCTCAAACTTAAAAGAACCGTGTGTGTGCATTGGAATCAAACAGCCCTTGAGAAGGTAAACGACCTCATCACAAAATCTCATCCCAGAACTGAAACCAACACGGACATCAAAGTCCGTTATTGACACCAGTGACCCAGGTCAGCCATCTCGTCAGACCTCCCTCACCACCATGGCTCTGGCCATCCCTGAACGCCTGACGGACTCCAGGCCTCGCTCCATGTCCAAGCTAGCGGAGAGTCCAGGTCCCCAGGCCCGCATCGGCGGCCGGATGATGACCCCCACCAAGCCCATGTCCGCCGACCTCTCCTCGGCGGTGGCCTCAGCCTCCAAGACCCCGGCCCGCCGCCCTGCATCCAAGAGCAAGAAGAAGGAGGCCTTCGTGGACCCCAATGTTGCCATGGCTCTCGCTGCCGCCCTGAAGGCCGAGGTGGCGCTGGCCGAGTTTGATGCCCCGCCTGAAATCCTTCAAGAACAGCTGATGGCGGCGTCATCCCAGCAAGGGCCGTCCTCAGGGTACCTCGGCCACGGCCCCTCTGATTCTTCCCTCCCTCCTCATCCTCCTCCTTCCCGCCAGCATCTACAACCCCCTCCTCCTCCTCACATAGTGCAGCCTCTCACTCCGGAAGACTTCCGCGCTCGCGCCGAAAAAGCAGCTGAGTTTGAGGTGGAGCATAACTGGATGTTGAAGGAGGAGTCAGAGATCAAGGTGAAGAAATTCGACCAGACCAAGCGTAAGCTGGCCATTTTCCTTCCAGATGACGACCCTCTGGAGGGCATCAGCAACCGCCTGGAGGAGGTGCAGGCCATGGTCAAGCCCAAGTGTGAGTTCTCCACCTTCCTGGAGGACCTCACCACGGAACAGCGGGAGAAGATTCTGGTGAGTGATGATCTTAGTGCCAAGTTGTCACTGTGCAATTTGTTTGGGAGGGGGGGGGGGGGGTTAAAGGTTTTTTTTTTCTTTGTCTCTGTCTGTTTGTCGGTTGATCGGTCTGTCTATTTGTCTGCCTCTGTATCTCTGTCTTTTATTTATTTTCTGTTCTCTTTTATTTTTCTGTCTCTCTGTCTGTGTCTCTATCTGTCTCTGTCTCTGTTTCTCTCTCTGTCTCTCTGACTCTGTCTCTCTCTCCTCCTCCCTCTCCTCTCTCTCTCTCTCTCTCTCTCTCTCTCTCTCTCTCTCTCTCTCTCTCTCTCTCTTTCTCTCTCTCTGCCTAAAATGTTGAACTTTCAGCACTGTATAGATGTAATTCACAAGAGAGCATGGCCTCTCCAAGCCAGCTCCATCAGCTTTTATTCTCTTAGAGCAACACACACACACACATACACACACACACACACACAAAACGCGCGCGCGCGCACACACACACACACACACACACACACACACACACACACACAGTATCACATCATAACAGAATTACAGAAATGAAGCAGCTATAAGTTTACATGTGATTCTTCCAATCCCATCCCGGTCGTGACACGGTCAAAGAGTTCACGCAAGGTCAGTGTGTCGCAGACATTCTAACAGAACAATCAGCCAGTAGTCTTTGTTCAGCTTCAGGAACTCAGGGACAGGTAACTGTGTGAGACACCTTCAGTTTACCCATTTCAATGCACGATTACAAGAAGTTTTCCACACATACCTGCATGCCAAAAGCAGCTTAACAGCAGATATACTTTATAGAACAATTCAACGCAAACATACCTGATAAAAATTAACTGACATTTACAATGCAATGAGAGCATTTCGACCAATGTTATTCGAAATTGGTCACTATTACAGGAGTTGGTCGGTGGTTTATTTTTATTTATTTATTCTTTTATATCGTGGATAATGGCATAAGCACTCGTGTGCTTTTTTTACATCCAGTCCCCGTGTGTATGTGGTTTTGTAAATTTTGTCATCTGTTTCCACCGGCACACAATGGCCTACTCTTCCGAAAAGCTGAACAGGATTTAACGTGTGCGCAAGATGTTCTGCATGCGTAGGAACACGGGGCCTCGGTTTATAGTCTCATCCGAAGGACTTTGACATTCAGTTCGATTTTTTTGTCAAACTGGGAAGAAAGGGCGATGCTGGTTTAAAGGTAACATACCTGGTACCAATAGTAGTATTGTCCCTAGCACGTAGTGATTTGAACCCATCAGTCGCAAACTTTCCACCTCTGCCCTGATGGTCACCAACGGAAGGTGAGGTCCTTGTTCCGGGTGACGGCCAAGCCGGAATGGATTTTGCATGGGTGTCATAGAGGAGCCCATCCCTCTCCATACCAGACCACAGCCCATGTCTGAGGTCAGCCTAAGAGGGGGAAACCCCAAACAAAAAGAACGTGCATGTCTGACCTTCTGCTTGTGTATATAAAGTAAGGTAAAGGTGTCCCATAACCTATAAGGTCGTAGGGGAGCGAGGCGTCAGAGACCTCACTTCTCTAGGGCCAGCGTATTGAGGGAGGTGCCCATCTCCTCTCCCTCGCTGCTTTACCTTCCCTGACCCTAAAGAGGGCAGGTACCCATTTACAGCTGGGTGAACTGGGGGAACTGTACTGAAGCCAAGGCGCGCAAACGGTCACCCATCCAAGTGGTAACCACGCTCGACGCTGCTTAACATTGGCTGGGGGAAAGCAAGCGCTCCGACCACTGAGCTATCCCGTCCCCATTCGCGTATATACACGAAGGAAAATTAAAGCACTGGCAAGTCTACGCTTTAAGTTCATCCGGGAGATCGTCAAAATCCCCACCCTTGGTTCACCATACGTCCCTGCCGATATTCGAACCCACGACTTCATAAATACAAAGGAGTGAAAGTCAAACAGCCTTATCCACTCCGCTACAGAGTCCCTCAATGAATCACTACGAAATTGCATGCTGAACGGGGGCAGGACAGTCAAATGGTTAGGGCGTTGCGCTGGCGATTTAACCTCCAGGGATCGAGCCACCACGAAGGCGCGCGTTTAAGGGAATTTTACCCAGAAGTTAACATCAGTACTGAATCCACTCTCTCCAAAAGTCCTTCGAAAGAGACTAATAAACCGAAACACCGTGTGCAAAGGCACGCAGAACAACTTCCGCACACGTTAAAAAACACGTTCCGCCTTTCGGAAGCGTAGGCCCTATATTATGCTGGTAGGAACGGATGACAATATTTTTTTAAAAACATGCATACAGGTGTTGTTGGGGACGGGATAGCTCAGTGGTCGGAGCACTCGCTTTCCCCCAGCCAAGTTAAGCAGCGTCGAGTGTGGTTACCAGTTGAGATGGGTGACCGTTTGCTCGCTTTGGCTTCAGTACAGTTCCCCCAGTTCACCCAGCTGTAAATGGGTACCTGCCCTCTTTAGTGTCAGGGAAGGTAAAGCAGCGAGGGAGAGGAGAAATGAGCGCCGCCCTCAATATGCTGGCCCTAGAGAAGTGAGGTCTCTGACGCCTCGCTCCCCTACGACCTTATAGGTTATGGGACTCCTTTACCTTTTCCCTTTTTACCCCGATGTCAGTATGTGGCTACCTTATGGCGGGCAAAAATAGTCGCATACGCTTAAATTCTCACCATTGGCGAACCTTGGAGATCCAGCCCAGGAACGAAATGAGAAACAAAAATTGATTTTGTTCATCCACTGGCTTCTTTTAAGCTCCACGAACTAGTCTCTGTGTCAAAATCTGTGGCTGTGTTTGCGTGTGTTTCGTAGAGTGGGCCCTCTGGTTTCACAAACACAGCAACACTTTTATGTTGTTTTGTTGTTGTTGCATCGAGTGGTTTTCTGTTTGCAAAGGAATTGTTATGTTAGTAACCATCGTCCCTCTGTGTGTGTGTGTGTGTGTGTGTGTGTGTGTGTGTGTGTGTGTGTGTGTGTGTGTGTGTGTGTGTGTGTGTGTGTGTGTGTGTGTGTGTGTGTGTGTGTGTGTGACTCTCTCTGTCAGTGTGGGTATATGTGTGTGTGCGTGTGTGTGTGTGTGTGTGTGTGTGTGTGTGTGTGTGTGTGTGTGTGTGTGTGTGTGTGTGTGTGTGTATGTGTGTGTGTGTGTGTGTGTGTGTGTATGCGCGCGTGCGCCTCTCTCTCTCTCTCTCTCTCTCTCCTCCTCTCCTCTCTCTCTCTCTCTCTCTCTCTCCTCTTCGAGTCGGTTTGAGTTCATTCTCTCTTCTCTCTCTCTCTCTCTCGTTCTCTTTCTCAGTTCGATCTCCTCTCTCTCTCTCTCTCTCTCTCTCTCTTCTCTCTCTCTCGCTCTCTCTCTCTCTCTCTCTCTCCTCTCTCTCTCTCTCTCTCTCTCTCTCAGCGTGGGTATAATATTTGTGTATATGTGTGTGTGTTGTGCATGTCTCTCTCTCTCTCTCTCTCTCTCTCTCTCTCTCTCTCTCTCTCTCTCTCTCTCTCTCTCTCTCTTTCAGTACCCTCGAAATAAAAGAATGTGTCATTGTCATTATCATTATCTCTCTCTCCTTTTTAATTTATCACTCTTTTCCTGTCATGGCCCATTTTTTTCCAATCTTCTTTTTGTCTTTGTTTCTCTCCTTAAAAGATTTCCAATTCCACTGTGCTGGGATTCTTGCGGTTAAGACAACACTGATGCATAAATTAGTAACACGCACACCTCTCCTTCATTCAGTTTTGGCCCCCCTGGTGCGTCTGTGTGTGTGTGTGTGTGTGTGTGTGTGTGTGTGTGTGTGTGTGTGTGTGTGTGTGTGTGTGTGTGTGTGTGTGTAGTGTGTACGTGTGTACTGTGGGGGGGGGGGGGGGGGGCGGAGACAGGGGGCAAATCAATGCCAGTACGAACCAAGGCCTAAATATTCAGTTCTCCGTTGTTTCTTATGAGGCTACTTAAAAGAAAGGCTGATAGTGAAAAGGAAATGAGAGACTTAGAAGAATCGAACTCGAACTCGGACCGGAATATCTTATTGAGGGCAATTGAATAGGTCGGAGGTTTCTTTACACTAGATCTGTATGAGAGATAGAGAGATTCATTTATTTTATTTATTTATTCTTTCATTTCGAAGATAATGGAATAAGCACTCGTGTGCTTTTTTCCCATCCAGTTCCCGCAGTTTTAGAAGAAGAAGAAGAAGAAGAAGAAGAAGAAGAAGAAGAAGAAGAAGAAGAAGAAGAAGAAGAGGAACAAGAGAAGAACAAGAAGAAGGGAAAAGAAGAAGAAGAAGAAGAAGAAGAAGAAGAAGAAGAAGAAGAAGAAGAAGAAGAAGAAGATAACTATCATTATTATTATTATCATATGTAGAATTTGTATAGCGCTAAATCTTGTAAAGCAAACAATTAAAAACCCCTTCATTCAAAACATTCACTCGCATACAAACGTTCCCAAAAATTTGGACATAGATATAAAAAAAAAATTTTAAGTAAAGGAGTCCCATAACTTATAAGGTCGTAGGGGAGCGAGGCGTCAGAGACCTCACTTCTCTAGGGCCAGCATATTGAGGGCGGCGCCCATCTCCTCTCCCTCGCTGCTTTACCTTCCCTGACCCTAAAGAGGGCAGGTACCCATTTACAGCTGGGTGAACTGGGGGAACTGTACTGAAGCCAAGGCGCGCAAACGGTCACCCATCCAACTGGTAACCACGCTCGACGCTGCTTAACTTGGCTGGGGGAAAGCGAGTGCTCCGACCACTGAGCTATCCCAATGACATAGATACCACAGCAAATAGTGGGTGTTTTTTTCTGGCATCGCTAATCACGAAATAGATAAAAATGTTGCAGTCCGAAAAGATGGTTTAAACACCTCCACGCAAACAAATCAGAATATTTGTTTTCCTTCTCTAAAAATTACTGTCTTTTCCCATTCAGCATAGAGCTTGAATCTTGATACTCTTATGTTCTCTTTCACGCGTAATTTACGCTGATTTTGTAACTCGTTAATCGGTCTTCCCCATCAATGTATTTAAGTCCCAGGGTTTGGTACACACCGACCTGCTGAAATTTCTACTAACATATAACACTTGTCCAATAGTCTGTTTTCATCCTTTATATTCGGGTAGGAGATAGTCATTGCAGTACTTAAACATTCACAGTCTTCAATCAGGTCACTGTTAACGCAAAGATTACATGCTGAGTATGTCGGTGATATCTGTACCACAAGCCGTAGCTGGCTACTACTTTTTTCTTTGTTACGAAAGGTGGATGAGTTTTTTAACGTGTGTAGAAAATGTTGTAGGGGCATTATCACATAGGACCTTGGTTTGTATTAGTATTCGAAATGCTAGCAGAAACAACGCAAAACAAAACCAAAAGCTCACAATGTTTACTGGAAACTCAAGTTACCGTTACGGGAAAGTTATCTTTTGGAATTTTGCTTTCATTCCTCAACTAGAGCTTCCAAGGTTCACCAATAGTGAGATTTTGCGGCTGCGGCCGTTTTTTGTCCACCATGAAGGTAGCCGCATTCCGACTTCAGGGATAATCTTTTGGAAGGAATGACTCATCGAGACTTGAACCCGCAGTTTCATGTCACTTCAGATCAGAAGTCCCACGCTTTAACCGCTGATTTGCTTTGTCCCCAACGTTCATCTACTAGTTCTGAAGAAGAGTTCAAATCTACGCTCGCATGCGTGGAACAAAAATATACCATTAGCAGTTTTGTGAGATTTGAATAGCGCACAACGCATCACTTACTCAAACATTCCTTGCTTCCTTTTTACGCCAAAACAGTCAGGCGTGTAGATACCATGGCTCTGTGTGTGTGTGAGACTCACACCAACATTGCTTTCTTTTTACACCAATACAGTCGCGCTTTATAGGCACCATTGATAAGTGTGTGTGTGTGTGTGTGTGTGTGTGTGTGTGTGTGTGTGTGTGTGTGTGTGTGTGTGTGTGTGTGTGTGTGTGTGTGTGTGTGTGTGTGTGTGTGTGTGTGTGTGTGTGTGCGTGCGCGCGTCCGTGCTTGTGTGTGTGTGCGCGCGTCCGTGCTTGTGTGTGTGAACTATACATATACTTTTTTAAAAACTCAAACACAAAGACAACTATTCAAAACAAAACAAAAATCACTCTGAAAAATTGAAAGGAATGAACAGCAAAAAACCCAAAGTAAAACAAAGCCTCTAAAAAAACAAAAGAAAGAAAACAATAAAGG
>CM054141.1:42572540-42575040 GCA_028751875.1 Rapana venosa | reverse complement strand
TGCTGCATCATCTTCTGCGACGTCCCCCATCCTGCTGTTCCTACGCCGCTCATTCCAATCTCTCCGCAACAACCATACCCAGATTCGTTATGTCTCATCCTCGGGGTCGGAATTCCACAGGGAGCCCATCACTATCAGGCTGCCGTGGGGCCACCAGCCAGAGGGGCCCTGCACTGCTGCTGGGTCACTTTGGTAGTATTCAGTGGTGTCTGTTCTGAGCTAACATGCGCAGGACACCACCTACTAAGTCCCCTACTAACGACAGTATTAGCTCAGTCGCAGAGCCAGACTGAGTGAGTTGCCCACCCGAGGTGGGTTGTACTCTACGCTTACTATCATAATATATCCCGACGTCAACCGGGCCCGAGAGATACAGACACCTGCAATGTCGGTCAGGTAATTTGAGCAACACTCTCAAACTCGCATCCGTTAAGTGGATGAAGCTCGACTGTGTGGTCCCAGTCTTCCCACTGAGCCCACAGCACACTCACTCTGGGTAGCAGCCGACTGGAGTCCGAAAATTCCCTATGACTCTTATGGGAATCGAACCCGCGACCTTCCAGTCTGTAACCCAAGGCGCTAACCACTGTGCCATCGGCTGGGTTTTAGCATAAAAAAAATTATTGTCATGTATTTGTGTCCATACTTTGATCTCAGTACGTTATTGATGTACACATAATATCATATGTATTATATATATATATATATAATTAAATATATCTATATATATAATATATATATATCCTTTTATTGTCTGGTTCATGTGATGTTTGCCTATTGATAGTAGCCATTTGTTCGTGATTGATTTGAACTGTGTGCTGTCATACCTATACCTATGGATGTTAAGGAGTAGTTTTTGGTATATGTTGATTACGTTTTGAAAAGTATTTAGTGGTATATTTGTCTGTGACTTAAAATGAAGCAGTTACCGTCACTTCAGTTTTTCAACCTTTTCAGAGACATTTTATGTTATTTATTTTATTTTATTCTTTTATTTCGAGGATAATGGAATAAGAATTCATGTGCTTTTTTCATCCAGTCCTTGTGTGTGTGCAGTTTTGTAAATTTTGACAAACAGAGAGAGGGGGGGAGAGAGCGAGAGAGAGAGGGGGGGGAGAGAGAGAGTCCGCAGAGAGACAGACAGACAGACAGAGTGTGAGAGAGAGAGGGAGAGAAAGATAGAAAGACCGACAAATAGACAGACAGAGACAGACAGAGAGTGAGAGCAAGAGACAGACAGACAAACAAACAGAGACATACATAGAGAGAGGACAGATTTCTCACAGAACCAGTGCCATCCCCCTAGAAACAGCTCTTGCACACATGACGTGTTGCATTTATTTGTGTTGTGTTGTGTTGTGTTGTTTTCAGAGAGTGGCCAATACAGACGTGGAAAACCTGATACGCGAGAGACGACACCACTGGAAGGTGAGGCTTCAGGCTATAATTATGGAAAGCAAAACCCTACACTGGTTACACTTGTCTTGACATGACTTGGCTTGGATTGGATTGGCTTTACCTGACCTGACCTGACTTGGCTTGACTCTGTTTAATCTGACCTAATCTGGCTTGACCTGACCTGGTTTGACTTGACCTGACCTGACTTGATATTACATGACTTGGATTGACCTGACCTGACTTGACTTGATTTAATCTCACCTGACCTGGCTTGACATGACCTGGTTTGACTTGACCTCACCTCACCTCACCTGACTTGGACTTATCTTCTCCCTTAACTCTTTTGAGGAGTTATCGGGACACTGCACATGAACGTTTCAGCAGTGTGTCTGTCGTTGGCAAGTCGGTTGAACCAAGCGGAGCCTGCTTGTTGCTTCGGAGTCAGAGGCATGCTGGACATGATTATGTTCGTGTCATCCATCCCATCGGCCATAGCTGGCCTACTTTTCGACGAAAAGTGGATGGGTTTGTTGAACGTGTACGCATCACTGAAGCCGGTATGTGGCGACCTTCATGGTGAGAGAAAAACAAAGGTTGCATAGGCAAAATCTCACCATCGGTCAGCCTCTGAGCTCTAGTCGAGAGATGAAAACAAAACCTGTGTACGCAAGATGTTCTGCATGCGTTCGCACAGGGGATCTCAGTTTGTGAGAATTTCGTTCAAAAGACTTCAGGGAAAGTGGAGTAGGTAACGATAATTACTCAAAGGGCGGTTGAGGGGAAGGGAGGGGAGGAGGGGGGAGTAACAATCTCCTCAAACTGGCTCTTCAGCAGGAGACATGAACCTTGCCCTCACTGTTACATCACAAGTACATCGCTCTGACCACGAGAAAGAATCACTAAATGTATCGCGTTTTAGTAATAAGACGTTGTCAACATGACTGAATAGCCCTGGCGATAGGCTTCTTTTCCTCCTTCTTCTTTTTCTCCTCCTCCTCCTTCTTCTCCTTCCTCTTCTCCTTCCTCTTTTCTTCTCTTCTTCTTCTTCTTCTTCTTCTTCCACTTCTTCTTCTTTTCCTTCTTCTTCTTCTTCTTTTTCTTT
>CM054141.1:42562540-42567540 GCA_028751875.1 Rapana venosa | reverse complement strand
TACCATTCTAGAATGTTCTTTTTATTATTTTAGTTATTACTTATTGGTTCCTATTGTTCATCCTTGCTATTACTTTGTGTTCAGTTTGTAGCTGAGTTTTACGCCAGAGCTTAAAGTCGTATCCATTGATAGAGAGCGCGTTTCTTTTCATTACGTTAAATGCATCATGTACATTTTCTTGTAAATATTGTATTTACAAAACAACGTCGCGTGAAACCCCCTTGTCAATAGGCCACGTTGGGCAATGCCAATCAATTCGTCATTGCGTCAAACCGTCTCTCACTGAGTTTACTTGAAATTATTAGTATGTGCTATTGTCAATGATAATTCCTATCCATGGCTAGGGCAGGATAAAGAAAATTAGTATGTTAATACTTCTATGTTACCCTTGGATATAAAGGTTATCACCCAATTAATCACTCTTCTCCTCCTCTTCATCCTCCTTCTCATACTCATCCTATTCATCCTCCTTCTCATTCTCCTCCTTTCAATCCTCCTCCTCATTCTCTTCTTCCTCCTCCTTCTCCTTCTTCTTTAATTCATGTTGAGAGTCATTTTAGAATTGCACAGAAACGTTCCTGCAGGGTACGCCGTCAGCGCCTGGGCTTTATCACAGTTCTTGATTAAACCATTGACGCTGGGGGCAACAGCAAAGTGAGAGGCTGTAGTATGACCAGTGGCTTTCTTTCCCACTCATGGAATTCCACTTTACAGCTTAGTCTTTAGTGATCGACTATGACTCTCTCACTAGGAGGCTTGACTCGCACAGTCCTTATGTGCTGCAGCCCTGGGGGCTGGTTGGCCTTTGGAGAACATCTCCAACGCTGACTGTCCTTATGCCCACTTGGCCGAGAGAGTGGGGATGGATGTACTGTGGGCAAGGCATCTCCACTATAATCAAATTTCTGCCCAATTTCCAAAACAGCAGCTGCCTCCTCTGCTGTTTTGGAGGTCATCGTCGGACACGACGGACAAACATACACCTTGGACAAGCCAGACATGGCTGAGCCTGTCCTTTTTGAGTTGGAAGATTACATGTTTTATATGTTCCTGTCATCCATGAGCCTGTCCTTTTGGAGATGCAAGATTACATGTTTTATATGTTCGTGTCATTCATGAGCCTGTCCTTCTCCTGGTGGAAGATTGCATGTTTTATATGTTCGTGTCATCCATGAGCCTGTCCTTTTGGAGGTGGAAGATTGCATGTTTTATATGTTCGTGTCATTCATGAGCCTGTCCTTCTCGAGGTGGAAGATTGCATGTTTTATATGTTCGTGTCATCCATGTCCTTTTCTTTGTAAAATATTACATGCTATGTATGTTTGTGTCATCCATGAGCCTGTACTTTTCTGGGTGGAAGATTGCATGTTTTGTATGTTCGTGTCATCCATGACCTTTTCTTTGTGGAAGATTGCACGTTTTGTATGCTCGTGTCATCCATGAGCCTGTCTTTTTCTTTGTGGAAGATTGCATGTTTTTACATGTATTGTATGTTCGTGTCATCCATGCTAACCAGGCTGGTGATGGAGATGATGATAATGATGGATATGATGAACGTGATGGAGATAGTGATGGTGATGGCGGTGTGCAGTTCAGCTGTTGAAAGAGTACCGGCTGACCACAGGCTGTGTCAACAAATCCATGGGCTACATGAACAAAGGAATGACTTCAGACGTAAGGGATGCCTTCACTCCCTAATCTGATTAACTTGTGGCTGATTGGTTGGTTGGTAGGTAGGTTGGTTGGTTGGTTGGTTGCCTGGTTGGTTGGTTGCCTGGTTGGTTGGTTGCCTGGTTGGTTGGTTGGTTGCCTGGTTGGTTGGTTGCCTGGTTGGTTGGTTGGTTGGCTGGTTGGTTGGTTGGTTGGTTGGTTGGTTGGTTGGTTGGTTGGTTGGTTGGTTGGTTGGTTGGTTGGTTGGTTGGTTTTGGTTGGTTGGTGGGGGGGATGGATGGTTGGTTGGTTGGATGGATGGATGCATGGAGGGATGCATGGGTGGATGCATGGATGGATGCATGGTTTGGTTGGTTGGGTTTGGGTTTGGGTTGGGTTTGGGTTTGGGTTTGGGTTTGGTTGGTTGGTTGGTTGGTTGGTTGGTTGGTTGGGTTTGGTTGGTTAGTTGGTTGGTTGGTTGGTTGGTTGGTTTTGGGGGTTGGTTGGTTGGTTGGTTGGTTGTGGTTAGTTGGTTGGTTGGTTGGTTGGTTGGTTGGTTGGTTGGTTGGTTGGTTGGTTGGTTGGTTGGCTGGTTGGTTGGTTGGTTGTCTGGCTGGCTGGTTGGTTGGTTGGGCTTTTTTTATTAATAGAATTAATATTGTCAAATGATACAGAAAAAACCTGAAAACTGACCAGCTCCATGTCAATCGATAAATGCATTCCTCCTGCCCTCCCCTCCCCCCTACATCCTCCACGACCCTTTAGCTGAATGAGATGATGATCATGATCATGATCATGATGATGATGAAAAATGTTGCCGGTAAAGACAAGACAACCCTGACAGCTGCTCTATGTTTCTCTCTTTGAAAGTATGTGCTGCAAATCTCCACTTTTTGATCACTCTTATCTCTTGCCCCTACCCCACCCCTAGACTTTTGCCATGTTAATATTGTCAAATAATTTATACTCCTGTTGTCTATTTTCCTAAAATACTGATATAACTCTGGTAACTAGTCACTTTTAAGCGTCGTTGGTTTAGACATAATGTCTTTAAAGAAGTCTCAAACCAATAACAAAACACGAATTGAACAGGACACCAGGCAATGTAAACATAAATGGAAGAGGATAACAAGTGATGCTAAATAAACTCCTTGGCTAAGCTGCACACATACGTTGGAACGACTTTGTTCATCGTAACAAATGTTTTCACAGTTGTGTTGACCTTGACCTTGTGCAGCCGGAAGAGCTGGAGCAGGGCTGGTTCCGGGAGTGTCACATGGTGTCCAAAGGCCCTGTAGAGGTTCTCATCCTTCACAAAGATGTCAGTAACTCTCTCCGTCTTTCTGTCTGTCTGTCTGTGGGTGTGTGGGTCTGTCTGTTTATTTGTCTGTCTGCGTGTGTCTTCCTGTGGGTCTGTGGGTCTGTCTGTCTGTTTATCTGTTTGTCTGTCTGTGGGTCTGTCTATCTATCTATCTGTCCTTCTGTCTCTCTCTCTCTCTCTCTCTCTCTCTCTCTCTCTCTCTCTCTCTCTCTCTCTCTCTCTCTCTCTCTCTCTCTCACACTCTCGGCAAGACTGGAAGAGCGGACTTGACCAAAAATCGTTATGCTAACATAGTTATTCTTACACAAGAGAGATTTCAATAACTCACCGAGATAGCAACGTTTGAAGTTTTCAGGAACAGGAGAGGAGGCTGGTGGATAGGTATTACAATAAGTTTTAATTGAAAAGTCATTTTATTGAGCTACAAAGGAAATAGCAAATGCAGCGAGAGAGGGGGGGGGATGCAAGTAGGGTGACAAAAAAATGTTCTGTGTATATACATATACTTTGCTACAGTGGATGCAAATCCTACGTGTACTTTTCTCAGACCTTCTGATTCTTCTTCCCGATTTCAATACAATAAACATAAATAAACCTGTTCTTGTGGTTATTTCCTATATTTCTGTTTGTGTATCTAGTTATTCTTTTTCTCTTTTTTTTTGCCTTTTGTCAGCAAAGGAGGAGGGGGAGGGGAATCTTGCAAAACATTGTTTAAACGTTTTAAAGGAAGCGACGATGGTTTACAGAGAACGCCTTTAACTCATGCATTTCTTTATTGCCATTTGTATCGTTACACAGACAGCAATAGTTAAAACTTATGTACACTTGTAGGAAAATAAAGTTCAGCAAGAAGTTCTTTGTCTTCTTTGTTATAGCACTTAAGTTCAGTAAGTAGTTCTTTGTCCTCCTTGTTTCAGGACTTTAAGTTCAGCAAGGAGTTCTTTGTCCTCTTTGTTTCAAGGACTTTAAGTTCAGTAAGGGGTTCTTTGTCTTCTTTATTTCAGGACTTTAAGTTCAGTACGTAGTTCTTTGTCTTCTTTATTTCAGGACTTTAAGTTCAGTACGTAGTTCTTTGTCCTCTTTGTTTCAGGACTTTAAGTTCAGTAAGTAGTTCTTTGTCCTCCTTGTTTCAGGACTTTAAGTTCAGCAAGGAGTTCTTTGTCCTCTTTGTTTCAAGGACTTTAAGTTCAGTAAGGGGTTCTTTGTCTTCTTTATTTCAGGACTTTAAGTTCAGTACGTAGTTCTTTGTCCTCTTTGTTTCAGGACTTTAAGTTCAGTAAGGGGTTCTTTGTCTTCTTTATTTCAGGACTTTAAGTTCAGTACGTAGTTCTTTGTCTTCTTTATTTAAGGACTTTAAGTTCAGTACGTAGTTCTTTGTCCTCTTTGTTTCAGGACTTCAAGTTCAGTAAGGAGTTCTTTGTCCTTTTTGTTTCAGGAATTGAGTTCAGCCAGTAGTTCTTTGTCCTCTTTGTTTCAGGACTTTACGTTCAGCAAGTAGTCCTTTGTCCTCTTTGTTTCAGGACTTTAAGTTCAGTAAGTAGTTCTTTGTCCTCTTTGTTTCAGGACTTTAAGTTCAGCCAGTAGTTCTTTGTCCTCTTTGTTTCAGGACTTTAAGTTCAGCCAGTAGTTCTTTGTCCTCTTTGTTTCAGGACTTTAAGTTCAGTAAGGAGTTCTTTGTCCTCTTTGTTTCAGGACTTTACGTTCAGTAAGTAGTCCTTTGTCCTCTTTGTTTCAGGACTTTCAGTTCAGTAAGTAGTTCTTTGTCCTCTTTGTTTCAGGACTTTACGTTCAGTAAGGAGTTCTTTGTCCTATTTGTTCCAGGACTTTCAGTTCAGTAAGTAGTTCTTTGTCTTCTTTGTTTCAGGACTTTTCAGTTCAGTAAGTAGTTCTTTGTCCTCTTTGTTTCAGGACTTTAAGTTCAGCCAGTAGTTCTTTGTCCTCTTTGTTTCAGGACTTTAAGTTCAGTAAGGAGTTCTTTGTCCTCTTTGTTTCAGGACTTTCAGTTCAGTAAGTAGTTCTTTGTCCTCTT
>CM054141.1:42550040-42552540 GCA_028751875.1 Rapana venosa | reverse complement strand
CTATGTTGGTTTGGCTGCAGTTGTTTCACCGCCAGTCCAACGCCAGTCTGGATGACAGCAGAAGAGTAAAACGAAAAAAATCACAGATTATGCTGCAGACTCCCAAGAAGAGTGAGTATTTGCTATGTACATTCGTTGTGTGTGTGTGTTTGTGTGTGTGTGTGTGTGTGTGTGTGTGTGTGTGTGTGTGTGTGTGTGTGTGTGTGTGTGTGTGTGTGTGTGTGTGTGTGTGTGTGAGCATTCTGCATTTGGCATTCTGTTGTCACAGCCAGAAAGTATTCTGCATTTGGCAATTGTGTGGTTTCAGCTGAAGGTATTCTATATTTGACGTTATTGTTTCAGCTGAAGGTGTTCTATATTTGACGTTATTGTTTCAGCTGAAGGTATTCTATATTTGACGTTATTGTTTCAGCTGAAGGTATTCTATATTTCACGTTATTGTTTCAGCTGAAGGTATTCTATATTTGACGTTATTGTCTCAGCTACAAAGTATTCTATATTTAGCAATCTGTAATTCCAACTGAAACCATTATAAGCTTGATTGTTACATGATTTCAGCTGTAAAAAGTATTGAAAATTTGGCATCGCTCTCGCGGTTCCGACAGGACTCTACTTCTGGCATTGTTGTTTCAGGCCTCAGCGCCTCTGAGGATGTGCCTGTCATCACAGTGGAGGAGACAGAGGGCTATGGAGGGACCCAGATCACCCGCACCCCCGCCACCAGCGCTGTGAGTTGGGGTGGAGTAGAGGGATAGGGTAGGGTATGCATGACACCCACTAAGGTTTCCTATATCACTATTAAGTGATTAGGGCTTGTTTTCATGTTTCATCAAAACAGTTTTCATATGACTGTAACCTTAAGAAAAATCTGATTATTAAGTAAGAACATATGTATTTGGCTGGATAACTTCCACTTGTCAAGATGGAATTAGATGAGCAAGAGAATCACTATTAGTGACTTCATTTTAGGTTGACTGTTCCTGATTGTGTTCATTTGAATGATATTATGCTTTAAATACAAAAGTTTCTAAAGCATGGTGTTCACCTGGTGTATGTACAGAGACAGAAATCCGACATCGTGCTTCCTCCCATCGGCAAGAGCAGTCAGGAACCCACCTTCAGTAACAGCACCTCTGCTAAGCTCCGCAGTCCACCGCCACAGGAAAGCGCGCCGTCCTCAGCCAATGAACGTGGCTCTCAAACGGGCAGCGAGCCTGTCGCTGAACCTCACAAGGTTGGCGTCTCTTCTGCCGGAAGTAAGCGCAGCGGAAGTGCCGCTATGCAGCGCATGACGGAAGCGCCATTACTGGTGGCTCACGGGACTTTTCTGACGCGGGAAAAGACGGAGCCTGACCAGCACCATCACCACCCCTACCCCCCTGAACTGACCCGGGGCAAGAAGCAGAAGAAGGACCCTCTGCTACGGAGGGCCTACCTGCAGCTGGACCTCTTGAAGCCTGGGGATGTGTTTGTAAGTCGGGTGGATTTTTCTGTTTGGCTTGACGTTAACTTGTTTCAGCTTTAGTTTGTCTTCGTGCTACTACACATTTCAGACATAAAGATGTGTGAGGTGCTGTGAGATTTACTATACACCATAACGACACTAAGGCTTGTTTAAAAAGTTCACCCATGGCATTTGTTTTTATTTGTATAAGGCTTGTCATAGTCTCCATTTATCCCATTATATCTCTACGGTAAAGTATTCCCTTAAGAATGTTGTGGTGGCATTATAACGCTACAATGAGAACACCATTAGCTCAAGTACATATTCATAATGTTCCATTTGTGTGATTATGAATAGCGGGATCATGCCCAGCTGATTATCTGCCTGACAAGCTAACTAAACAGCTGAACAGTTTATCCAACTTATGTACAATGAAAAAAGACACGAGTGAACATCAACAATATCACATCTGTAAAGAATCAGATACAATTCTATTTTGTTCATTGTTCAGTAAGATGAGAGAAAACCAGAGGAGAAAACAGCTTTTAAAATGTAAGCAATATGTTTTACGCTCGTGTGCAGTTCTGGTTTTCGTGTTAAATTCATTCTATAATTAATATCTGCTTGAAAAGATAACCAAATCTTATATCCATTGCCTTATGTCTCATTCAATGTTGTAATACAAACACTATTTTTGTTTAAAGATATATATCCACATTTGTTGATTTTATTGGGTATTACCTGAGTTTGGTAATACACTTTCCTACTTGCCACTGTTTAATCGATGATGATAAAAACATTTTTCTGCAGCATTGTAAATGTTTTTCTTGAAATGTTCGGACTAATGTCATGGTGTTTGTATGTGTTTTCAAACATACTAGAAAAGCAGAGAGCATACTTATGCTTCTTGATTTGAAAACTGACAGAGGCGTTGATGGTTAAGTGATGTTACATAGGTTAAACAGTCGGAGAGTTGTACACCTGTGTTCCCTCCAATGAATAGGTTCTGTACCTTTGGTAGTTGTCATCCTTTGATAGCAACCATAGTTGTAAACT
>CM054141.1:42540040-42545040 GCA_028751875.1 Rapana venosa | reverse complement strand
CCCTTTCAGGAAGCGGGAAGTTTGTTATGGAATAAGTAGGATTATAAAGATATTCGTTGTTGTAGAAGCCACAATAATTCTCACGTATGGAACTGAAAGGATGTTTTTATTGATTGTGCATGCAGCCCGGAGTTTATCCCAAAGATCTGGTGAGATTTTTCTGTCGGAAGATCGATTTACAGATAGACTTTACATGCTATTATCATATGCTGTATTCTGCTACTGTTCCAAACCTTTCATAAAATAGTATGAAAAGGGAAAGATATGCTCGTCTATGCGTTCACACAAGCACGTCTCTGAGAGTGTGTGAATATGTAATTCCGTGCGGAGTTTGTACTTTTAGTTTATATGTGCAGGTTAAAATTTGTTGTCTTGCTTGACCATTTTGTATTACTGTCTCTTTAAGACCTGTCGACTTTAGTAAAATAATGCACAACACGTTGTTTTCCTCTTGTCACTTCTTTTTTTATATAGTATTGCCATTGTAATCTTTAGTTCAGACATTTTCTCACTAACTTCCTCGTGTTTATTTTTTCTGTAATACCTAGTTTCGGTTGGTGAATGATGCCAATAATGAACATAAGATGCCATTCTGTATGAAAGAAATGTCCAGGCGTCTGCAAAATGGGAATATACTAAATGCTTGTTAAATTTGTTTCATCATTTTGTCAATCATCTAAGCCTTGTTAAAAAATGTTAATATAATAAATGTTTGTTAAATCTGTTTCATCATTTTGTCAACCATCTAAGCCTTGTGGTGTATTAGCTCAGTCACACAAGTGCGGGCTATTACCCACAGAATGTCTACGGATATTTTTATGAATTATAGAAATGTTCTCCCATGTGTGCTTGTCATGATAGCCAAAAGCATTAAGCTTGTAAACCTGACTTCAAATATGCTACATATGATAAAGGACCTTAGCTTAATCTGTTTGGAGATGTGAGTTTATTTGTGTGCAGCTTTTCTTTAATGACAATAATACATGGAATTTATGTGCGTTGTTTATACATATATAGTGTGCAAAAAAAATTATTATGGTAAGCTTGATTAGTCTGAATTTTTCTTACTACAGTAATGGTGTTGTTAAACAAAGTTATGTGTTAAGTTTACAAATTTGCTTTCTCTTTTCAGAAGACTTAACTTAATCTCTTGAAAAGCCCCTTTATGGATGTTTTGTTTAATTTGTCAGGATTCCAGTCATATATTCACGGTCACACACACACACACACACACACACACACACACACACACACACACACACACACACACACACACAAGTACCCTTTAGGCTTAAAATAAAAATCAAGAAGAATGAATCCAAGAGTTATAGATTATATCCATATTAAAAATTCTAACATATGCGTAGAGATCATGCAGTCAGCTGTGCCAACGTTATTTTTTCAGTCAAAAATCTCTCAAATGGAATATTACATATTTTGTACTCAGCTTGTTCGTACACTGTATTCCGATAGACCTGGCAGAAAAAATACATCGGGATTGTGTGTTTGACTGTCATCTTTAATTTTTTCAGGGACTGGAAAACCTGGATCCACCTCCGATTCCGGTCCATGAGGGCCCTGCAATTAGTCTGGTGAGGCTTTATATACTTGGTGAAGTTTCTTAGCGTCGGTAGAATGTTATATGCAACAACAAAAATGTCGCTACGATAGTGATAATAATGAGACAACGGAGAAGGAGAATCCTGTGTAATAACCATGAACCCTAATGGTGCGTTTGTGGGTATGCGTATACGTGTGTGTGTATGGGTTTGTGTGTGAGAGAGAGAGAGAGAGAGAGAGAGAGAGAGCGTGCATGCGTGTGTGTATGCGTGTGTATGCGTGTGTGTGTTTGTGTGTGTGTGCGTGTGTGTGTGCGTGTGTGTGTGTGTGTGTGTGTGTGTGTGTGTGTGTGTGTGTGTGTGTGTGTGTGTGTGTGTGTGTGTGTGTGTGTGTGTGTGTGCGTGCGAGTGCATGCGTATGTATCTATCTGTCTGCCTCTCTCCCTCTCTCCGTCTGTCTGTGTCTAGCTGCTGATGTACATGCACTAAGTATTCACCTCTGTGTGTGCGTGTGTGTGTGTGTGTGTGTGTGTGTGTGTATGTGTGTGTGTGTGTGTGCGTGCGTGCGTGCGTGTGCATGCATATGTATCTATCTGTCTGCCTCTCTCCGTCTGTCTGTGTCTAGCTGCTGATGTACATGCACTAAGTATTCGCCTGTGTGTATGTGTGTGTGCGCGTGCGTGCGTGCGTGCGTGCGTGCGTGCGTGCGTGCGTGCGTGTGTGGGTGTGTGTGTGTGTGTGTGTGTGGTGTGTGTGTGTGTGTGTGTGTGTGTGTGTGTGTGTGTGTGTGTGTGCAGGTCAGTGACGGGGCGGAGGTCATCAAGATCAGCAAGCGCTTCTTTCTGCAGCATGCCCAGAACAACACCATGCTCAGAGTGGAAACCATGGTAGGCTGCTGACTGACTGACTGACTGACTGACTGACTGACTGACTGACTGACTGACTGACTGCTTGACTGCTTGACTGACTGACTGCCTGACTGACTGACTGGCTGACTGACTGACTGACTGACTGACTGACTGCCTGACTGCCTGACTGACTGACTGACTGACCCTGTAGCCTACCGTTCTTTTTCATATTTATTATTTTGTCTTGTTCTTACAGTTAGGGTCTGTATGGCATGAAATGTGTCGCCTTGTTTTCTAACGCCAAGCTGAGAATGGAAACCATGGTAGGCTGACTAACTGACTGACTGACTGACTGACTGACTGACTGACTGCCTGACTGCCTGACTGACTGACCCTGTAGCCTACCGTTCTTTTTCATATTTATTATTTTGTCTTGTTCTAACAGTTAGGGTCTGTATAGCATGAAATGTGTCGCCTTGTGTTACAACGCCAAGCTGAGAATTGAAACCATGGTAGGCTGACTAACTGACTCACTGCCCCTGTAAACTACCTTTTGTTTCTTATTTATTGTCCTGTTCTTGGAGTTAGGGTGAGACTATAAACCGAAGCCCCGTGTGCGAACGCATGCAGAACATCTTGCGCACACGTTAAATCCTGTTTTGCTTTTCGAAAGAGTAGGCCATTGTGTGCCGGTGGGAACAGATGACAAAATTTACAAAACCGCATACACACGGGGACTGGATGTAAAAAAAACACATGAGTGCTTATTCCATTATCCTCGATATATAAAAAAAATTTTAATGTCATCTGAGCGCTTTGATTCGTTGCTTTACAAGATTCAGCGCTATATAAATTCCATACATTATTATTATTATTATTATAACATGGTACACGGTGTCTTATCTTATAGTACCATGCTGAGAGTGGAAACCATGGCAGATGACTGCCCCTGTAAACTACCTTTTTTTCTTATTTACTATCTTGTTCTTGGAGTTAGGATTTATATAACATGGTACACGGTAGCATCATGCTGAGAGTGGAAACCATGGCAGCTGACTGCCCCTGTTGCCTGCTTTAGTTTGTTGTCTTTTTCTCGCAGTTAGGGTTCATATAACGGTTTTTATAACCTAAAATATGGTGAATTACCTCACAACACCATTTTGTGAGAGGAAATTGTGGTCACTGTCTATGTGATTGTTCAGTTAGATTTGGAAAAAAAATCTCTATATAGTCTTGCGTTTTGTATGAAGATCATGATTTTGCTTGCAGCAATGATTACTTGGGTGCGTTCAGCTATGTCATGATTTTTGCTTGCAGCAATGGTTACTTGGATGCTGCGTGCACGTGATGTCTTGGTTTTGCTTGCAGCAATGGATACTTGGATGCTGCGTGCAGCTTATGTCTTGGTTTTGCTTGCAGCAATGCTTACTTGGATGATGCGTTCAGCTGATGTCATGATTTTTTGCTTGCAGCAACGGTCCTACCTGTCCACGGACGAAGCCAAGTCTGTGCTGTACGACAAGGAGACGTGGGCCCAGTACAAAAACGTCCTCATGCAGAGATTGATAGACCGCCTGCCCAGATAGAGCCTCTCTCTCTCTCTCTCTCTCTCTCATCTCTCTCTCTCTCTCTCTCTCTCTCTCTCTCTCTCTCTCTCTCTCTCTCTCTCTCTCTCTCCTCACCACTGTATTGGTGTATTGGAACTCTTTCTGTGCTGTTTTTTGGTCAACAGCTCTGTTATGTTCATGTTGCCTCTGTGGTGCCTTTTTACATGCGTTGAGGTTTTTTTGGTTGAGTTGGGTTTTTGTAATCCTGTCTGAAGAAATTGGAAAGATTGTCACAGTCTGTTTTCCATGTGGGGGTGTGTCCGTGTGTATGATTAAGCAGTTGTGCGTGTCAGTGACGTGTGAAAAAGGGTGAATTGGTATTTTCAGAAATCTATTAACTATTTCTAGGATGTTGGACTTGATGATATTACTGTTTGAACTACCGTTGAAAATGGGGTTATTCAACTTTGATCTTACAAGTTCAAAAAGCTGCTGTGTTGTCATTATTGGTGTTAAGAGAAAAGTGAAACGTTGAACACTTGGCTAAGTGTCAAAACCATTGCAGGAACATGATGCATCTACTTCAATACCAATTTTTTTACCATTGTTTATTGTGCACCTATGCTGTGGCTATCTGGCAAACAAAAGACATAAGTTCTCTCTTTTTCTTGGTTGTTCGTGTTTTTTGGGGGGTTTCCCCTTTTTGCTATAGCATGAACTAATTGCAGCTTTACACACCTCCTCCTCATGGAAAAATGCCTGCCTTTTTGTGCGAATGGGTTGTCATAATCATAACTTCAAATTATTGATGCACCATATCAGTATTGATCTGTTTGTGTAAATCTGTACAGAGCGGGCTTCTTGCATTTGTAATGGGAATGATGTATCATTTGTAATGGGAATGATGTATCAGCTGTATGAGTCTTCATTTTCCTTTTGTTTGAGGCCATTCTCTTCATATGCTACAGTACATTCATAATCCAAGACAACTTCTACTGTCATTCTTGAACATCTGTGATTTTTTTTTTCGTTATTCCGTCCAGTGC
>CM054141.1:42517540-42535040 GCA_028751875.1 Rapana venosa | reverse complement strand
ACCGGTACAGAATAACGTTGGCAAGAACCCGACACCGTCTGCCAATGAACTTCAACTCTAGGGCAGGTCTCGAAACCAGAGATCAAGCATGTGCATCTGGACCAAGATAACTGCGTGTACATACACACGGCCACACATGCGCACAGGCACGCACATCACATTATGTGCACACACACACACACACACACACACACACACACACACACACACCTCCTCAATTGTATTATATCGTATTGAATTGGAATGCATTGCATTGGATTAAATTGCGCGCGCGCAAACACACACACACACACTCACACACACATAGATCTCATCGATTGTATTATATCGTATTGGATTGGATTAGATTGGATTGTGCTTGCTGTGTTTACATGACACAATCCATACAAGGATTCACTCATGTGGTCTTACATTTTTCTAACACAAAACACCAACAGAATTGGACGTACACACCTGGTTTCACTTTGTGAGGTCTGTGCTTGCAGAGCACGGGGCCTTGCAGTCGGCACGCCCAAAAAGACTCCTGTGCCTCTCTGCCCGGATCAGGAGACTGGACCTATAGAAAGATGCACATGTACTATACAAGCTTAATTTTTAAGTCTGTGAATATGTGAGGTATTATTATAAGGCGCATTATCAGCTATTCGCTTATATTTGGTCTTAACACCCACTTGTATGTAATGTATGTTTCTTTCTAAACAAACGTCTATTTAAACCAATATAAAAGGTTCATTTGTGCACATGTTAGTCAGTTCTTCAATACAACACACATACACACACATGGACACAAATAAAACAATTTGCACATGCACGTGTGCATATACATATGTTAACACACTTGCACACATGTATCACATTGTGTGAGTACATACGCGTGCGCGTGCGCACGCACACACACACACACACACAGACACACACACACGCCTCAGAATTATATATTCATATACGCTAATCCGATACTAAGAAATTTAAAACCCAACAAACTGAACATATTTATTTAGAGAGTGACAAGAAGATGCAAAAACGGGGACAAAACAGAAAATCCGTTTGTAATGGTAACCTTGATCATTCAAACCAACTAACAGTCCATTTAAAAATGGGGGGTGGGGCGGTATAAAAAAAACACCAGTCTGTAATGATCATCTTAATCATACAAACCAACCAGAAGCGAACTGTCAATTTCAAAAGGGGGGGATTAAAAACCCTCGTTAGTAACGGTCATCTGAATGAATCCAACAAACAGACCAGTTTCTGACGTCTCTCTTTCTGCAGTTTGTCATAGAAGTTGCTGAGGGTCCTGCTCTTCAGAAGGGGTGGGGGGGGAGGGGTGGCGTACTCCTGCATCGGTACTCCCAGATCACGTCTGGCCTGTACAGAAGGGAAAAAAATTGAATGAAAGAAGATAACCAAAGCTGTCTGCTATTGCTGCCAGTGTCATATATATATATATATATATATATATATATATATATATATATATATATATATATATGTATATATATATATATATATATATGTATATATATATATATATATGTATATATATATATATATATCATTCTCGGTATGAATAACCCTGAACAAGCTCTGTCTCTTTTACTGTTTATCTTTCTGTGTCTCTGTGTTTCTCTGTCTGTCTGTCTGTCTGTCTGTCTCTCTCTCTCTCTCTCTCTCTCTCTCTCTCTCTCTCTCTCTCTCTCTCTCTCTCTCTTCTCTCTCTCTCTCTTCGGTGATTTTTGTGGGGATTTTTGTGTAGATATTTTTCCGTATACTGTGTAAGTGTATTGCTATGGGCTTTATTTTATTTTATTATCATATATATCCCTAAGGGCGGGGACTGGATGTAAAAAAGCACATGGGTGCTTATTCATTATCCTCGAAATAAAAGAAGTCATTGTCATTCTCTCTCTCTCTCTCTCTCTCTCTCTCTCTCTCTCTCTCTCTCTCTCTCTCTCTCTCTCATGACTGACATGATCCATTTGTTTGAACATGTCACGTTTTGAAATGTTTTCTTTCTTCTCTGCCCCCTCCCCATTGTCCCCATGTGAATGGGCTTACAGGAGCCCACCACATTAAGCCATTTTTAAGTTTCAAGTTTTTCAAGTTTCTCTCTCTCTCTCTCTCTCCCCTCTCTCTCTCTCTCTCTCTCTCTCTCTCTCTCTCTCTCTTCTTCTTCTTCTTCTTCTTCTTCTTCTTCTTCTTCTTCTCTCATTAAAGCGAACTAGTGGTTTGGGGATATACTTCTAGTTTGTTGTTGGGGCTTTGTTTTCGTTCTTCGGCTAGAGCTCCGATGTTCACCAATGGTGAGGTTTTTGCGTATGCGACCGTTTTTTCCCCCAATCATTGAGGCAGTTGTCTACCAACTTCGGAGATTCTTCTGGTTCCATTGGATGCTTATCATTCTGTTTTATTGTCACAATGTTCGAACTCACTGTTTGTTTTTTTTATTCTTTCCCGAGCGTCGCTGATACAACCAATGAGTGCATGCAAGAAATAAGCAAGCACACACACACTAACACACACACACACGTACACGAACACATACACACACGCACACACACTCACGCACACACACGCGCATACACACACACACACAATCACACACACACACACACACACACAATCACAAACACACACACACACACACACACACAAACAGATGGAAACAGATGACAAAATTTACAAAACCGCATACACACGGGGACTGAATGTAAAAAAAAAAAAGCACATGAGTGCTTATTCCATTATTCTCGATATAAAAGAATAAATAAATTTTAAAAATGTTAATTAATAAATAAAATTTTAAGAAACACACACGAGCGCGCGCGCGCGCGCTACACGTAGCGCAGCTCCACACACACACACCTGCACAGCAGTCTTGGCATGGCGATCTCCCAGAACCATGGTCAGTAGGTCCACCTCCATACTGTCCTGCACTGCACTGCTCTGTGGGTGAGTGCCTGCACACAGCATCACAACACAGCACAACCGTATAGGGTGTTATTGTCACTATCAGGTATGACGACAAATTCAAAATCGTTCACAATGATTATAGTTTCTTTCAAAGGCTATACGATTTAAGAATATCCTGTTTACGGTCATGTGTTGAAATAATTATATGCTAGATAGATATCTATCCTATTGCTGAAGAATGGAATTTTGCTACCACAAAAAAAATTAATCTGAGCCTATCTCGCTTAAAAGGTTTTTAAAAAAAAAAAAGTAAATTTGTCCCATAATCTATATGGTCGTAGGGGAGCGAGGTGTCAGAGACCTCAGCTTCTCCAGGGGCCAGCATACTGAGGGCGGCACCCATCTCCTCTTCCTCGCTGCTTTACCTTCCTTGACCCTAAAGAGGGCAGGTACCCATTTACAGCTGGATGAACTGGGGTACTGTACTGAAGCCAAGGCGCACAAACGGCCACTTGGTAACCACGCACGATGCTGCTTAACCTTGGCTGGGGGAAAACAAGTACTATGACCACTGAGCTATCCCGTCTATCTTATTTAGGCGTCCTTTGAGCAAACCATTTCTTTGCATTCGAAGACAATCTGACCGTTTATGATTACATTAATTCACCACCTGTGTCTTTACCTTTCCAAGGAGGAAATGCGAAACGTAGGAACTAGGGCAGAACATCGCTGAACAGAAAGGAAATGTATTTTTGGATAAGCAGAAGGTGTTTTGGGTACAATAAGACAAAAAGTGTTTTTTTTAAACGAAAACAAGAACCATGGCCCAGGCCAGAAGCTTTGTCAGTAACTGCTGCATACCTAAGAACTGAGGCCTATGTTGTACAAGATCAGGCTGAGCACCACAACCTGCAGTCTCCTTTAAAGAAGAAAACAGATCTTCTGACGTCAGAGTATGACTGCCTATGTGGATAGGTACTTTAGAAGAGCCATACACGCAAAACTTCTCATCCAAAGTATAATTTCAATCTCACAGTGATCACCAAGTGGGATAAGTGAATCAGAGAACACAGATTAGGTAACTTCGGGGGTATTCAAATGACGAACGCGCAGCAAGAACAACAAACAAACAAACAAACAAAGCTTTTTTTTAAATACAGAAACTACAAAGAGAAAAATCACAGACATCTACCTGGTCTTTTTTTGCTGTTAGCAGACAGTTTGAGGACTTCGGTGTAGAGCGGAAATGCCCTTTGTGCGTCACGTGATGCCGATTCCAACCTCTTCCGGGTCAACTGGCTGCTGCTGTAGCTTCCGATGAGATGACACTTGCCCTGCACATGGACATGGCCAGCACAGCAAGTGACTGAATGGGGTGGATGCCGAAGACTGCAGCGTTTTAAACCTAGCTTACCTAGAAAGTGTCTTGCCTCTTCCTTTCTTCTCTAGCACGATGAGTAAGCCCCTTTACTCGGTGTCACACACACACACACACACACACACACACACACACACACAAGTACACACACACACACACACACACACACAAGCACACACACACACCACACAAGTACACACACACACACACACACACACACATACACAAGGACACACCACCACCACTACCATCACCACCACCACCACCACACACAAGTACACACACAAACACACACACACACATACACACACACACACAAGTCCTTCGGATGAGACTCTAAACCGAGGCCCCGTGTTCGAACGCATGCAGAACATCTTGCGCACACGTTAAATCCTGTTCCGCTTTTCGGAAGAGTAGGCCATTGCGTGCCGGTGGAAACAGATGACAACATTTACAAAACCGCATACACACGGGGACTGGATGTTTAAAAAAAAGCACATGAGTTCTTATTCCATTATCCTCGGTATAAAAGAATAAATAAAATAAATAAATAAACACACACACACACACACACACCACCACCACCACCACCACCACCACCACCACCACTACCACCAGACTAGGCAATCCCGCCCCTCTATCAGCATCCTAACAGGAATTGCAGGGCTCTGCCCTGGTGAAAGTGCTAAGAAGCAGTGGTCAAAGGCACGGCTAGGTTGAGTGTGGTCCGAGTTCTTACCGATTTGACGAAGACGATGTAGGCACACTGCTGTCCGTTCTTTACCACTGTCATCCCTGCCCTGCACACACACACACACACACACACACACACACACACACACACACACACACACACACAGCGCATACATACACACGCACACACACACACACACACACACACACACAGCGGATACATACACACAGATACACAAACACACACATTCGCGCATGCACGCACACACACACACACACACGCACGTACACACACACAGAGCGCATAATACAAATATGCGCGTGCACACACAAACACACACACACACACACACACATACACACAGCGCATACATACACACACATTTTATTTTTATTTCCCACTTAATATCACTAAATGTGAATAGACTTTAAAGTAAACCACACACACACACACGCGCGCGCGCGCGCGCGCGCGCGCACGCACGAACACACACACACAGCGCATACATACACACAGTGCATACATACACACACACTTTATTTTTATTTCCCACTTGATATCACTAAGTGTGAATAGACTTTAAACTACACACACACACACACACACACACACACACACACACACACACACACACACACACACTTTTTCCTTTTAGTCATTGATCTATGTTGGGATCAATTCCATCGTCCATTCCTTGCGATGTTTATTCATATTGTTATTTGTTAGTATTCACAGTAACTATATTTTTAATTCGTATGGGCCATAAGCCTAATCACACCCCCCCCCCACCACCCCCTACTGTCTGTCTGTCTGTCTGTCTGTCTGTCTCTCTCTCTCTCTCTCTCTTCTCTCTCTCTCTCTCTCTCTCGTATACATTTTTTTCCAAACAGCTGAGCACTTACGGACAATACTGGAAAAAGAAGCCTTCTGGATTGTCGTAGAAAATATGGCATGGAAAGTCTTGAAACAGCAAGTGTCTCCTGTCATGAAATATAGTAATATCGATGAAATGAAAGAATGAGTGAATGATTAAAACAAACAGATACGTTTTTTAACAACAACTAGTTATTTTCAACTCTACAAATTTGAAACAGTGAAGTGTGTTCTATCTTCTGTCATAAGTACTAAAACACGATACAGTATATTTTGTACAAACGAAATGCACCTTCCTGTTTAAACTATATAAAATGTAGCTTTCTTGTGTCTCTCGAGGTCATGAAACGTATCAATGTGCCTGTCAGTATTGTAGTTACCCTTCGTTGGATGGTTAAATTGTTGTTGACTTTACTTTATTTTGACTGTACATCCATACTTTGGTCTGACTTCAAACTAAATCATTTACCAAAATAAATGCAGTACTCAGCATTCTACACAAAATTTCCAGAAGAAGAGGGAGGAATATTTCTTATCTCTATCGAGCTTTGTCACTTTAGGACAACTATCACTTAATGGCACAACAGCTGGTGTACGTATATCTAATGCGCTGACAGACATAGTGTTTCTATGTGAGATAACCAGTAAATGTATAGTGTGTGTGTGTGTGTGTGTGTGTGTGTGTGTGTGTGTGTGTGTGTGTGTGTGTGTGTGTGTGTGTGTGTGTGTGTGTGTGTATTTGTTCTCTATAATGAGGTATGTTCACATAACTCTTAATGAATGCCTTGGTCTATTCATGAACTAAATCATCTGAATCATCCTCTCTCTCTCCTCTCTCCTCCTCTTCTCTTCTCTCTCTCTCTGACATCTTCTCTCTCTCTCTCTCTCTCTCTCTCTCTCTCTCTCTCTCTCTCTCTCTCTCTCCTCTCCTCTCCTCTCCTCTCCTCTGAACCAGTCTTTCTCTCTCTCTCTCTCTCTCTCTCTCTCTCTCTCTCTCTCTCTCTCTCTCTCTCTCTCTCTCTCCTCTCTCTCCTCTCCTCTCCTCTGAACCAGTCTCTCTCTCTCTCTCTCTCTCTCTCTCTCTCTCTCTCTCTCTCTCTCCCCTCTCTCTCTCTCTCTCTCTCTCCTTCTCTCCTCTCCTACTGAACCAGTCTCTCTCTCTCTCTCTCTTCTCTCTCTCTCTCTCTCTCTCTATCTCTCTCTCCTCTCTTCCTCTCTTCTCCCTCCTCCCCCCCCCCCTCTCTCTCTCTCTCTCTTCTCCTCTCCCCTCTCCTCTCCTCTCCTCTCCTCTCCTTACTGACTCCTCTCTTCCTCTCTCTCTCTCTCTCTCTCTCTCTCTCTCTCTCTCTCTTCCCTCTCTCCTCTCCTCTCCTCTCCCTACTGGCAGAGAAGGATGTTGTTGTCTCGTTGTATCAGAAGTGGTCTTCGTATGATCCTGTCAAAATCCTGTCAGAGAACACACAAAAATCACAACAGACTATTGATTGTAAAGAAATAAATGAACTGAAGAAAAAAATGAAAGAAAAATTCGACCTACACTATGAGTCCTTATCCATTATATTAACAATAATTACTGTTTTCCTCAATACTACGTTATTCTAAAAATGCTTAATTTTAGAATTAGAATCAAAGCCAGTCTTTAGCCAGTCTTTTAGCCTGAGGAAGGTTTTAAATAAATCGAAAATTTGCTCTGCCAAACATTTGGGTGTTGTGTTTTTACTTGTTTGCTTTTTTCTTTTAGAACCAAAGCAATAGATAAACACTGATGCGCTTTTTCTTTGCATCTAGTCCCCAATACGTGTGTGGGGATAAACACTGATGTGCTGTTTGTTTTTATTTGACTGCTTATTAATTTGATTGTTTAATTCAGTTAGTTATCCACAGAAAATTGTATGCATATGTAGCTGTTTGGCTCATTTGCAAACAGACGACCTGACATCATCATCACTATCATCATCATCATGAATATTGCCATTATTATCATTATTGGTGGTGGTGGTGGTGGTGGTGGTGGTGGTGGTGGTGGTATTGTTATCATTATCATCATTATTATCATCAGCATCATTATCATTGTCGTTGTTGTTGTGCCAGTCTTGTCAATGCCATACCTATCATCGTTGGCACTATCATTTTTTTCATCGTCATCATCGAGGCCAAGTGGCTGCGTGTGTGGGTATGATGGTGATGGCGGAAATGATGATGATGATGATGATGAGGAGGAGGAGGAGGAGGAGGAGGAGGAGGAGGAGGAGTGAGGAGGAGGAGGACGATAGAAAAGTACACGACGGGAGGGGGCGGTATGATTATAAAAAAGTTTTTTTTCTGCAACTGTAGTACATCTTCCCGTTTGCGCTAATACATAAGCCCACAATCCATTATCATACTGCAAAAAAGCCTTTTAAAAGCGGTTTTGTGCCAGTCGCTAAAAAGAAGGGAGACAGAGGGGTGGGGGGGAGAGGAGGGAAGAGAAGAAGGAGGAGGGTGCCTGGGAGGGGGGGGGGGGGGGCATGAACTCACGTCTTTGGACACAGAGAGAAGCTCCACCGTGGTCTTACATATGATGGTGGCGGTACGTGACGTCTGTTCCATCAGCGCCAACTCCTGAAAGTGGATGCAACACATCAGTCTCCGAGGCCTTCGGATGAGACTATAAACCGAGGCCCCGTGTTCGAACGCATGCAGAACATCTTGCGCACACGTTAAATCCTGTTCCGCTTTTCGGAAGAGTAGGCCATTGTGTGCCGGTGGAAACAGACGACATAATTTACAAAACCGTATACATGCGGGGACTGGATGTTAAAAAAAAAGCACATTAGTGCTTATTGCGTTATCCTCGATATAACAGAATAAATAAATAAATAAATAAGAGAAAAAATGCTCCACTAGAACCTCTTACAGCACTGTCTTGTTTGTTTGGCTGGCTCTCTGGCTGGCTGGCTGTCTGACTGGCTGGCTGACAGCTTGTCTGGCTGTCTGTCTCTCTGGCTGGCTGTCCGTCTGGCTGGCTGGCTGTCTGGCTAGCTCTCGATCTGTCTGTCTATATGTCTGTGTGTCTGTCTGTGCGTATGTCTGTCTAGACGTCTGTCTGTCTGCTTGTCTGTGAATCGCAGTCTGTCTGCACACTCCACTAACGAGTTGATTAGTGGTCTAGAGGTAACGCGCCCGTCTAGAAAAGGGATAAAATCATGGGTTTGATCCCCGTCTGAGCGCAACCTTTTCTCTCATCCGCCAGACCATGAGTGGTGGTCTGGGTGCTAGTCTTTCAAATAAGGTGATAAACCAAGGTCCCGTATGCAACATGCATTTAGCACACGCAGACGAATGCACAGCGACTCGAGAGTCGTTACCGGCAAATTGCTGCACAGAAAAGCCAGCTATTATGGAAACAAATGCACTTGCAGACTGGGGAACAATAACAACAGCAACAACAACGACAACAACAACAACAAAACAACAATATAGCCCTGTTCTTCTACCCCCGGGGAAAGCAGCCCAAATTTCAAGCAGAGAAGTCTAATGTAACAGAAAGTGATATACAACTCCCCCCCCCCTCCCCCCCCCCCCCCAACTGACAAGTGGGTGGGTGGGTGTGGGTGGGTGGGTGTGAAAGTCAAAGTCAAAATCAAAGTCAGGTTGTTGGAGCAATACCCTCAAAATCGCATCCGTAAAGTGGACGAAGCTCGACTGTGTAGTCTGAGTCTGCCCAATGAGTTCATAGCAAACTCAGTCTGGGTAGGATCTGGCCGGAATCAGAAAACTCCCTATGTCTATGTGTGATTCAAACCCACGACCTTCAAGCCTGTAACCCACACCGCTAACCACTGCGCCATGGTGGCTAGTGTTTGTGTGTGTGTGTGTGTGTGTGCAGTTGACTCAAGGTCTACCTGCATTGGTGCTTTATTTACTTTCATTGAAACCGCTGTGCTCACTTTATCTTTCTGTTTAGGTGTTTTTTTTCAAACATGTTTCTAAAAATAAATAAAAATTTAATATATTCTGTGTAGATAAAATCATGTGCCTCCAAAGTGCTGTCGTGGGTAGGTGCTCCAGGCAATGCCACCAGGGTTCACTATCTTTCCCTGTAATTGCCCTTCATGGGATGATTAAAGTGTTTTTGACTTGACTTGACTCGACTTGACATGTTCTTCTGTGTAAAATAAATACGATGAAACTGTTGAGGGGGAGGTCGGGAAAGAAGGGGGGGGGGGGGCGTAGAGAGAAACAACGTGGGTTTTTTGTATTGTTGTTGTTGTTGTTCGTTCGTTCGTTCCCAGCTAAACACTCTGGGGGTCACCCAGAATGTACACTCTGACTCACTCATCCCACCTGGGAATCACTGTGAGACTGAAACTGCACACTGAATGAGAAGTTTGCGTGTATGACTGTTTTTAAGTACCTCGCCATTATAGGCAGCCATACTCCGACTTAAGAGGATTTTTTTTTCTCTTTTAAAGGAGAGTGCAGATTGTTGTGTTTAGAGCTTGTCATGGCTGAAGGCAATCTCAACACAACATTTTACAACATAACAACATTTTAGTGTATTTATTTATTTATTTATACCACTTTAAGTCACGGCAGATTTCTCTGCGTGAAATTCGGGCTGCTCTCCCCGGGGAGAGCGCGTCGCCACAAGAGCAGCGCCACCCTTTTTTTTTTTTTTCCCTGTCTGCAACAGTATTTGTTTCCCTATCAGAGTGGCTTTTTTCTAAGAATTTTGCCAGGGACAACTCTCTTGTTGCCGTGGGTTCTTTTACGTGCGCTGAATAATTTTGTGTAACACACGGGACCTCGGTTTATCGTCTCATCCGAAAGACTAGCGCCCAGACCACCACTCATGATCTAATGGATGGGGAAAAAGTTTCGGGTCAAAACGGGATACGAACCACCGCACACTTCCGACCCGGACTTTTTGCTTTCTAGACAGGCGCGTTACCTCTAGACCACCGATCCACCTTGGCAATTAACTGACATCAATAACTAACGCAGCTTTTGGCCTGGGCCAGTTTTTTGTTTATATAACCAAGCTGTTAGCACCATACACACACCCCGAAGCAGTCTCCCTCTTTCAGGTCTGACACTGTGCGGATGAACACGTGACCGGTGGAAGGATGAATGTCGCGGATGTTGACCATCAGACTTCCCGTCAGCAGGATGTAGAACGCTGTGGGTTGATGCCCTTGTCGCAGCAGTATGCGTCTGGACTCGTACCTGAATTTACCAAGAAAATGTCATTAAACCAGCGATAGTACTAATGTAGTGGTGGCTGCTTGATGGTAGGCCTAGGTAAAAGGGTAAAGGAGTCCCATAACCTATAAGGTCGTAGGGGAGCGAGTTGTCAGAGACCTCACTTCTCTCGGGCCAGCATATTGAGGGCGGCGCCCATTTCCTCTCCCTCGCTGCTTTACCTTCCCTGACCCTAAAGAGGGCAGGTACCCATTTACAGCTGGGTGAACTGGAGGAACTGTACTGAAGCCAAGGCGCGCAAACGGTCACCCATCCAACTGGTAACCACGCTCGACGCTGCTTAACTTGGCTGGGGAAAAGCGAGTGCTCCGACCACTGAGCTATCCCGTCCGGCCTATAGTCCCTAAATCGAATAGCTCCGCTGGGACTCTAATATAACCAAACCAGCCAATCCGCGATAGGTTTAGTCTATGATGATAGGCCTGATATGAAAACAGAAGCCATTGTCTGCTTTTTAACAACCTCAGCAAATTTGTGGTAAGCCTTTGCCTGTACTATAATCTCAGTTTTCACAAGATTACAGGTCGATTCAGGCTGGACCCATACCTGATCAGCTCTGCTGGTGTCTGTATCTGTCGGCCCTGGATTATTGTTTGAATAATGGCGATGAGGATGATGCAATGATGCCGATATGGAATTGCGTGTATTATAAGACTACGTGACAAGGCTGTACTCTACGCTTCCTATCATGATGTAAAGGTGTCCAATTACCTATATGGTTGTAGGGGAGCGAGGCATAGAGACCTCAGTTTCCCCAGGGACAAGCATATTGTGGGCGACGTCCATCTCCTCTCCCTCGCTGCTTTACCTTCCCTGACCCTAAAGAGGCAGGTACCCATTCACAGCTGGATGAACTGGGGGACTATACTGAAGCCAAGGCACGCAAACGGTTACCCATCCAAGTGGTAACCACGCTCGATGCTGCTGAACATTGGCTGGGGGGAAGCGAGTGTTCTGACCACTGAGCTATCCCCTGCCCTTGATATCATGATATGTCATGGCGTTATCCGGGGCCGACAGATACAGACACCAGCAGAGCTGGTCAATATTTATTTTGAGCAGCTAATAATAATAATAATAATAATAATAATAATACATGGAATTTATATAGCGCCATATCTTGCAAAAAACAAATCAAAGCCCTTTCGATTATCCCACTCATTCACATGCAGCTACTTACAATTGATAGTTTTTACAAATTCAAATGTATACACACACCCACGCACGCACATAAAGGTTATACACTCGGGCAGGGTAATGGGGTTTTGGCTGTTGAGGGCAGGGACAAAAATAAAATGGAACAAGAGGGGAGAATCTTAGGTTGAAATAAATGTCCTTAGGCCGGATTTAAAAGCGTCATAAGAAGGCTTTTGGCGAGGGGAGAGAGGGAGGTCATTCCAGATCAATGGACCAGAAACAGAGAAAGAGCGACGGCCAACGGTGGACTGGTTGAACCTAGGTATTCTTAAGCACAAGGTATCTGCAGCAGAGCGGAGGGAACGAGAAGGAGTGTACAGGTGAAGACATTCACAGAGGTAGGAAGGTGCTGTTTTGTGGAGGCATTGTCAGCTCTGTCATAACCGTGTCCATAAAGTACATGAAGCTCAACTGTATGGTTCCACTATTCCCAATAAGCCCAAAGCAAACACTCTGGGTAGGAGCTGGCCACAGTACAAAAAATCCCTATGATTCTTTTAGGATTCGAACCTTTGGCCTTCCAGTTCGTAATGTAAGATGCTATTTAGTTTTATTTATTTATTTATTCTTTTATTTCGAGGATAATGGAATAGCCCTCTTGTGCATTTTTACAACTAGTCCCCGTGTGCATGCAGTTTTGTCAATTTTGTCATCCGTTCCCACCGGCACACAATGGCCTACTCGTCCGAAAAGTGGAACGGGTTTTAATGTGTGCGCAAGATGTTCTGCGTGCGTTCGCACTCGGGACCTCGGTTTAATAATAAAATTAGGCTACAGTCTCATTGGAAGGACTTTTGGGGAGATTTGAGTCGCAGTTAGTAAGCACTTAAGTTTCCAATAGTGCCCTAGTATTGACTTTTTTTCAAGCAGTTAAAATCTGTTGAACAAGCCGATTGTTTTGAAGGGAGGGCTTTATGCACTATTTTTCGGATCATTGAGGAAACAGAGAATTACAGGGAAACCTTGAACACAACTGCTCTGAAGTCCGAACCTTGAAGGAGTGTACCAAGGGAAGTAACTTAAGTTGCCGAAGGCTTTAACGAGTAGGCCTACCTTAGTACTTCCCCTCTACAAGATTATATGAATTATCTCCCTTCTTCCAACATGCGTTCTTGTGTTGCTTTTAAAATTAAGTGTCTCGATGGCTGAAACGGTATAATTATAGTGAAAGTCTTCTCGTCAGTGTTATTGTAAATTATTATTGTTGTTTTATAGGAACAGAACATTTCAAATAGCTTAGTTATTATTGCAAGGTATGCTACTGCTTATACTGGTCACAGGCCCTAGGCGGGCTTTTAGGCTTACTCTGGCATAGGGAAACTACACGACCGAATTTTCAGGAAACACGTACATGTTAGATTAGTTTTGAAAAGCTTTTTGCTTGGTATAGGATTTCAAACTGAATCCCATAACATTGCTGCAGTGTGAGTTTCTGTAAACCTAGAAGGGTGTGATACAGAATCAGCAGTCCTTATGCATTTCATTGATGAACCTCTGTCGTGATAAGTAAGTTCTGTTAATGCCGTCAGACATTATTCTCATACTTGCACAAACTGGAAAATTGTTAATCAGCCCACAGCGGACAGAGGGGCATACAACTGGAAAGGACATCGAGTTTCTCAGGCTTCATCTTTATAGGTTATATATTCTGCACTTCTGTCAGGCTTGCTGTGATGGCCGAGTGGTTAAGGCGTTGGACTCGAAATCCAATGGGATATTCCCGCGCAGGTTCGAATCCTGCTCGCAGCGGCATATTTTTTTTTTCTTCCATTAAAATATTTTACACGAACATTTTCAGTTTATGGGTCGCTACATTTATAATTCTTTCTCCTTTTTTTTCCCCCGTTACCATATATTTCAAGTTTATAATTAATTCCTAACACTATTGATTTGGTCTTATTCGCCTCAGTATGGTAGACCTAATACACTGGCGAATCGGTTAATATTATACAAGCATGACGATGATATGACATGTCAGCCTTTGGGCATATCGAAACGACTGGATTAGTTAAGAGAAATAATGACAGAAAAATATTTGTAAAAAACAAGAAAACCCTTCCCAGCCAAACATCCAAAAGCAATACCACCCACCACCCTCCCTCTCTCTCTCTCTCTCTCTCTCTCTCTCTCTCATATATATATATATATATATTATTGTGGGTGTGTTCATTTCAAAATTTCTGTTTGAAATTAGAAAAGTAAACGGCCATTTTATTTTTTTTTTTTTTTGGGGGGGGGGGATATGTGTTTTTTGTGTAGTTGTGTGGTGGGGTTTTGTTGTGGGTTTGTTGTTGTTTTTTTTTGGGGGGGGTGTTGTGGTGTTTTGGGGTTGTTGTTTTTTGTTGTTGTTTTTTTGGGGGGATTGCCTTCTGACGGCCTGGGATCAAACCACTACCGAGGCACCCACCCGTTCTAGGGATTTTTTTTCACCTTGGAATTAACATCAGCGCCGACTCCACTCCCCGGAAAGGCCTTCTGGATGAGTCTATAAACCGAGGTCACGTGTGCGAACGCACGCAGAACGTCTTGCGCATACGTTAAAAACCTGTTCCACGTTTTGGAATACTAGGTCATTCATTTCGTCCGGGTGGGAACGGATACCAAGAAAGAAAGAAACTGCATTAACATGGGTGTCGTGTTCAGACTAGTACTATCCCCAAAGTCGGCTACCTTTAATAATGGTGGGTAACAACGGTGGCACACGCTAAATCTCACCATTTGGCGAACCTTGTAGCTCTACCAGTAGTCTTTTATTTCCTATCCTCTTTTTAGGGACAGGGAAGATGAAACAAACCACCAAGTAATAAAATCATAACTGCGGCTGACATGTACTGTTCAGCTTCAGTATTTTCAACACAACGAATTACATACAATTGGAGAAAAAGGGGTGATTCATTTTCTGTTGACACGTTTCAAATTGCGTGGGGTGAGTGAGTCAAGAGTGCATATTCTGGGTGACAGACCCCCCAGTGTGGTAAGCTGGGGAAAGCACAACAACAACAACAAATTATGTCTTGAACATCAATTATTTTACATTGTTATTTCTAATAGCACACAACATTGAGCAGATTCGTCCTTGTTAGTTGAAGAAAAAAAAGTGTTGGTACTTTTTCAAAGCTGTTGGATGTGTAGATATGTAGCTTAATATTTTGCTAGCAAATGTTAAGTTTCATTCAAAAGTGGACATGGTATAACGGTTAAAAAAAAAAATTTTAACCGGTTCGTTTGTAGATCTGTAGCTTAATATTTTGGTAGCAAATGTTAATAAGTTTCAATCAAAAATGGGCAAGGCATAACGGTAATAAAGTTCGTCACCAGTACCGTGTTTGTTTAATTTAACAAGCAATTCTATCAATCCTCTACTGACCAATCGAACTTACAGTTCGTAGTGCATGGCACGACACAGCTGGATCTGCACGTGCACCGGAAAGTCACTGAAACCACTGTGACCTCGAATGATGGCCATGATCTGGAAATGAACCAGGCAAAAAATCATCAGTAATGCTATACATGACACCACAGGTAGGCTACATGTTTACACAAATTTTGTGGATGTTGGCTCTTCTAAATAACAGAGAGAGACACAGAGAGAGAGAGAGAGAGAGAGAGAGAGAGAGGAGAGAGAGAGAGAGAGAGAGAGAGAGAGAGAGAGAGAGAGAGAGAGAGATTTTATTCCGGAAAATACGATGATTTGTTTGTGCAGATTGTGTGATGCTTTCGGTTTCATCTTGCACACTTTAATCAAATGTCATACTAATAATCAAAGGCTAAAGAAAAAAAAAGTAGACATAGCGGGATACGGAAAATTTAAAAACATGACAACACAACATCAACACAGTAGCAATGGACTGAGAAAAGGGGATTATAGAAAGGGGAGGGACACAGTAAGACAGACAGAAAGCCAGTGAAGAGAGAAAGATTAGCGTGGAAGACAGACAAGAAATGGATGACCAGGCATGACCTGCTGAACGTGATAAGCATTCCTTTGGTCAGGTGGCACGGACAGCAAATGTTCCAGTCGAGGTCCCCCATTCAGCTGCAGTAGAACAGAAAAACCATGCAACGATCTACATCAGTAAGCTAAGGGGCTGAAGTGGCCTGGCTTGGCTTGGCTTGGCGCTGTGCTGTGCTGTGTTTCGGCCGGATTCTTCTTCTCTTTGGCTGTTTGGTGGGGGGTGGGTTTGTTTTCGGTTTTTCTTTTTTCTTTTTTGTTTATTGTTGTTTATTGGGTGGTGGGGTGGGTTTTTTGTTTGTTTGATGTTGTTGTTTGTTGTTGTTTTTGGGGGGGGTTGTTGTTGTTTTGTTGTTGGGTGGAGGGGGATTGGGGGGGTGGGGGTGGCTGTTGTTAGTTTGTTTTGTTGTTTTTTAACTAAAGAATTTGACTTGCTGCTCTGGCTGCGTTTCAGAGAGCGAGAATACAATGCCATGTTTATTAAGTGTTGGGGCCATGGTTGCCTTCATGAACCTGTTTGGAATGTGTTAGGTGCCTACTGTTGCATCTCATAGCAACACTGCTCCAAACCCAAATTATATATAACTATCCCCATACCTGTATTCTACACCAAATCCAATAGAGTCCCGTTGCACACAGATAGGTGCATGCACGCACGCACGCACGCACTCGCGCGCACGCACACACACACACACACACACACACACACACACAAGCTTATCTTGCTTCTTTGCTGTATTCAGTTCCAGTCTATATAAAGCCAACACACGCTGACAGACAAAAGAGGTTCATCAACTCAGTTTGACAGACACATAATGCAGATAGAACCAATAAACAGTTAGGTAGACAGACAGACACTAAACAGGCAGACAGATAGATATAGATATAGATAGATAGATAGATAGATAGATAGATAGATAGATAGATAGATATAGATATATAGATATATATAGATAGATAGATATATATATATATAGATAGATAGATATATAGATATATATATATATATATATATATATATATATATATATATATGTGCAGACTTGCAGGAAGTGTAGACTGTGGGAAAGACAAGCAGGCAGACACAGGAAAGACAGACAAGCAAATTTGAGTGAACAGAGAAGCAGACAAGCAGACTTGAGTGAACAGAAAGGCAGACAGACAAGCAGACTTGAGTGATCAGGGAGGCAAACAGACAGACAAGCAGACTTGAGTGATCAGGGAGGCAAACAGACAGACAAGCAGACTT
>CM054141.1:42510040-42512540 GCA_028751875.1 Rapana venosa | reverse complement strand
CACACACACACTGACACACACACACACACTCACACACACACACACACACACACACACACACACACACACACACACACACACACCACACACAACCAACCCCCCCCACCCCACCCACCCAACCAAACTACTCACGGACTCGGACTCTGTGATGTAGCTGCCTCGCCCACTAGGCAGGAGGTAGTCTACCCCTTTAGGCGGCTGGCCAGACTCCCGGCGCCTCTTCACCACCGTCAGGCTGGCTCTCCTGGATCCACCCGGGGTACCCCTGCCCCCGGCACCCCCTCTCCCCTTCCCTCCCTCCTGGCTTGAGGTACTCCACCTCAGCTCCCTGGGGCTAGCCCCGGGGACGGCAGCGTCATGGGGGAGAGCGGGGAGGGGGGGGAGGTGGTGGGGGAGAGGCGGGAGCGGGATTGGGATCGTTCCGACCTTCGCGGAGGGGATTTGGGTTCCGGGAATTCCCTGTATCCACCGTGGATAAGTTTTTGATGGGATTGGATTGTCGTTGTCGTTATTATTGTCATCGTCACAACAAAAACTACCCCCCCTACCCTTGTCATCATGATGATGTAAGGTTGGGAAATTATGAGCAGGTAAAGAAGTATGAGTAAAAGTGTCGTCGTCATCATCGGTGTATTGTAGGCCTATTGTGTTGTGTTGTGTTGTGTTGTGTTGTATGATATTGTATTGTATTGTAGGGGGTTTTTTTGTATGCCATTACCCTCTTAATAAAGCTCTCTCTCTAAGAAAATTTCTCCTCGCCATTTTTTTTTTTTGGCGTTCTGTTACATATGATACTGAATAATGACAACAACGACGCCAACAACAAAGACGAGTCACAAATAATCGAGATGATGGAACAATCACGACACAACAGTCTGTGCTCCTGAAGCTACTTACTTCTGCAGCAGTCTGGGAAAGCAGTCATCTCCGGCTCTCTCCATGAAGGCTCCCAGTCTCACCGTGAAATCGGGGTCAGTGGGTTCCGGCTCTTTGGTGGGTTCCCTCAGATGGGGCAACCTCAGAGGACCCTCAGCAGGCCTTTCGGGCTCTCCTCCTCCTCAACAACCCCTGCGGCCTTGGCCTCTTCCCGAGCCCGGATTTCTGCTGCTTCACGCGCGGACAGGATGAGTTCCACAGTGGTGGGCTGTGAAGAGGCTTCGGTGGGATCGGGAACTTCGATCTGCGAGGTCGGTGGTGCTGTTGGCTTCTCAGACATTGGTTGTGGTGAGGTTGTGGGGTTCGAGTCTTGTGTCACCGTGACTGCAGATGTTACTGTCAGTGATTTGGGCATTTCTTGTCGTGTGGTGGATGATAGTGTTAACGCCATGGGTCTGGTCGGAAGACCCGTTGAATAGGCATGCTGTTGTTACGTAAAGAAAGGTGTTTCTGTGACTTCCTTCAGTAGTTTTGATAATGATTGATCCTCTATATTGATTTTGTTCCTTGAGCGGAATCGAAACAAAGTCGGCAACTACTGCGTTTACCTTTTGCTGTTAGATATACTGTGTTTACACCTGTTGTTGTTGGATATGCTTGTTCTTCTGCTGCTGTTTGTGAAGTATATGTTTCTTTTTCTGACATTATTCTTGGATCTAGGCGATTTTTTTTTCCTAGTCTTTGAAGTCCGAAACACTTTCTTGCTTAAGCTTGTACTGTTGTTTTATGTTAATTTAAATTATTAACTGACTTGGTGTCGGACACAAATTGCTCGAGTGTTGACTGTAGATTTAATCGGTAAGAGCCAAACTCTAGGACCACAGTCGTAATCAAAAACGGAGGCATGCACTGTACACAATGTTGTCTTAAGTACAATCAGATTGTTGATAAAATACACCACCATAAATCACAGTTTCCGTTCAGAATTGGTAATCTCTATTTTGCTTTTAATGCTGATCAATGGAAACCATTCACATGTGGGGTTTTTTTAATAAATAAATTTTTAAAAAATGTCAAACTATAAACCACTCAAATGTATTAAGATGGCTTCTTCATTATGTGGATGGCGTGCTACCTTTTGTGGAATCAAAACTGGCGATTGAATTTTTGAAGACCAGACCTTTCAGGATGCAATAAAAAAAAAAATTTAAAAACGATTGTGTTTTCCTCTAGAATCACAACTGCAATTTGTTTCCCATTCTGACATGAATAGCAGCAGAGATACAAAATAAAAGTGTCGCAGAAGTCAGCAACATCCTTCCACTCACTGACACACATCAACTACCAATGAAACACTCTCAATAAGCGTCATCAACCAAAGACAACAAACGAGGACACACCCGTCACACAAACTGCAACACTTCTCAAGGTGTGAATCGAGGTCAGGCCTGACGATCGCTTTTGCACACTCAGAACAGTTTACCCACAAGTTTGGCCAAGGAGTCTACATGTGAGAGCTCTTGCACGAGTCCAACTGAAAGGCCTTATCAGACCGACCAGAGGAAAAACCGTTAGTAAAGGTTTATGGCAAGGGTATAATTATGGCTTGGCTCTAAGCTTTCAT
>CM054141.1:42357540-42507540 GCA_028751875.1 Rapana venosa | reverse complement strand
GAAATAGAAGCTCTGATTGCTTCAGTTGAATATTTGGAGGGGGGGGGGTGCTTCTTGTTTAGAGAGGGGAAGCGGGGGGCTAGGGGTAATTAATATTTTTTTCATTATCCTTTAGTGTATTCCAGTAAATATGCTCAGTCTATATCATTTTATATCTATACAACTTTGCAGTGAAAATCAATATCATTTAGTTGGTTCCATCCAAGACACACAGTTGATATTCTATATCTACAGAATGTCACAGTAAACAGACCACCACTACTACAGGTAGGGACAAAGAAAACCTTAAAGCTGGGGAATGCTGCTACTACCAACAGATTTTAAAAAAGTAAAACAGAAAAATCTGTTATCCACATCCTACGAAACCTAGTATCTGAGTATGCACAGCTCCGCACGTATAGTATTCCATCTTGGCTAAAATAGACAAAAATAAATAATGAAGCACTGAGTTTTCCTTATACAGAGTGAAGATGGTACAAAATATGAATATTACTGACAGATCCCCTCTGGAAGATCATGAAAATACCAAATACACTATTCATTCATATTTCTCCAATTGAGCAAAGATAGTCTCCACCATGAAAGATGCTGTTCAATCATGATGAAAAACTTATATCTGCCCTTACTCCTATCAGCCTTTATGTTCAAGAGATTAAACAAAAATCAGATCAGACGACATTTGGTGAGATACCATTTAGCTTCTTCACATCAACCTAAGACATCATGCAAAACATCACTATTTACGCACACTGGGTGTGGCAGTGTATTATGAGATTGGAACAAGTGCTACATTTTCACTGACAATGAAACAGACATTTTTTTTTTTAAGTTGTGGAGATGATACACCATTCTGATATAAAATGGGTGGATTAGAATAATATATTATAGACTATTTAATAATAATAATAATGTATGGAATTTATATAGCGCTGAATCTTGTAAAGCAACAAATCAAAGCGCTCAACATATTATTGTTATATACTAGTTTCATACAATTTCATGATATACTATTTTGATACATTATTATGGTATCCTATCTTCATACGTTTTACACGCTAGGCACACTCTTGTTTAAGTGAAAAAGGAATTCTGTTACATATCTGTCAGTGCTACAAACTGGCAGCCTGGGAGGGAAGGCCCAAGATTGCACTTCAAGTTGATAGCACAAAAAGTGTATTTTGGGGGGAAGGGGGCTTTTTTGGGGGGAGGGGGGGTGTTGGGGGGGGGTTGTTGGGTTTTGTTGTTGTTGTGGGGTTGTTGTGGTTTTCTTGTTTTTTTGTTGTGGGTTTTTTTTGTTTTTGTTGTTTGTTTGTTTTTTGTTTGTTTGGGGTTGTTGTTGTTTGGTTTTTTTTGGGGGGGGTGTTGTTGTAAAAGCCAAAAGATTGTCATAATCACATATGGAGAAAAGCAGGGTGGGCATAATTTATTATTGTTTGAATGAAAATGAGAAGGGATAAGAAGATTATGACAATGACTTTTCATTGTTATGAATAAAAGAAACTGTTTAAAAAAGAAAATGAGCTGAATGTTCAGAAGAAAGTTTCTGATGATTGTAAGTATGGGGAAAGGGTGCTCTTTGATCATCACACCTCACTTTTTGAGCTTGAGGAGATGGGAAAATCCAGAAATTGTGGGGGAGGGGGATATTGAAACTACTCCATCATTAAAGTATACTAAAAGGGCATTCTCAACTACTGAGTAATATTACATAAGAAATGACTCACATTTTTATAATGGTTGGGGAGGAGGTGGGGAGGGTAGGTGTTTTTTTTTTATTAAACCGAGAGCACAAATAATTCTACATGGGAAACATTTAATACTTCTGCACTTTAATGCAGTGTGTGTGTGTGTGTGTGTGTGTTGTGTGTGTGTGTGTGTGTGTGTGTTGTGTGTGTGTGTGTGTGTGTGTGTGTGTGTGTGTGTGTGTGTGTGTTGTGTGTGTGTGTGTGTGTGTGTGTGTGTGTGTGTTGTGTCTGTCTGTGTGTGTGTCTGTCTGTCTGTCTGTCTGTCTCTGTGTGTGCCTGTGTCTGTATGAGTGCATGTGTGTGCAACTGTAATATACTTCTCTCCATGTACTTCTATTCTGACCGAGCCAATTTCACAATAACAAGTATGAAGAAACATCTCTAAACAGTAAGTAATGGGAGAAGGAAAAAGGCTGGGAAGATTTTTTAAGTATAGGGGGTAGAGAATAAAAATGAAATAGACCATCACACTTAAAAGGTAAGGACTACGAGGCCTGATCATTACGACAATGGGATGCCAATGAGTTTAGTGTTGTTACTGCACTGTTCACCTCAAGGCGTTCTCTCCTGACATGGCTCTCCATTAGACACATTGCACATGTCAAGATTCAACACAAAGTGATGCATAACACCAAGCTACTTCTCAGATTCAATGGGCTAAACAATACTATACGTACTCACACCCGTACAAGCGCAGATTCACTCAAATACATGTATCTAATCTCTCCCTCTCTCTCACACACACACATGCAGCCACAATTCCAAATAGTTTAAGACAGGTCAGCTCTAAACATTGCACACTCTTGTTTCTCGTCTAATGATAGAAGCTCTGCCAAGTGTTAGCACCTATGGTAACACACACACACACACACAGAGAGAATAAACATTAATTAACAGTGACCCTAGCCATGGCTGATCATTGACATCCTCCATACATTGCACTGTAGACATGAGCACAACAACTGGTATTAATCCAATCCAATGTTCATTAAAAAAAAAATTGCATTTTCTTTCAAAAACACATACCATCCAACCAAAGCGTGGATTCTCAACAGCAGCATTTTCATTGAAAACAAAATCAATGCATGAACAAAAAAAATCAATAAGTTTTGGAATGAATACAGCGAGACACACCCTAACTTTTCACAGACTTACATGATACAACATGACTATTCTTACACACATACACATAATAAATCTGCTTGCCAATATGCATACCGAGTGCAGAAGTGCACAAGCATACTATACAACACGGTGCACATAAACAAACAAACAAAACCAGGACAGGAGAAAGCATATCCTGATTTCAAGTAGACTTCTTGATACAATACATCACAAGAAGCACAACCACCAATCCATGTCATCCACTAAAATCTATATCCTATCATCATAATAAAATTGTTCATACAGGCTTAAGAGCGTTTCACAAGTAGTAAAGCCACTGTTCCATACCAAGCACGAAAACTCACACATCTTAAAGAAAGAAAAGGCAATATAAACACTATTCACATCTCCCAGAGAATGCACATGACATTTCCCTCAATGTGCATGCACTGACCTGTTCCAATGAAGAACAAATTAATATGACTATGCTAAAACTACACTTATTTTCCATCCAGACCCTTTTTTTTGTCATTTCCAGCTTTCAAAAGCCAGAGGAAAGAGTGTAAAAGAAAAGTAAAAAAGGGACAAAGATGGTAATTCCCATTTCATTCTATTCCATACTGTTACAGAGCCCGATTGACCACGACAGCCACATCAGGGCTGTCAGCTCATTCAGTTTCAGTATTCACATTCACCTCCTATAAGTAATCGTTTTTCTTTTTTAAAGGAGGGGGGAAGGGGAATCAAAAAACAACAACAATGAAATAGAAAATAGAATCAGAGATATCTTAATAGTTTCTGACAGAGACAGACAGAGAGAGACAGACAGACAGAGAGACACACATGCACATAGACTGATACACTAATAAACAAACAGATGAACAGACAATAATTTATTTGTGACTTAACTGGCAAATTATGATTCTGTCAATATGGATTCCGTCTTCAAGGACCAACGTAACCAAAATCACAATACTCTGATTATCTATTGATTTATTCTGTTAACACGCAAGTCTACAAAAGATTCATACACTAAAACATTATCACATTCAGTAATTACGATAAAAAATGAAAGACAGCATAGGCAGTGGTCAGATAAAAAGTACCAAAAAAATACACAACTTTCCAGCAAAAATACCAAAACAAGGGGAGAAAAACCTACAAATAAGACTAAATTAAAACAATTAAAATAAATTTAAAAAACAAACAAGAAAACAAAAAAAACCAGCGGTGTGGAAAGAAGGAAGGAAGGAATGAAGGCAGAAGGAAAAGAGGAATCTGAGCAGGAGCAGAAGGGACCACTACCTTGATGTACACATCTAACACAAATAAACAACATCACTCCAGAAGAACATGCCCCAGAATCACAAATATCAAAGACAATAATGGCAACGTAAGAATCGTCAGCTGCCATACACAACAAGGTCTGAACATTGAAGGCTTGGGAATCAAAGAAGAAAAAAAAAGCACTTTCTGTTTTCTCAAATAAAACCTTCTGTACATCATTTAAAAGGTTTTCTTGGTCTCTCTCTCTTTCTCCTTCCACTCTGAAGCACAAATGCATGCATACAATTACATACAAATGCCAACACACTTGGTTCCTCCAATACACATCTTGTTCATCATAAAAAAAGATCTAACTGCCAAACAAGTCGTGCACAAGCTCAGGTACTACAACGCACTTCTATTTCACTGATCTCGAACAATAATTATTCATTTAAAATGTCTGTTTTGGACCAGTAAATGTTCACGCACATTGTAAGATAAAACAAAACTTGCCTTTTAAATAATAAAAAAACACATCTGGATTGGACCACTAAATGTGAACACTACACTATACAATAACTTTATAATATAAAATCTAGATTTGGACCAGTTTTATTTGTGTTAGTATAACTGTATATTTTGGACCACTGTAAGTTATTAGTTGATTCCACGATAAATCTTCATTTGTGGTGTTGATTCCACGATAAATCTTCACTTGTGGTGGTCTGAGTAAAGTTGGGGTTCTTTGTTTGTTTGTTTGTTTGTTTGTTAGCCCCACTTCTTGCTCCAACATATTAAAAATCTCTAAAAGTCCACCTTCCTTAAATCAGAGATTCTTCTCTAATGCGCAGAAACACACATGCTTGCAAACACATTGAGACATGAAAGAAAGATAATTCATATCATACCCAAAACAAACAAAAGAAAGAAACATAGGCCCCCCCAAAAAAAAATCCTGAATAAGAAGGGTTTTTTTATATACCAGAACAAATATTTAAAATGACAGGAAAAAAATCAACATGGAAATAAACATCCTCACATCTTCATCATTTAACCCTTTACAAAAAAAATAATCTGATATGCCACAAGGATCAATAGTAGTTTCTTCTAACATTTTTGTGAAAACAAATTACGCACAGCTAAGCTTACACAACATTCCTCAGTTGAAGGAAAACCTGACCTGGTGCTAGATTCAAAATCACAACTGTTAAAAACTCTCTCAGGATAAATCACACATAAGAATCAATACACTGAATTAATTCAAAATAAGCTGTCATGAATCTGTGAATACATATAAATGGTATAAAAAAAAAAAGCACAAAAAAGTGAACTGTTAGTACACTAAACAAACATATCAGTGCTAAAAAAGAAAATTAGCACAACACACCATTCGAAAGTGTCGTTAGCTGATTTTCACTCCACAACCCAGTCAATCCGCTTTTGTGTCTGCATGCATACAAGTATGAGCACAGACAAACCACAAAACGCAACCAGTCAGTTACACAATACATGGACAAAAAATATATAATATTAGCACACAAGTTTCAACGAAAACATTTCATAAAAATACAGACAGGGGAAAAAATGTACTGGAAGCAATAGATATGGCAGAAGAGCTTTGCAGCTGTTCTCACTTTTCTCTTTTCTGTTGCTATTTATTGAATGTCTCACGTAATTTCCAAATGACGTGGGTTTTTTAACCCAGCAAGGCTTACTTAGTACCATCCGTTGACACATATACAAAGTTTTTAGTAATTCTTATTCTCTGAAAGCCTTTCTGTGGTGACAGTGACCTTCCCAACAGAATCGGTCCATCACGACTTGGCACCATTGGTAAATGTTTTCAGTGGAAAACTTCATGGAATTATCCCTTTTCAGGCACATAACAAGTCTCTCCGCTTTGATGTTTCATCTTCTTAGTATTGTTTTGAGAAGCACACTCTGCCAAAAACTGCTGAAAGGAAATCTTTATGAAAATAACTGCAAGAACGAAATCTCTTTAAAACTTCAACTCATCAAAAATATGCATATGCATGTACACAAGCTTTCAGTACCACACACACACACAAACACACACATTACACACACACAAGGCATTAAAACAAAGACAGAGTAAATGTCAGCACAAACAAACTCAAACTAACAAAAACAAATATAAAATAGTAAGGCTTACAGACAATGAATCATGATACTACAGCCTACAGTTTTCTCCTCTTCCCCTCCATTACTCCCCCCCTATCCAAATCCCCCTCCTCCCTCTCTCTCCCAACTTTACTTTTGCTTCATACCTCGTTCCAACTGACATGGTTACGCATCTAGTAGTTGTACACTCAGGTTAACACTTTTGTTCTTTCATCCTTGGATTCTTTCCTCATCACCATTTCTTAACCAACATGACTACTCATTACAAACAAGATAATGGCATAAAATAAATTTTTCTCCAAAAATCAATACTACATTTTTTTTTTTTTAAACTACCGCTTGACGTAAGGTGTACTTTTCTCCAGAAATCAACACAATTACCACTAATTCCAAAACTATCACTGAAATTAAGACTGCTGTCTGTTTTTCTCCCAACAAAAATTCTATCTCTGCATGATTTTAGCACAGTTTGAAGAGTGGAACAAAACACATGTAATCTTCAGTCACTGCCTAATATGTACCAGAATGCAAAATCAAGAATTTTCTTGCAAAGTCTCTTCCCAGTCATCCTCAGACCTAGATCCTGCTATCATCCTTCACAATAAAGTGCTGCTTTCGTTTATTAAGAAAAACATTTTCAATATACAAAAAATATAACTCACCGAAATCATGGTGCGACAAAATGGAAAAAGAGACAATTACAAGAGTTGTAATTTATCCACCAAAGAAAAACCATTCCAGCAACATTCAATAATAACAGGTGAAACACAGAACTTCAGGGAAAAAAAAATAAACACCCTTTCTAAGATCTATTTACAATGCAAAACAGGATGTCCTAACATGGAATATTTAGCGTACTGGTATAGGCACAAATGCTGCACTTTCTCATATGTTCTTTATGACACAGCAGAATTGAGCATGGAACATGGCATCTAATCTACGATGCAAACAAAGTCCCTCCTTACAGAAAGTGGCCTACATTTCACAGTGTGCTTCAATGCAAAAATCATAAGGTCTTCAAAAGTCCACCCTCTGCCAGGTGTGAGACACAATACCATTCACAACAAAACACTTGCGACACAAAATCAGCTTCTTCATGCATACAAGAATTCTTTTTTTTTTTAAAACTGTATACCTGATTTACTTTTCATCCATGATTCAAGGATGTCAAGCATTTTCTTCAGTTTTATGACGATCACTTTTCTGTTCTAGGCAATCATGTTGTTGTCTCCTCTGTCAGCATCATAGTTCTTGCATTAGTTATGCATTACTCTTTCTCAAGACCTGCAGAATATACAATAGGTCACAGTTTACAGTGAAACACCCTTTCAAATTAAGTTAAATATAATATTGTTGTTTTTTGGTGGTAAGAAATTCAGTTTTCTCTCCAACATTTTTGACTGTCTTTGCAAAAACTTAAAATCATAGCCACGTTTCTATTCAGTGGAAAGAAAAAGAAAAAGAAAAAAAAAGAAAGAAACACATATTTTTTTTGATTATCAGAAGCAGTTCCCTATCACAGAAATTCTACTTTCCCTTTGCTAGGACTCTTCAGTTTCAGGGGAAAATGTACTTACATGAAAGGAACTAATTCTGACAACACCATGTTTGTTATACTGTCTCATTTCAGATAAATATTCCCAACTCATTTTGGACTGCACAGAGTAATAGATAAAAAATTATCTGACAATAGACATCTGCTGTCTTCTTCCCTCCCTTAACTCGGTGAAGAGTTGCTGGGACTTGCATTGAAGCTTTTTGCAGAGCGTCAAGCACAAGGTGGACCTGGTGAAGCCTGTCCTACTCCAGCTGAAAAGACAACTGATTTTTGGCAATGAAGAGTACTACTTAAACATTCACTTGAGCTTTAAAATAGTTCTCCTTAAAAGCACTCCTTAATTTTTTTTAAAAACAGCAGATACGAGATGTATCAACAATGAGATTTGCACACCTGCATTCCTTCATGATTGAAAGAGCAGAGAAATTTCACTGACCACAGGCACACACACAAAAACATTCAAACACACAACCAAACACAGCCATAAACATAACACATCCAAGGTTAGGGGCTTTTAAACACTCATTTCATGCACAAATCAAAAGGGAACTGTGTACTCAAGCACATACGCACATACACACACACACACACAAACACAAGGCATGTTAACAGGCAGCCAGTGGCAATGATTTAACCAAGCTCCAAATTTTGGTCTAAAAAACATGATTAAAATATATCTTCTGACAAGACACCAAAATTCATGACATAAAATATACAGTTAACTAAAAGGACAAAACGATTCCAATGTTAAAAAAAAAAAAAATCAATGCTGCCCCCCAAAATAAAGTAAAAACAAAATAAGGTATACAAACTGACTCCTGTATATATGTATTTCTGACATGAATATTTCCAAGTTCTTTCTGTTCTCTGCCATCCAGTACAAAATAAAAAAAATTTCTTAAAAATCCAAACTCACCAAATCAAAACACTGACGAGTCTGATTAGTATTGCAAACTGTTGTACATAAAGCATCCTCTCAATCACACCACACTCAAAAGCTCTTCATTACTTAAAAAAGGGCATTATATAAAAGCTATCTTTTACTTTGCTGTGTGACACGCAGTCACCGACGATTAACTACTTTCCACACAACACAGAAGAATGGCCAACACATACAGTTCATCACAGGGACATGACATTTCTGAGCATTGCTGGCTTTCTTCTGCACTGTGGTACAGCGTAACACTATCCTGCCTCTCCTTCAGCTCTGCTCTGCTCTGCGTGACGGGGCAGCTGTAATGCACTTCTGTAGACTAAGACACTCCTGAAGTTCTGCAGCACAGTTGTGGTCACTCTGCTCCAAGAAACAACCCACTCCAGCCGAGGAACCATGCTCCAAGCAACACAGCCAATCACAGGAGCTCAAGGAGGCAACTAGGAGATAACTGTCCATGTCTGATGTATTTCTCCACCTATCACCATTGTGCAAAAAAAAAAAAAAAAAAGGCGACAGATCCATTTTGCTCTGGTTTCTGTACCAGTCAGTATCTATCTCACTTTCTCAAACATTGCAGTAAGCTCACCCTACAATGTTCAGTTCAAAAGAAAAAAAATACCAAAACAAACAAAAAAAGAAGAAAAAAAAGGAGTGAGTAGTGTGGAGAGGGTAGCTAAGAGTCTAGATACTCTACATAGTTGGCAGGAATAAGGCCGGTTTTCCCATCCAGCTCCCCTTGTAACCAGCCAGGTTCCCGCGAGGGTTGCACTGAAAACAACAGACAGTGACCTGGAAAATGCGCACTGACATGATCTGTACTGAACAACATCAAGGCGTTTGTAAATAAACTCAAACACACGGACCACATGAAATAAGGCTTCATAGGATTTTCTGGGGGGTTTTGACAAGAGAATAACATTTTCTCCAGTCCTGTGATCAAAGAATTTTAGGTTTAAAATTTTTCATGAGTCGCTGACACTAACCACAAGAAGCTGGTCTGGAAATCACAGGTGACGCCTTGTAAAAGCATGATACACATGAATGACTGGTCGAACTGATACACTTAAAAGCTTAACTCCTAGATTAAAAAAATCATCTGGTAGCATTTCAGAATGAATTAAGAGAAATACAAAATAAAACACCAGAATTTATTGTTTTATGTACATTTTGGGGACAAAAATGGCTGAACTCAAGAATTCTTGAATTTTAACCTAACTAAGCCACCCTTCTGGACACCACCCACCCACTCACCGTCTCTCTCTCTTTCACTAATATTGTTACTATAAAAAAAAAACCCACCACTCTGAACATCCTTTCAGAAAAATGGTTTCAAAACTTACCATTGTAGATCTTCTGGTTGGCCTCAAAGGATAATTCTGTCTCGTGGCCTGCCCTACATGCATAGCGAGTAATGACCGTCCTGAAACACACACAGCATCAATACACCCCACATGTTCTGCTTTTGTCAATAATATCCGCCTTCAACAACACAAATACAAATATGAATACTTTGTTATCTCAGACCAGAGAAATTCATGTAGGTTATACACAAAGGATTAAACATCAAAGAGTAAATAGCAAACATGTCGTCACAGAGATTACTACACCATACAAAATCAATATGATACTTTGTGTCCTGGTGTTAATAAAAATAGACATTATAGATTTCCTTATATCAAAATATTTTTTTTCAACTTATTAGTAGGTAAGGTATTTGTTTGGTGGATTTTTAAATTCGTAACATGGGATGAGCCCCACCAGTTTCACTCTGACAAAGACAAACCGCCTGAAAAATCCAGTGCAGTACTCTTATGACTCATAAGGGACTTAGGAGAGAAGTCCTATCAAGTCAAATGTCATAGGAAAGCACAGGGAAAAAAGTATCTCTCTACAATGGTAAAAACATACATTTGTAGGTCTAAATATAACAGCTCTGAAGTATGCTGCTTGACCTGTAGCTAACCAAATCCTTATGCTGAGAAAACTTCACCAGTCTCACAGCACACCTCAGGACCTCTTACACTTTCTGGTCTTTCTGCCAAACCAATACACGCACTGTGATATTACTGAAACAGGACATGCTCATGATCTCTACTTATAATTATCTGGTATGTAACTTATACACGACAGTTACCAAAGTTCATCTTCAGACAACAACGTAATAAAGTTATAGTAAAGGCTAATCCCAGACTTGACGATACAAAATGAAGAAAAAAAGACTCTTCTTCGAAGAACTTTCCGTTACAAACAGTCAGATACACACACACACACACACACACACACACGATGATGATACCCCACATCTCCAGATTTTTCCGTCTAAAATCACTAAATGTGAGTAGATGTTAAACTGAAGATATCACACACACACACACACACACACCACACACAACACACACAACACAGACCACATTAAAGAAAACCTACATCACTCAAGATGACACAGACTTGTTTAGACAGATAAGAATTTTGACACCGCACCTGCCAAGTTTGGAGCTTGACCCAGACAGACTAGCATGGCTGCCTGTCAGACTGCCTGAATTGGGCACAGATGAGTTCCTGCACACAGGTGTTTAATATAGGCATCCTTGAGTGTGTGCGCACGGTGTTTTGTGGTGGTGGGGTGTGAAGAGAGACAGTTAGTGACGTGCATGGTGAGAGTAAGAGTGACAGTGAGTGAGAGAGAGAGAGAGAACTCTAAACATGTTTAATTTATACACTGGCCTTAGGCCACAATACACAGAGTTTGGGGGAAGGATGAAGGGAAGGGGGGGGAGAGTGTGTGTGTGTGTGTGAGTGTACTTTCTTTAACATTTATGTTCACTTAAAGTAATATTAGACCACACACAAAAAATAATGATGAAGATTTATAAAATGTTATCATGTAGAGAATGTGTGTGTGTGTGTGTGTGTTTGTGTGTGTGTGTGTGTGTGTGTTGTGTGTGTGTGTGTGTGGGGTGTGTGCATGTGTGTGTGTGCATGTGCAAGTGTGCGTTGTGCGCACACATGTAGGCATGCATGGGTGAAAGTATGCGCATATGAGAGAAAAAGAATATGTGTGTGTATTTGTATATGCATGTACATGTGCATGGGCAGTCACTCACAAAGTTAAGTCCTGGTATCGATAAATTTTTCACAAAAACATAAATAAAACAGACGAAACCAAAACAAAAACAACAAAAAACACATACTGTACTCTAACTACAAATTACCTATAAAAAAACAAAACAGGTTACTTCTTTCAAATCAAACTAGTCTAGTCTGAAATAGCAGCCACAAGGTTTTCATGCATGAGTAAATCCACACATGAACAAGCCAGCCAATGATGTGGTCAATTCAAAGCAAAAATGAAACCCATTCTAATACTATGCTTCAGAATCTGACTTCCCTCAGCTGTTATGCTTAACATACACATGCTAGCCATAAGCTTTAGCTTTGAGGGGGAAAGCAGCAGGATAAAAAAAAAAATCACTGAATCGGTTGGGTTTTTTGTTTCTTTTCTTCTTAAGATAATCATTTCTATTTTTTTCTTTAAAGACATTTTTAACGAAAGTACACATTTGTATGTCTCACTTCAAAATTGGCTATCGTAATGGTCTTTGCTCATATTTTTTGAAGAACTTTAAGAATAGACTTTAAAAACATAGACTTTATTTATTACTTTTTAAAAGTTCTTCTTTTTTAAATTTTAGATGAAATGACGAAAAGACTGGTGCTAACCTTCACTATTTGAAATGATGCATTAAATCAATATATTTTGACATATATGATTCATTACTCAGCAAAAGCAGTATGAAAATCTTTCAGCATCTCAATACACAAAAAATAAATGGTGAGGAGAAACAGATCAGCACCCGACCTGTTCTCAATAAAAATTATGTACTGGACCAACAGTCATTAGAATCTGTTGGGCTTTCCTCTCATATAATGGATCAATACAAACACACACACACGCACGCATGCGTGCACACGCACACGCACGCACACTACCATAAACAACTTACATGCTGCTCCCAGTGTAGTCACTTGAAGTTCTCTTCTTCACGCTCCCACTTCAGATGCAGGCAAAAAAAAACAAATAGGGGGAATGGGGAAGAAAAATGACAAGGCAAAAGCATTAGCAAAGCACTAGTGTTCACTACATGCAAATCAGCGCCACACTTCCTTTCACTACATAAGGGCTAAAATAAACTTAAAGCCACAGGCTTTGATGCTAATAAAATGGTATTTAAAAAGATTTGTTTAAAAAGCTCTTGCTCCCACACTCCTCATACCCTTTCCCTTGAAAGTCACTGTGATGGTGCAGGTATGACAACTCCACGTCTCTGTAACTCCACATTGAGATATATGTTTAACAAACATACCCACAGTGGATCTGTGGTCTTATGGTCATGCACCTAACTAGACAACCTGAGGTCAGAGGTTCACTCAAATCTAGAGCCAGACTTTTTCCTCCCATCAACCACACCATTTGGTGGTCTGAGTGTGAGTCTTTCAGAAATTTTTTTTTATAACCTGTGTGAAACATACACTTAGCACAGGTGAAATAAATCGTGGCAACAAGAGTTGTTTCTGGCAACATTTAGCAGGGAGGAACCATTCTCACAGGAAACAAACATTACTTTGTTACATACATGCACACACAAGTAACTTTAAATTAAATATATAATAAAAAGGTAGCACAATATCGGTGCTGTTCTCTCCTGGTAAAAATGACTCAAATTTTATACTGGAGTCTGCCATGACGTAACATACACAGTCGGAACCCACACACACACACAAACACAGGAGCACGCATGTACACCCTGAACCACCTCCCTTCCATATTATCACCCCCTCCCCTACCCCAATCATCTCCCCCCAAACATCTTTTAAAAAATCGAACAACCCAAAACATCTTAACAAATACATAATGAACAACCAGCTGACCCTTCCCTGGGTGGAGATATTTTCTAGGCTACTATCTAGAATCCTACAGGAAATCCTTTCTTCCAAAAGTTTTATAAAAACAGACTGTCTAAATTTTCATTCACAATGTGCTTAAAAAAAAGAAAAAAGACACTCTTGTTAGTAAACCAGGCCGTTTCTAATGTTATCTAGTTAGCAGTTTCATCAAAGCATAATGCAAACACTCTCACACATGCACGCACACACCAACACACGCACGCACATGCACACAAACACACTCACTCACTCACACACACACACACTCACTCACTCACCACACACACACACACACACACACACACAAAGCATGCCTAGCCCATAATGCATACAACTATGCATGAGATATAGCACCAAACCTGCATCGTAAAACAGCTTGTCTAAAAGCTCATGCATGCGTTTAACAACTTATGATTAGTTAACAGTATGAAGACTCCTCAAGGAATAGACAGATCGAGGAAAAAAAAGTGAAAAAGAATGAGCGAGAGAAAGACACAGGTAGAGAGACACAGACAGACAAAGACATACAGACAGGGGAAAAAAGAGGGAGAGACACAGAGCGAAAGAGACAGACAGACAGAGACACAGAGAGAGAAGACACAGACAAAGACATACAGAAAAGGGGAAAGGGGAAGAACGAGGAAAGAGAGAGACAGACAGAGACCAGAGAGAGAGAACAGACAAAGACATCAGACGGAAAGGAGGACACAGAGAGAGAGAGACGAGAGCACAGAGAGAGACAGACAGACAAGACATACAGACAAGGAAAAATGAGGGAGAGACACAGAGTGAGAGCGAGAGAGACAGACAGACAGAGACACAGAGAGAGAAGACACAGACAGACAGACAGAGAGACGCAAATCCAATCCAATCATATTGCTAATAGCCTTGCCAACCACAGAGGTCGTATCAGAGAGAGAGGGAGGGGAAGAGGCAGAGACAGAGAGAAAATGACAGTAAGAGAGGAAGGGATATACGAAGAGAGAAAACAAAATCCAAAAGGAGACAGAGAGACAAAACAAGACTCACAAAGCTGGTGAATCCACACCACCAAAGCTGGCATTGTACCGGTTTGCTGCAATGGAAACCAAAAAAAAACAAAAACAAGTCAGTCTCTTGACATACAGATTTCTGTTTCAAGAATCCATTATTCTTTGGCTAAAAACAAACACAACAATCTTCTCACAATAAAATCAGAAACATACGGAAAAGGTAGGGGTCTTTTTTCACTAAGTGCAATAATACTTTGATACTGAAAAAGGAAAGCTCATTTTCACTACATGAAATTATACCTCAACATGACCATGAAGCAATACAGACAGCAAAAAAGGTGAAAAAGGCTAAGTCATCACAGCACTAAATATCTAACCAGGAATATGACCAGATGCAACATTTAAAAAACCAAAACAAACCAAAACTACCATCAACTTCTTGGCCAATGCACTCTAGTGATGTCAGCCAACTTAATATTACCACCACAGACAGGCCAGCCAGCCAGATCCGTTAGCTAGCATACCAGTGGTCACATAGCACAAAGTGGAGTTTTCTTCCCCATTCCTTGGCTAGCTTCACCAATGGTAAGATTTTGCTTACACAACCGTTTGCCCACCATTAACGGCATTCCAACTTTGAGACTGATGTCCAAACACAACATCAACATGTTTTTTTTTCAAGTTAGTTATCTGTTCCTACCGCCATGCAATGGCCTACTCTTCTGAATGGTGTAACAGGTTGTAATGTTTGTGCAAGATGGTCTGCATGTGTTCACACACAGCACCTCAGTTTACAGTCTCATCCAAAGGACTTAGCATAAAATATGTTTCTTAATATGAAGTCTGATTAGCAGACCTTAGTATAAGCACAAGCTGATATTTCAATATTGACATACAGTGGTTATTTAATTACTTTTACTATATACAAAAAAAGATAAATTAATCATCAAAAGCGTTTTTCTTAAAATAACTTGTACATATACATACATTATACTGATTACTTCATGCAGCAAGATATCCACAAGAAAGGGAACAAAAATTAAAAATAAAAATGGGACAGCCTCCGTTATATGACACAAAATGTTCATTCCTGACATATTGCCAACGATGTCATCAACATGTGATTCAATACACATCACCAACATGCAATTCAAACTCCAACCATTGCCAATAAGTTCAAATCCGCAGCAATGTCACCATCATGCGACTCAAACTCCCAACAATGTCAAATTCCAACAAAGTCAAAAAAATGCGCATCAATATCATCAACATATGATTCAAATTTCCAACAACGTCTATAACATGCGGTTCAACCTGCTACCAAAACATGTTGTTTAAACTTTGCACAATGTTTTAATTAAACATACAGTTCAAATTCCCAGCCACTGTCACCAACATGCTGTTCAAACACAATACTGCTAAGTTTACAACCAAACAAAAACAAACTGACAAAGAAACAAAGCCTACCAAACCACAGTATATATGATGATCCACAGCACTGGAAAATCAAATGCATTATGATAAAGAATGGACAAAAATCATGAACAGTTAATGGGGATCTTTTTTTTTTGTTTCTTGGGGGAGGGGGGGGGGGGTATTATTGCTTGTTCGGTTGGCTGGTTTTGCTTTGTTTTGGTATGGTTTGTTTTTTTCAGGGGGGTTTTGTTTTGTTTTGATTTGCTTTATTTGTTTTTTCATTGTCTTTTTTTTGTGTTTTGTTTATTGCTACCACCTATCGATTATTTTCCAACAAAATTTTGTAGTATGACCCAGACTTTCTAGGTGAGATGTCAGCACCAAAGACTGTAAAATAATTATTCCTTTTCCCCTGACACTTCATAAGAACTTTTCTCTTTCTCATCTTCTTAACATATGCCAGATTAACTGTGCACACAGAAAATATCAACTGAGCACACAAAATATTCACCTTGCTATTATACAAGATCAACTGAGCACACATAATAATCCATCTAATCATGTGCAAGATCAACTGAGCACACAAGTAAACTTCACTTTCTTATCTTGTGCAAGATCAAGTGAGCACACAAGAAGACTTCATTTCTTTCATCATGTGCAAGATCAACTGAGCACACAAGAAAACTTCATTTTCTTATCATGTGCAAGATCAACTGAGCACACAAGAAAACTTCATATTCTTATCATGTGCAAGATCAACTGAGCACACAAGAAAACATTTTCTTATCATGTGCAAGATCAAGTGATCACACAAGAACACTTCATTTTCTTTCATCAAGTGCAAGATCAGCTCAACACACAGGAAATCTCCACCTTGTTATTACGAGCAAGATACAACTGAGCAGACATACACGACTGTTCAAATGATGATACACATCAATGCTACTATTTGTGAGCAACCACTGGTGATGCAGGAATACACAATGAAGAGGAAATTGGGGGGGGAGAGGGGGGTGGGGAGGTAAGGCGAAGGAACAGATGTGTTGAGGGAAGGGGGGGGGGGGGCACACTCACACACACACACAAAAACAGAGAAAAGAGCACACAGACAGGCTTAGATAGGATGGAGTGGTGGTAGGACTGAGGGAAGGAGGAAATGAACAAAGGAAAAGGAAGAGAGAGGGGAAAGAGAGAGAGACAGACAGAGACAGACAGATACAAAGAGACAGACAGAGATACAGAGACAGAAAGAGAGAGAGAGAACAAAAATTCAAATATTTTGTTATTTAGGAATCATAAATTTTTTTTGATAGATAAGCCAGACACACTTTTCTTTTTCTTTCAGTTGGTTTTGTTGTTGTTGTTACTGCTGTTGTTTTAATATACAGTAACTTTTTACCTACCGTAATCTAGACACTCCTTTTCTTGCTTTCAATCCTGCTCAATTTGTGTGGGTTTTTTAAGCATTGTGACAGATTTCTCCAACAATCCTACAGGTATCAACTGACACTGATGTAAATGGATCATATTTCTTTTAGTGTGAACATGGCAATGAAGCACCGATTGTCTTCTTCTTGTTTTGTTGTTGTTGTTTTGTTGTTGTTGTTGGGATTTTTTTGGGGGGTGGTCTTTAAACATGACGGTGATGTTGGGCTAATGGGGCTGATACAAATAGGTATAAAAGTATCCACATGTAAAAAGAAGATAAAGAAATCCCCCTCCCCCTCAAACCCAACCAACAAAACAAAAATGATCAATCCTTCCCTTCCTACCCCTCTAGGCATTTGACAAAAATCAATGAAAAGTTCAAAGTGGTGCCTGGTTATATACCTTTAGACTGAAGCAATAAAATTCCAGCTAAATAAACATACATAAGTAAACCTGCATTAACTTCTTGAGAAAAAAATTAAAAGAAGTATGTACTTTAACTCAATTATTCTTGGTCAAATTTAAGGAAAAATAATCAGAAACAACAAATCCAACACACACAAACTATGACAATCATTGGGGGGAGGTGGGGGGGGGGGGGGGGGGGGGGAGGATACAGATTTGTTACATATCAAAATAGGAGGTGAGGGGCAGGTTTACAATATGAGAATGCTAGAATAAGTAATCAGAATATCTGTGGATACAATTTACACTGTGATGATACTTCAGACTGAATCTGAAAAGAAAAACTTTTTTTTTTAAACCAACAAACCCAAATTTTGTCACAATATCAATAATACACACTTTTCAATTTAGTCACAATGTCAACAATACACACTTCTTAATATAACTAACCATGCCCTACACTGTTTACAATAATTATCAATATCAGTTCTTAAAACAAAAAACCCTCTGTGAGTGCAAGTATGAGTGCATGTTTGCCGTGTTGTCAGTAGTGCTATACTCAAATGTATCTGGATGTCTATGAGTTCATGTACACGTTACCCATTTACATGTATGTTTGTAACTTTATGGATAGAGAAAAACAGGCAAACATAATCCTTGTACATTAAAGGTGCAAATTCCATGCCATATATTGCCAACTTATATGACTAGAGTATTACGTCCCATAACTTCTGTCACATGGAACAATAATAATAATCAGCCTTGAGGCAGTCCAAAGAGCGTGTGTGCAAAGGCTACAAATTCTGCGTGTTTCCTTTCACTTTTTTTTCATTTTGTTTACAAACAGGACCATGGTAGAACCCAGGATCATGCATTTTCTCAGAACTCCTTGCTCATTATCCTCTGAATAAAAACTTTATCATGTTCTACACCGTTTTTAATAATTGTTTGCATCTTTGTATGGTGGAATGTGTGTATATCAATGTTGTTTTAAAAAAAAAGAAATTTATAGTATACAGCCTGCAATGAGCACATCAACTGACTGGCTTTAAAATACTCACACCTTATTCAATAATAGTTAGCATGCATACGCACACAAATTACATAATAAAGATGGCATGCATACACACACACACAAACACACACACACGTTAGTCCCGAACAGAGATCACAACAACACTCCTGCAATTCTCTGCTTTTATCATTTGTCATTCTCCAAAGGTATTCTTGGCTTTAAAGTTTTCATCTCTAAAGATATTTTCATCTGTTTAAAAAAACAAAACAAAACAAAACCCAAATTTAATGTTGATGTAGAAACCAAAAGGAAAAGAAAAAAAAAGAAAAAACCCTCCAGTCAAAACCAACGGCAGGGATCCTGAAAAATCAAAACAAGCTTCCCAACCTGGAAAATTCATAAATAAGAAATAAAGCAATAAAAGCAAGGCATCATTCTTTTCGGTTACATTAAACAAACCTCCTCCCCTTTAAAAAATGTTCCATACAAAATACTTCAAAATGAATGAGTACAGCAACACAAGCAACCCATACACGGAACAGAAACCAGAAAGGAGGAGGGAGGTAATACACACAACACTGCACATGGCATGCACACCAACCACACCACAACCAAAACGTACAAGGCAGTGCTGAAGACTCCAACAGTAACCAGGCAGGTAAACCTTCACAAAAAAACAAACAAAAAAAGACAACCAACAGAAGCATGTAGCTGGTCACAGCACACACCACAAATGTCTTCAATGCTGCTCAGCTCTTAATTATAGGCACACTTAAAAAAATAAATAAATAAATAAAGCAACAAAAAATGCTACCAATTCAATATATAAATCATGTAGCTAAACCAGTGACCTGAAGAATAGGATCTTTTTTTACACAACAAAATGACCTGTGTTATCTTTTTATTGAAATGCCTCCGAGTATGGAGAAGGCGTTTGTTTGTGTCTGATAGGTGAGGAGAACTAAATCAGAGATGTCAAATCATAAATGTAACTTAATATACATTTTCCAGAATTCAGGGCACACTGCCTTCATAATCTCCACCACTGAATCATAGAGAAGTACTATACTTTTTAAAAGATGAACTCAGATTATAATATATGATGAAAAACTACTATACTTTTTATAAGACACACTCAGATTATAAAATATGATGAAACTGAAGCCCATAGACTACAGAATATTGATCCTGTTTGACATGGGTGCTGGGCTGCAAATCTGGTCATTCTGTCATTCTGTATCTGAAATGCCTGCACTACACAGTTTTCCATAAACTCAGAGTAAAAGTCTACTGTGGCAAGAGGTGAGGGTAAATGATTTGGCACCGTTCTGCTAAAAAAAAAAAAAATTTTAACATGTTTTGGGAGGAAAATACAGCACTTCTGACTGCTGTCAATCCAAGATGATGGTAACCATTAACAGTTTAAACTCACCATCAGACTTGCACACATAAATGTAATTAAAGCTTGCAATACTAAATCAGATACTGCCACCAGTTTTCAGGATGAAAATCATAAAAAGCCTTCATCCGTGCACTATGCTCAGCAACCAATATAACCTTACTACAATACTCTGATTATTCACAGACAATGACTTGCGCTGACCCTGTACTCAGCAACTAGTATGAACACAAAGAGAACTCACAACAACTTGCAGAAAAATAATCTGTTCTGTTGTGTGCTAAGATACTTACATCAATACAATAGCATTCATGCCCATCTACAGAAAATGATATACACTGACTTGTACTATGCTACCAGCAAGCATTCGTGGCTACTAAATAATACACACTGATACTGAAATTTACATCTATTGGCATAAGTAGATAAGTGCTCTGCAGTGCATGGCTTCTTAATGAAGGCAGCAGACACTGATCTGTGTTATGCCTCTAGTAAAATGTAGCGGCATTAAATGTTTGTTCTGCAAAATATGACAATCAAAACATCTTTAATCTGCTGTGTAATCTTTCTTCAATATATGATTTTACTCATGTGTATTTTTATAAGTATCAAATTACAACAAACTAGTAAAAGGCAATACAGACTAAATATACCACACTCAATAAAATTACACATTCCATAAAATAAACACATTTTCTGAGTTACACCCAAAAAAACCCTAAATACACACATTACCTACAGAATCTGTGTACTCCACAACTCCAGTCTAGATTATAAACCACATACACGTAACAAACATTAAGTGGCATTCTATCCCCCAACCATCCTCCACCCAAACAAACAGCAGCAATCTTGCAGCCCCTTCCACCTCATCATAGCACTAAGCCCACATCATTCAGTTACCTGGAGGTAAAGCATCCAAATCAATAACTTCAGGGTAAGCAAGTGTGGCTGTTTACAACACAGAGATTAGCAAACGCAAGTCAGGAAAGCCAGGAATAGTTTTCTCTGAATATACAACACAAGAAGAGTGGCTATCAATGTTGTCAAGCTAGTTTTTAGCTTTTCCAATGCACCAAAAACCATTCATGATACCTTTTAACTATTTTAGACTCTTTAACCTTTACCGGACTTCCTGGGTCGCCCACGACCCAGAGGCACATAAAAAGTCTTATATCTCTTAAACTATTTGAGCTATCTTCACGAAAATTCATGACTTTGTCAAGAACCTAAAAAACTTTCGGCAAATAAAATTTCATTGATGTGCGTGAAATAGAATTATTGTTATTTGACGCAACATTTTAACTATACACACAGGATTGTGCGGGTCGTGGAAGACCCACACATTTTAAAGAGGAAGAACGCTGCTTATTCCTAAAAGGATGGTGCGGGTCGTGGAAGACCCAGTAGGAATGTTTCTTCAGCCCGGGCGGACCACTTTTCAAGACTTCACCGAAGGGCGCAGGGTACTTCAAGAGGCCTGGGTTGAAACCAACGAAGTCGAGATGGAAGGTTTACTTGGTCTGCTCCTCTTCCTTGGATCCAAAAAGCAAAACCTTGCATCCACAGTAGAAGTGTGGGATACAGTGTATGGTTGGGGTGTTGCAAGGGCATGTATGAGCCGGAAGCGTTTTCAAACGCTTCTGACATACATGCGCTTCGACAAAAAAGAACACGCAATGCCAGACGGCAACGAGATGCATTCGCCCCCTTTAGGGAAATTTGGGATGATTTCATGGGAAATCTCAAGCATTATATCCCAGGTCCACTGCTCACGATTGATGAGCAGTTGGTTCCTTTCAGGGGGCGATGCAGTTTTCTGCAGTATTTGCCGTCCAAGCCTGACCGCTACGGTATCAAAGTATTTTGGGTAGCTGATGCTGAAGATAACTACCCTTTGTTTGGCATTCCCTACCTTGGTCGGCCAGCTGGTCAGGACAGGCAGGTCAATCTTGGCCGCAATGTTGCTCTCCAGCTGGCAGAACCTTTTTGCAAGAGTGGAAGGAACGTCACGTGTGACAATTACTTCACCGACCTCACACTGGCTAAAAACACTCCTGCAAAAAGGTTTGACCATGGTAGGGACAGTGAGATCAAACAAGAGATTTCTTCCCACCTCATTCAAAGATCCCAAGAAGCTTCCCTTGCATGGATCTGAATTCAGCTACAGCAGTGTTGTCACTCTGGTGAATTACCAGAGCAAAAGGAGGAAGAGCACAGTGGTACTCAGCACAATGCATAACAATGGTGTTGTGAACGAAGGTTCTGCAAAAAAGAAACCAGAGATCATCCTGTTTTATAATTCCATAAAAGGGGCAGTGGACACCCTGGACAAAATGGCCCATGCGTTCACAATAAAACGCAAGACAAAGCGGTGGCCCATGGTCATGTTCAGCAATATCATGGATCTGGCGACCATTGCTGCACGTCGCATCTGGGCCATCATCAACTTCCCAGACCATCGGCTGGCAGGTGGGGATACGCTGCTACTTTCATCCGCAGCATCGCTGAGGAAATGATTGTAGCACAAATCAAGAGACGTGCCTCCCGAGTGGCACTTCCAAGGCACCTTGCCCAGACTGCCCACAAGGTGATTGCCAACATTGAGCAGGCCAGTGATGAGCAGCAGGCACCAAAGGCCAAAAAGCCCAGAAAAAACAAGCCACAGCAGCCAACATCAAAAGGGCGCAAATGCAACAGCAATGAGAGTGGCACCCCTGAGCGAAAATGATGCTTGTTCTGCCCATGGAAAAAAGACAGAAAAACCCAGCAGAGATGTGCCTATGTGCAGAGTTCATCTGCCCAGAGCATACAGTCAGAGTGTGCACTGGGTGCGTCGCCCAATCTGCCAGAAATTCAGGAGACAGCATAAGCTTCGAGGCACCTTCGTCCACATCACTCACAATGCATTGTACTGAGCACCATTTGCTTTTTTTTGTTTTTTGTTTTTTTGTGGCGTTCCAGCATGGCTGGGTATGTGTGAGCCTGTTTACCAGGAACTGGTTTCCCACACTGTACTCGAAGAGCACAGTTGACTTCACTCCGATTTCGTTGGGTACCAAGTTTGGGGAATGGGATTAGGGAACAGGGACCTACCAATTTTGACCATAGCAGCCGGGACATTCCCTTCTCTTTTCGACTTTCTACTCCCATGGGATCTTTAACATGCACGGAGGCCACTGCCATTGTTGGACGGTGCTAGTCTAGCAGCAACTGCCTCGGCCTACTGGCATCGCGGAAATAACAACCACTGGGTCGTGGAAGACCCGCGCCATCCTTTTAGGAATATGCACTGAAAAGGCTCTTTAATGAGTATGGGTCGTGAAAGACCCACGCCATCCTGCACGTGTAGTCAAAAGCGAGATCCAGTAAAGGTTAAGCTGCAAATTTGTTTTGCAAATTTCTTCAAAAGCTCAGCATGCTTTTTTGTGTTTTTTTAATAACTGCTGTATTTTCTGGGTTATAAAATGCAGAGATATGTAAACGGCATCAGTACTATTTTTAAAATCAGAAAAAGTTAACGCAACAGCAGCATACAACTAAGTCGATAAACTGCATTAAGAACAGCAGTGGACACTGATGAAACACCTAGCTGTGACAAGACATTGTAAATGAAATGTGGTTGTTTTCTACGACAACATTCCAACAGAGCAGCAGTATGTGAAAGCGAGGTGAGTTAACTCTTTCCACTACTTTCGGCTCAATAGATGACTGAAACCCTAGGATTTTTCTGCACTGAAGCAGTTTCTTTAAACTGTCAAAAATCATCAGTTGCACTTTAAAAAAAAAAGTATCATTCTGTAAAACTGGACAATGATAGTCTGATTGATCTACTCTACTCTTCCAAGCCACTTCAAATGACACACTTTTTATGATTATATCATACAATTTCTTTTACATAACCACTTCAAATGGTACATTTTTTTGATTACATTATACAATTTCTTTTAAGTGATGGTATGGTGGGCTTGATGTACCAAAAAACGGGATCCTAGGTCAATTGAGGCAAACTTGAAGGAACATTATTACAACCTGTTGGTTGGTGGGGGGGGGGGGGGGGAAGGGGGAGCCTTGGTCTACGGTTTAGTTTTTCTGTTTCTTTTATTAAGAATTTAGGAATGTGTATAAACATAGCTTAAGACAAAGACCACCATATTTCTGACAAAAACCAAGAGGAAAGCAAGACAATCAATACTGCATAGCAAATCAAAAGACTACAGTATAGTGCAATAAGATAAAGTAAACACATAGTGCTGTACAACATTTCACGTAAGTATAAGCAGCACACAAGACAAGCTTACACTTCTATTTCAGATATATATACAGGGTGTAATTGATACTACTAACATCTTGCAGGAGCAGCCACTAGTTACTGCCTAAACTGTTTTATTTCAGAACTACAGATTGACACAGGGGCTACATTATTATCTACATTATTTTAGTCATGGCCAATGCAGGTAAACTGCAGGAGACATCTACGCTTTTTTTTTAAACAAACAAACAAAACAAAGAACACACTACTTCAGATTTTGATTCAATATTCTTTAGAATCGATTTTAGTCCTGAGGGTAACGAAACACTACAGATTTTAGTTCAGAGGACAACAGTTTTACACTATTCCAGTTCAGACTGAAGATGAAATACAGAGTAAAGGCAACACTATTTAAGTTTGAACATTTGCATCACAGCATGCAAATCTAGAATAACTCAGTCAAGGGTATAGGGCCAGTGCTAAAATTAAAATGCCACTTCCTTTACCCAAGTCCAAGTGTAGTCAATTCCTGTCATAATTAGCACCAGCTGGGCTGGGATGGGATGAGATGGATAGTCGCTGAGAGCAGCTGAAAGTGGGGGAAACTGACAGCTATGGCAATGATAAGATTTAAAAAGTGAGGCATATCCTACATCAGTAGATCAAATCTTTACTTATTTAGTTCAAATGTACCACGGGGTATATAATCTTTGTTCAGACAGATACATTACAGAGTATATTCTACATATAATGAGATCAAACATACAGATACAGAGACAGGACTACTAATTTAGGAAACAGATACACAGAGCGAGCTTATGTTTCTCCTGACAAAAGAAGCCTCTTGTCTTTATTATTGAAATATAATTTTCTGGTCTCATCCCTTCTTGATAAAATCAAATCAGATAAACAGATTTTTTTTAAAAACCAAAAAACCTCAGTGCACAGTCTAAAAATGAACGTGTACACACCAGCGTACTACATACAATCTGCACTCTTCCCACGACAACATACAGACCCCCCTTACCCAGGGCGCTGACATTCCCATAGGCTGGCATGTCGTAGGAAGGTCGCCGCAGTCCGTCAGGAGTTGCTGACCCTGCTCCACCGAAGGAGGATGCAGAGGAAGGTGTGGAGGGGCCGGTGCGAGGAGAGAAACCGGCCTTGGAGGACGAGGAGTTGAGAGATTCTGTGCTGCTGCTTGTGCTTCCCACTTGTTCAAATCCTGAGGAGGAATAACAAGATCACATCAGTCCGTAAAACCTTTCCAAACAAGAGGGGCTTCATCAGAGTTTATGGTTAAACCTAACACTGGCCTAAACTTGGGCAGGGCACATAAAGGACATCTACAGTTTTTCCACAACTTAGCTTGCTTACCCTGCTCCGAAGGTCAATATGTTCTAAAATGGTTTTCTCGGCGAGAAGAGGCTAAGGACTTCGAACAGAGATATTGGATGATTCATGTGCTTTGACATGTTTCCCACTTGTTAAGCCAGGAATTTTTTCATCCTTATACCATAAAAATCATTTTCAAGAGGGGCTTCGATCAAGTGTTATGAAACCTGACAATGATTTCTACTTGGGCAGGATAAAAGACCATCTATCATTTAATACAAACATTACCTTTTTACTGTACATTTGTCCCTTCAATTCATCTTAAAAGTTGTCTCAGCTTTAGAAAGGCTAAAGCATTATCCAAAAGACAATGATCTGGTTAACACAAGATTACCTGATTCAACAAATAAGACAAAGTAATTTTTAGCATCTTCTAACCAAAAACAATTCATCTTTGGGCACTCAAGCTTCAACCAATTAAAGACAAGTGACAAGATGCTTCTAAGCATTATGCAGAAGAAAACCTAGCACAAAATCAAATAACATAAGTCTCAGCTTAACTCAATATCAAGCAATTAAGCAATGCTCTCAGCTTTGCCCTGAGAAGCTTAGTGAGATGCATGAGGATAAAAACATTTATTCACACTTCCACTTTCAACATAGATCATGCACAGATGCATTTGCAGATGTCCTTAGCATTCTATGCTGCTATGTTTCCTGAACAAAGAGAGTTAATCACAACTAGCATACCTTTTCTAAAGGCGTTTCAAAAAATGAATCAGTCACAACAGGTTTAAAAGGAAGCCTTAAAAATAGCACTGACTTCACTTGACTGCCCCACCCCAGAAATTTTCCGTGACTACATGTGCACTCTATACGCCAACAACCCGGAAAATTTCCGGGATTACGAACTGAAGTAAACAAGCCAGCTTCCTTGACTACCGTTAAAGGGAAAGAACTCAAAAATTATTGGAGATCACTCTCCTGTGGCTTGGCAACATCTAGCTGCAAAAACTGTGGCAAAAACGATCGTTTTTTAGCTCATATTTTGTGTTATTATGCATGACAGCTTGGGCAGTTCTTGTTCAAAATGGCTGACACTTCTCGTTGAAGGTATCAATAACTTTGCACAGCTGAAAAAGTGACAAATAAAACTTTAGATAATCCTGACAGTGATGAAAACGATCGTGGATGATTCAGGATATAGTGCATTTTTTTTAAAAAATACCAAGATTTTGCCTCGACTTATGTGTGACGTTATTGAGATGGGAGGTACTCAGAATGACAGTGGTGGTGAAGAAAGTGTATTTTTAGTCGATTTTTAACATTTTAAATATATTTTCGTAGTCAAATATCATGCCAACTAATTTGAGCTTGCCTCAAAGCAATCTACGATATATATATACTGTCATTGGGCAGACTACCAGGATTATTCATTTAGTAATTTCCTAGTAAGAGGAACATGAACATAACAAGTGGTACATAAGAATTTTATTCCCCGCCATACAGGGTGCACTTGCACTCGGCAGCTAAGAGGTAAAGGAAGAGAAGATAATCTCCACGCACCTTGGTAGACCTGGACAGGCCGAGGCCTTGCCCCCACACGCGCCTGACCCGCAGACCCGTGACCTCCGTACGACGACCGTGACGACGTGCCCCAGGAGGGCGATGACCCATGGTGGGAAGCCCCCTCACTGCCAAAGGAGGAGACCGAGGAGGAGGGCCTGGCCTGAGCAGGGGTGTGGTTCTCGTACACAGTGAACCGGTCCAGCGAGCTGAAGGCTGACTCTGGGGGCTGGCTGGCTGCCATTCGACCCTTGGGGTCAGGTGCCGCGTCGTCTTTCTCTGGGGGGTGACTGAAGATCTGTCAACACAGAACGATGATGTATATTCGCGCTCGTTCTTCAGCATGAGGCTACATTATCCTGTCTACAGAAAAAGGTTGTATAGTGAATCTTGGACGAAGCAACGAAGGCAGCCGGAATGACATGGGCCGAGCTGAAGAGGATCTCCCAAAACCAAGTTTGTTGGAGGGGTGTTGTTGCAGCCGTATGTTCTCCAAGGAACCAAGAGGCATAAGTCAAGTGAATCTTGAGATGAAGGTAAATGATTATGGTGATACAGCCATACAGGTTACATTGTGTTGTGTTGTATTGTACTGTACTGTTTTCATATTGTATACCACATTCAGTCACAGCAGCTTTCTCAGTGTGATATAAGGGCCGCTCTCCTAGGCAAGAGTGCATCACCCACACGAGCATCACCACCGATTTTTCAACACACACACACTCACTTACACACACACACTCACACACACACATACAAACATACACACACACACACTCTCTCTCACACAACACACACACACACAACACACCAACTCACTCACACACAACACACTCACTCACACACACACACTCACACACACACTCACACACACCACACACACACACACACACACACACTCACCACACACACAACTACAACACACACACACACTCACACACACACTCCACACCATCACACACACCACACACACATCACTCACACACACACACACACACACCACACACACACACACACTCATCCACACACCACACACACACTCACACACACACTCCACACACACACCACCAACCACCACACACACTCACCACACACTCACACACACACACTCACCACACACACACACTCACTCACTCACACACACACACACACCACTCACACACACAACACACACTCACCCCACACACACACACTACACACACATCACACACCACACACACATCACTCACCACACACATCACTCACTCACACACACTCACCACACACACACACACCACTCACTACTCACACACACACACACACTCACACACACACACACACACACACACTCTCCACCTACTCACACACAACACACACATACTCAACGAAAGTCCACCTACAGTAGACACAACAGCCATACAAGCACTACCTCGTCAAGTTTTATGAAGCTCACGAATGATGTCAGACCTTGACATATGGCTGCCTATGGTTTCTTCCTCTCGTCAGAGGGCCCAATGACATCCCAGGTTGCAGATTTTACTGTCGACTGTAACACTGAAATTTTTGCCATGTGTGTTTCTTCCTGAGGGGTCGATCAGTATAGAGTGGGCAGTTAACGTCGCTTTAAATCAGATTTTAGAAGTTTTATGTGCGATGTGTGTTGTTGTTTGTTCTGGTTTGGTGTTTTTGTGTTTATATAGAGTTTTGGGGGGAGTTGCTTTGCTTTATTTTTGGCTTTAAATCAGATTTCTTAGGAAGATTTTATGTGAGTTGTGTTGTTGTTGTTCTGGTTTGGGTGTTTTTGTGTTTATATAGAGTTTTGGGGGGTAGTTGTTTTGCTTTATTGTGGCTTTAAATCAGATTTCTTAGGAAGATTTTATGTGCGAGTGTGTTGTTGTTGTTCTGGTTTGGGTGTTTTTGTGTTTATATAGAGTTTTGGGGGGTAAGTTGTTTTGCTTTGTTTTGGCTTTAAATCAGATTTCTTAGGAAGATTTTATGTGCGAGTGTGTTGTTGTTGTTCTGGTTTGGGTGTTTTTGTGTTTATATAGAGTTTTGGGGGGAAGTTGTTTTGCTTTATTTTGGCTTTAAATCAGATTTCTTAGGAAGATTTTATGTGCGAGTGTGTGTTGTTGTTGGTGTTCTGGTTTTGGGTGTTTTTGTGTTTATATAGAGTTTGGGGGGTAAGTTGTTTTGCTTTATTTTGGCTTTAAATCAGATTTCTTAGGAAGATTTTATGTGAGTGTGTGTTGTTGTTGTTCTGGTTTGGGTGTTTTTGTGTTTATATAGAGTTTTGGGGGAGAAGTTGTTTTGCTTTATTTTGGCTTTAAATCAGATTTCTTAGGAAGATTTTATGTGTGAGTGTGTGTTGTTGTTGTTGTTCTGGTTTTGGGTGTTTTTGTGTTTATACAGAGTTTTGGGGGAAAGTTGTTTTGCTTTATTTTGGTTTGGATTTTTTACTTATACTTTGGTTTTTGTTTCTTTCAGGCCATACTCCAGCATATCAGTGAAAAAAATACTTTCCTTCCAAGTGTGCTAAATGTACACTGTACATGCGATACCCACTTTTTGTCTCGTCCACAAGACTACCATCAAGTGAATGGAAGGAAAAAGCCCAGCTTCCAAAGAGAACCAAACCCTTGATCTTCAGTTTTCTCGTAGAGTGTGTCACTGTTAGACCACCTACCTCTTCAAGTGACCAATCAGCAGTTCCAGCATGTCAAAGTTGGCCTTTGGAAGAAGGTAGCAGTATTTGTGGACATCCAGCTTCCGCAGGGTTTTAGATTCTTGTTCTGAAGAATAAACAAACGTAATCATATCAAGTCACAAACTATTCAACATACAACTGATTAGAATGGGAAAAAAGTAAAGCAATAATTTTTTTTTAATGACTTTTAAGTATATTTTGTTTATGATAGGAGAAAACACTGAGAATGTCTCTATGTATGTGAAACAGACACAGAGACAGAATACTAAGCGAAAGAGTAGAGACAGAAAGAGAGAGAAAGGACTCAACTTAGAATGCCAGCACACTCACATCTCTTTGTGTGTATCAAACATGCTGAGCATAAAAAAATGCATGTATTTGCTTCAAGGCTTTGTTTTAATCATGCTTCAAAGAATGTGAATCCATGCCTTTATTAGAAAATCCACTATCAAGAGTTGATTGTGCAATCTGTAGTATATAATCATAATGACAATACTAACAACTTACTTGCAGCTTTAATGAACTGATCGTGCAGTTTGAAGGTCATCAAGGGCTCTGGTAAAGACCTGAAATGAACAAATATATATATATATATATATATATATATATATAAATCATCTATCTATATCTATATACATATAGATAAGATACATACGTACATACGTACATACATACATACATACATATACAAAGCATTAGCCATTCTTGCATGAAGCAAGCACCATCTCTACTACCACCCCACCTACCCTCCCACCCCCACCCCTAAAAAAAACCCACACAAAAAACAATTCCTACAGCAGCAATCAAGGAAGCGTAATCATTATACTCAAACATTAACTCTAACAAAAATATACACATTCAACACATACTCACATGGAACTTCTAACAGAAAAGGTGCAGATGGTAGCTGTATATGAATCCTTTTCAGATATACAGTAGGTGTGTATGTGAGATTTACAGTGTGTGTGTGTGTGTGTGTGTGCGCGCGTTTGTGTGTGTGCGCATGTGTGTGTGAGAGAGAGGGGAGAGAGAGAGGAGAGAGGAGAAGAGAGAGAGAGAGAGAGAGAGAGAGAGAGAGAGAGAGAGAGGAGAGGAGAAGAGAGAGAAAAGAGAGAGAGAGAGAAGAGAGAGAGAGAGAGTGTGTGTGTGTTTTTTATTCTTTTATTTTGAGGATAATGGAATAAACACTCATGCTTTTTTTCATCCAGTCCCCATGTGTATGCAGTTTTGTAAATTTTGTCATCCATTCCCACCAGCACACAATGGCCTACTCTTCTGAAAAGAAGAACGGGTTTTAACATGTGCACAAGATGTTCTGCGTGTGTTCACACACAGGACCTCGGTTTATAGTCTCATCCCAAGGACTTTTGGGAAGAGTGGAGTCAGCACTGATGTTAACTCTGTGTGTGTGTGTGTGTGCGCGCGTGCACGGGTGTGTATGTGTGCCGCTCTCTCTCTCCCTCTCTCTCTCTCCTTCCATCCCCACCTGCTGCATTCAGGTAAGCAGGCGAATGATATATACACAGCTGGGTGACTGGAGGCATGCACACTAGTTTTTCCTCCCAATTTTTTTAATCAGCTAGTCATGGTCACCAAAAACTGTGATTTCCAAAGGTAAGGGAGGAACTGACCTGAGGTAGTTTTTGATGGCACTGGTGATGGTCTTGGTTTCCCACTGTGCAGGGTCATCAAAGCTCACCTTCTCTGTCTTCTTGGGATCTGGTCACAGAGTAAAATACAGGTAATCAGATTGTTTACTTCATTATTATGCGTCATGTTCAGACTGACTGCATTTTTCATGGATTAAGAAAAGGAAAACCTCTTCTCTGAAGAGATACAATAATACAAATATGTCATTTCTGTTTCTCAAGATATCCATGACTTTTGAGTATTCTACAGACATAACATACCCGGGAGCCGCTAACAATGGTAAGACAGGGCAGGCTGAGGGAGAGAGGAAGCGAGGAAGAAAATACAAATATGGGTAAAATGCAGGTGAAGGAAAGTGGAAAACAGAAAATAATGAGAAAAGTGGGGGTGACAGATGAGGGAGGATAATAGGACGGGCAAGGTATAATGATAAGGGTAAACAATCTACACAGATCATAAATCTGTTAAGATCAGTTTCAACAAATTCCTGACCAACCAATAAACCCAATGAGCAGTGAGAAACACTAAAATATTCAACACTTCAACATCTGACAAGATGAACTTCTTCTTCTTCCTTTTTTGTCATGTTTCTCCCAGGGGAGGTTTGACATTGATGAGCCTTCTCCATCTCTCTGTTTTGAGCTTCCTCCTTATTTATGCCCCTTTCTCTAAGATCATCTGCAACACAGGCAGCCCAAGTTTTGCTAGGTCTTCCCTTTGGTCTCTTTCCATACACTACGAAGTTCATTGCTCTTTTTATGATGTGGTGGTCTGCTTTCCGCTGAACGTGCCCAAACCATTCACAATAATTTCACAGTTTGCTTCATCTCAATCAAGACTGTCAATCCAAAACAGTTGCTTTCTGTCATACATTCTTACACAAAAACTTAATGATACAACTCCAACTATAGAAGACAAGACAATGCGACATACATGTTTAGAGAAACAGCAGCTTAATACACGAATACAAATGACCAAGGTTTGTTCACTTATTCTGTCAAAACACCTCATGACTCAGATTTCCATACACTCACTTGTTCATAGATTCTACCTAGAATGTCAGTTCTGTTATCTTTCAGTCAATATCTCCATCACTTTCAGTCCTTTTTTTCTGTGACTGTTTTGGCCTCTAGATTCTTTATCAATGTTTATTACACTGGCTGCAGTATATCAAAGGGGCAGCATTACTACTGCATGATTAGTCTCACAATCAATTTTTTTGTTTCCTCTGACATGAATAGCTACACCCTGCTTCATGCATGGCGAAGATGCACTGTTACACATTAATAGCAATCAGAAAAGATCGGAAGCAGAGACTACGTAAGACATAATGAGACTGGGAGTCTTTTTGTTCAGATTTTCAAACAGATTTTCACTTCCATGGTTTCGTAATCTTCAGCTTTCTCTCTCTCTCTCCCTCTCTCTCTCTCTCTCACTCCAGCTTATACCTCATTCCTACTTATATCTTATTCTTTTTTCTTTCAATGTCTGTTACACATGATTCTGAGAAAAGCTGGATACAAAAGCTAGTATTAAAATGCAACCACAAACTATAGACAAAACATACAAACTATGAATAAAACTTATGTATCCATGCATGACAAGCCAACAGCCAACTGACCACATCTGCCAGTACACAAGTCATAAACATACCTAGGACTGTCTTGAGGAGGTTGGTCACTTTGGAGTTGACCCCCACCATTCTGTACAGCCCCTGCTCATGAAGACCTGTTTCACACAACAAGGGAGATGCAGGCTGTCATCATTACCTTTTAAAACACACCCATGCAATGACTAGGCCTTATAGACTACACACACACAAAATTCTGACCAGTAGATGCAAGTAATGTTCCATACAGACATCCACATCAATACAGCAGATGACGTAGTTAAGACAGTAAACTTGTCATTTGAGCCCACAGTACGCTAACTGTGGATAGATGCTAGGTGGAAACTAAATCTTCTGGTGATTTATCTCTGCCAGTATTCAGACCCTTACTCTTTCTGTGGATAGTCCCTGGTAGGATTAGCACTTCTTTACATCTGTGAGGTGAAGAGATTCATGTTTTCCTTTTCAATGTTTCTATCTCAAAAGGTTTTCCAACTCTCATAAAAACCACTCATAGTACAAATGGGATCTATCAAATAAATTTTCTTTAAATCAAAACCAAGTATAATAAGTATGTGTCAAAGGAACATTTCCTTACACACACACACACATACACACACGCATATGCATACGCACACACACACATACTTCTATCAGTTGTCTTTAATATCAAATATATAAGATCATCAGAACAGCTGCACATTTCCTCTGATTCAAGAGTTATTCCTAGTAGTTTGTCTTTATCTCTCACCAATAACTTTTCTCAAATGGAAGACCAAAGAAATACCTATGGAAGACAAAAACTTATGAGATTCTTGCTGTATCATATGTCTGTTTTTATATTAAAAATAATTTCAACACACACAAAAAAAGTACCTCTCGTTTCCAATGCTGCAATGGCCTTTCTCATGAAGTTGAAGCCTGTCTCATCAAGCACAGCTGGAGAGAGAAAAAAAAATCATACATTTTTATTGCCTATAAATGAGTTTTTAAAAAGAAGAAGAAGACAAATAGCAATGGATAGTGTGTGTGTGTTTGTATATATGTTGGTGTGTGTGTGTGTGTGTGTGTGTGTGTGTGTTGTGTGTGTGTGTGTGTGTGTGTGTGGAGGGGGGTATGAGTGAGTGATTAAGGGAGTAAATGAGTGACTGAGTTAGCAAGTAAGCAAGTGTACATGGGTGATCAAGTGAGAGAGAGAGCGAGAGAGAGCTTTCTTGCATACATACTGAATATCTGTGTGTTCATATATATCTATATCTATATCTATATATCTATATCTATATATATACACACACATATATATACATACTGAATATCTGTGTGTTCATATATATCTATATATATCTATACACACACACACACACAATATATATATATATATATATATATATAAAACGTTCTCACAAAACCAACATCAGTACACATTAAGCCTTCTGCACTTACTGTCATCGGTCTTGACTTTTGGCTGATGGTAAATCTGCACACAGGAAATAACTTGTCTGTCTTTTGTCAAATCACTGACGCACGCACACGCGCGCATACACACAGACACACACATGTACGCACACATGCACGCACGTACACACACACACACTGCAACTTTGTACCATAATCAGATAAAAAGAAAACCTTAGAGCAGTGGAAATATGATACAATTATTACAAATTCTCACGACAGACATCTAAAGAATACCAAACACTCCCTCTGAAAGATACAACATTGCGTTAAAATAGAAATTCAACAATGACACAATAATGGACTGCTGAGAACCATGATCCAACGACTAAAATTCAAACATGACATACAGTAAAATATGACACAAATAACCGTAAGATACTTCAATGATAAAACATCTATATCCACCATTCTGACAATAATCACTCTTTTGTTCTGCACTCCTCTTTAAAAAATATCTACAATCCAATATAAGTCTCCCTCTCTGAATCCTGAAGCCAAAATACTCACTGGTTCCCGTCCATCCATAGCATCCAGCCAAAGTCTCCTGTCATCATCTGAGAGTGCCTGCAGTGTCATCGTTCCTTGTCTGAAACACAGACACAAGAAATAGGTGTTCAGAATTCTTCATTACACGACAGATCACACAAATACTGTAAACTTACTTTGGGGAGAAGATACCAAAAATATACAACCTACCTCAGGTAAGACAAAACACACAAAAACACCAAAAAAGGCACCAGCTTAATTCGCTGAAGAGTAAAGAAATCGACTGACTTTGGAAGAAAGTTCCCTATCTCAGTTCTTTCCCTGTTGTAAATATTACCCTCACTCACTGAATTCTTTCAGCATGGTTTACTTTCTAACTTCTTCATTTATACGTATCACACTTTTGCCTGCGAAAGATGACCATTTTCCTTTTTTGAGAGCATGTCTTACAACCTCAGGTTGGTTTGGTCTTGGTTAGATTTTTTTTAAGACTCCATCTTTTTTCTTCTTGTAGCCTTGACATTCACAACTGTCACAGATTTTGATATTTATTTCTTTCTTTATTTATTTATTATTTTATATCGAGGATAATGGAATAAGCACTCATGTGCTTTTTTACATCCAGTCCCCGTGTGTATGCACAGCATACATTCAGAACAGGTATGTTAGCTTTTTCACTAAACAATCACATGGTATCAGCGGTTTTACTGTAATATTGAAACAGAATAGACGATATGGCTGTTTTGTTAAGCTACACATATTTTCAGCAATGAAGTACACCAAAGACATACCTTTCCTTCACTGTGATGTCAAAGCAGAAACGCCTTTCTATTGTTTCAGCTGCCCGTCTGCAAGATAAAGCATTCAAATAATGATACAGCTATACAAGCATTACGAAACTGTTCAATACAGTATTACCATATCAAATGCAGAAACCATGACCATATAATAATAATAATAATAATAATATATGGAATTTATATAGCGCTGAATCTTGTAAAAAACAAACAAATCGAAGCGCTTGCACTCAATCATTTACAGGCATGCAACTCTCCTTAAACATAATGAGAAATCCATGCGCGCGCACTACGCACGCACACGCACGCACACACATACACACACACACACACACACACACACGGAACTACACTTAGACGGTGAAAGATGCTGTTGAAAATTAGGGACAGATATGTGGGGGGAAAGTCTCAGGTAGGAAATAAGTGTGTTTTGAGGCTGGATTTGAAGGAATCAAGTGAAGGCTTTTGACGAAGTGAAAGAGGGAGGTCATTCCAGGTGGATGGACCAGAAACGAAAGGAGCGACGGCCAAAGTGGTTTGTTTGAATCTGGGTGTTCGAAACCAAAGTATCTGGGCTTGATACGAAGGAACGGGTATGGTGTCGTTCGTGAAGACAGTTCACAGAGTAAGATGGGTGATATTTTGTGGAGACATTTGATAAATTGTATTGGATATAACTGCAGTCTTTGTGAGACAGCACCGTAGGTCGACAGAACGAGAAGGTGTGTTCAGACTTTTTTCTTTCATAGACCAGTCAGCTGCAGAGTTTTGTATGCGTTGAAAGAGATAGATATGGCTGGTAGGCATGAAACAAATTTACAGTAGTCAACGTGAAAGAATAGAGATGTACCTTACTGGAAGTTAATCAGTGGACAGATACTTGCGAATCGCTTACGCGCCGTAATTGATAGTATGCAATACTGCAGGTTCGGTGATGAATATTTTCAAAGAGAGTGTGTTGTCAAGAACTACTCCTAAATACTTCACAGAGTTGGACAAAGGAACATAATTTTTCAAAGATTAAGATGTACAGATAGGTTCTCTCAGACAAAAATGAAAATACAAACAGAAGGATATTTTGCATTTTATAAATATTATCACAAGTAGCAATGGATGCATGGCACTTAACTGTGCACACACACAAGTACTCATGTATGAGAGAACACGCACACATACATGCACGCACACCACATTTTTCCTTGTGTTTCACCTGTCAAAAATTCATAATATATCAATATTAACTTTCAAATAAAATCTATCTCAGGAGTCAGAATGCAGCTGCCTTAATGGTGGACAAAACCAGTCGCATTCGCAAAACTCTCACCATTGGTGAACTTCGGACTTCTAACCAAGGAATGAACAAAAATTTTCAATGATAATAAAAGAAAAAAAAAGAAAAATCTGTTACAAAAACAAAAGAAACCAGGTAGAAAGAACAAACATTCTTAAAATGCATAATCTTTTTATCAGATTTTTTCTTCAATCATCTGAAAATGCAATAAACAATGGTGATGAATAAGGTGGACTAGGGCTAAAGATTTGTTTAAATCCAAGAAATACGTGATAAATAGAATAAGGCAAGACAGTGACTTCAATATAAATAAAGATAACAAAAATAGGTGACAAAAAGAATTCATGAAAGGCAAGTCATGGACTAAACTACCAATATAAACCCCCAGTAATAGATGATATGTTGAAGAGGGCACGATAGACTAAAGTACAAAATAAAGATATCCCAGAAATAAGAGATAAACAGGAAAGGGTAGGATAGGGACTAAAATGACGAATAAAGACCCAAGTAATGAACGTGATGAATGGGAGGGAGGCAGGAGGAGGACTAGGGCTAAAATGTCCATATTCTTACCTGACACAGGTGTCCAGAGTCAGCTGCTCTGGGTCACTCTGCAATTCAACACCACGCCAACATTTAAAACACTTCACAACTGCTTTATCTTTGCACCTTTTTCACATGCTTCGTAAACAATGTACTTACTCAGGAGGAGCAATTATCTTTTATTAAGGTATACAAAACACTCTAATATATTCTTGTTTCTGAGGACAAAAAAACTGATGCCATGTCCCTGACCAGAAGCTGAATCCACATCAAAGTCTTGTAAGTGACTGACAAAAACAAAAAAAACACACACAAAAAATCCTAAGTACAGAAATGATCATTACAGAAATACCAACTTACTTTCTTTGGTGAGCAGAGTACTTTAAGATACAGACTGACTACATAAAATGGTGATGCGGTGAAAAGCATAAGTAAGTTTATCCTGTACAGTTAGAACTTCTGCTTAGCTACATAAAATCTCTAAGCCTAAGGTTGATGTAAGTTTACATGATGTTGGCCGATTAGTTTTACATGCAAGAAGAAAATATGCCTCAGTTTAACATCTTTTTAAGTTGTTGTTTTTTAACAAACAAGTGTAATAACAGACAAAGAGCTTTGGGAAAACTGACATCACATGGGATTGCCAACAACAAAATTTTTTAGTACATTTCAAAAAATGCCCCCCAAAAAGCCATTATAGATCTACGTTAAACAAGGAGGAGAACACATCATCTCCAGGAGAGTCAACAACCATTCTCACAAACCACTACTTCCATGCTCAAGTCATTTCTACATTGTCAATCACTGTATTGCACCCAAAAAAACCCCAATAAACCAAGAAAACAAAACAGGCTGGAACATGTTAACATAACGGTTAATTATAAAAATATGACAGGTATATATGTGATTTAGTTACATAACAAAAATACTGTGCTCCTTTTTACATCTGTCTTGAAGGAGAAGTAGCAAGTGACAAAATCATCTAGCAAGAGGCAGTGTTTTGTTCTTGGCTGGAAGAGCCAAAGACTTCAACAGCACCAAGTATGTGCCTTACTATAGAAATGTATTCTGCGTCCCCTCAAAACCTTAGGAACTTGATACCTGGGCTTGCCATGCCATTTTTTTTAAAATTATTACACAGTTTTTATTATTTAAACCTTATTTCTTGTCGCACCCTTCATGACAGTCTGTTGTTTCACTTTATCAACAGTGCTTGCTATTTTCTTGTATAAAACTTTTTAATATTGCCATTTATATTTCTTTTTTTTTTAGTAAAGCACACTTCGGCACACAAACACACACACACACAAACACACTTACACACATTGCCATGTACACCCGTTTTTTCTTTATTCAACTGTACATATGATCTACAAAAGTAGTTAGCTATCCTCTGAGCAGTGCTCCACAGATTTGCAGATTCCTCCACAAAGCAGAGCAATGTATATATACATATTGTATGTATATATGTCATTATGACAAAACAATCCATTCAGCCGGCTCAAACATCATCACAAATATCAAAGCACAAAATAAACATATTTTCACCCCTTTTTTTGACCAATAATCATGCAACAATATCAAAATGGTTTTTGTTTTGTTTTTTGTTTCTCTGCTAGAGCTCTTGTGTTCACCAATGGTGAAAGTGTTGCGCATGCACCTGTTTTATTTCCCACTATAAAGGTAGCCGCATTATAACTTCAAAAAAACAATTGAGAATTGACTCTACCAATTTTGCCAGGACAGTCGAGAAGTACCTCCCTGCTCTTTTCGATTTTTAACTGTCACAGATTCTTTTGATGTGCACAAGTCCATACGCACACAGGTCCGACTGGTTAAGAGTCTCCTCTGGAAGACTTGATATTCAGTTCAATTTTCCCATCAAACTGGAAAGAAAGTGCAAGGCTGGAAATCGAACCCACAACCTCGCGGTTTTCTTGTTGGCAGGCGAAAGTTTAAACCATCCTGCCACCTTCCTTCTTGAAAATAATGCTTTTGCTGCTATGTCCCAACATTTATGAAGTATATGTCATTTTATGGCAAGCTTTTGAAAGAATAAAACAAAAATTTGAAAACATATTTTTGTTTGTTCAATATTTGTAGAATATATTGCTGAAAATATCCTTTGATCACCACTGATGAAAAAAAAATCAAGGGAAAAAAGTTATGGGAATAACATGACAATATCTGTCATTTTCAACAAAACGGGGTGCGATCATTTAGAGACTGTTACCAGTGTTAGTCGAGACTTTCACTGCCTCTTCAGATTAATATAAAGTTGTGACAGGATGCATGCAGGGAAAAAAAAACCCTGTTGACATACAGAGGAACATGCTTCCAAAAATATTCTATACAATGTCGTCAATACAAATCTAGTATGAATGTAGTAGTATGCCAAGTGAAACTCAAATCTAAGAAGCATGCAGTCCAACACATTAACATCTACAAGAACATGTTTCAGAGACCTGTGTTATATACAAGTGTTAAAAAGAATTCAAGAAAAACAAGAACAGAACAGAAAAGAAGGAAGACAGACAAACTGGCAGCAGTACTAAACTGAGAACATGTCCAGTTTGAACTGAAATCTGCCCAGTTTTTACTACTTCCAGTAATCATTGTCAAAAGATCTATGGAATTTTACATAAAGATCTGATGGTCATAAAACAAAAGGAATACTTTTATAATAGAAAATGTTATACCATGCAAACAGCACATGCACAAGAAATAGTTCTCTATGTTACTAAGGTCTCCATTCTAACTGATTCAGACACACATTGGGGAGCAAAATAACCTAGTGGTTAGAGCATTGCAATCGAGATTTGACGGCCAGGGATCAAGAAGGTTTGAGCCGAGACGCTGTTCAAGGAATTTTTTCTCCTGAAGTTAACATCAGTACTGACTCCACTCCCCTGAAAAGTCCTTCAGATGAGACTATAAACCAAGGCCTAGGGTGTGAATGCAGGCAGAATATTTTGTACATACATTAAAACCAGTTCTGCCTTTGAGAAGAGTAGGCCATTCGTGCTAGTAAGAACGAATGACAAATTGTTGTTTTTTTAAATGCGTGTACATTGGTGTCATGTTTAGACATATATATTTAGAATGCAACTACCTTAACTGTGGGCAAAAACAGTCACATGTACAAAATTCTCACAAACTACTGGTGAACCTCAGACCTCTAGCTGAGAAATGGGGGAAGACACACACTCTTATGATGAGGGATTAAACGCACTAACAGATTAAAGGAGTTAACAGAACACTTACAAGTTTGCTTTTTTTTTTCCAAATACAGCACAAGATTTGTAAACGAAAGCACTTGTGTTATCTTGATTAAATCATAACTGGCAATCATACTGTATCAGGCATAGCAAAATGACTGATTTTTCATCTTTCCTTGATATATTCTTTATATCATTAGGTGTGGTTTTCTTTACAGTCTTATATCAAATGTACTGTTCCTTTCCAAAATCAAAAAAAAGCATAACCGTTGCAGAGAACAATATTTTTCTGAGTTCTATATCTTTGTGCATTCCCCTCCCCCACCTTCTTTTTCTAATTGACCTTCTTTTAAAATTTCTTTGCACATAATGTTTTGAGGTATCTCTTTTTAGATGTTGTACAATAGAACTGTCTGTGATGCTGCAGCTTCCTTGTTGTACTGCATAGAAAATGGAATAACCATAGATGAGACACCAAAAAAACCACAGTTCTAAACAAAAACAAAAACATGCCCAGACTATTGAGCTATAACAATAATAAATAATAATAATAATAAAAATATGAGTGCATATATACATAACAAATTTAAAACAAATCATTAATAACAGTACTCACAGAAAGCCTGGCCATCTGATTTTTTTGTCAGGAGAAACAATCAGTCATTCACTTTATGTTATTTATCTCTCTCATCATTTGAATGAAACGAAGTGTGATTAAATCACTTACAGCCGCAAAGTCTAAGTTAAAAAGTGGGTTAAACTACTGCATTCTAGTTAGATTTTTAAATTGCACACACCTTACGATTAGAAACAAACTGTATCTGTTGATATAGGATGATGTTTAGTTCTTAAAAATCATAAGTCTATCTAAATACAGTTAAGTGCACTATTCACCATTGCTTGCCAAGTACACGTGCAAATCAGAATATTTCTTCAGACGGATCATCATCTAAACTGGCAGAGGGTGAAAATATCCAGTCAGAGGGCAACCCCAAGTGGCAGAGACGGCACTACCCCCAGATATGGGAGTGTGCTATTCAAGCAGGCTTAGATCAAATGGTGATTCTACCCTGGACAGGCAGGGTGGGAAGGTAGGAGGCATCGTTACACAGAGTAGTCTTTGGGTCTTCCATGTTAGATTCCCATAGGTTCAGAGCTTTAGTTTGATGAACCTGTATAACCTCGGATCTTTCAGAACATGTGCTTGTACATGCATGTTCAGATATTCAGAGGAGGAGTAGGCCATTGTGTGCCGGTGGGAACAGATGACAGAATTTACAAAACCGCATACACACAGGGACTGGATGTAAAAAAGCACATAAGTGCTTATTCCATCATCCTCGATATAAAAGAAAAAAAAAGAATAAATATTTGATGGGTTCAGTTCTGATCAGGTATACAACATGCGAGCGTCATGAAAAATGCTCCAATTTGAATTTCAACTCAACAAATCTTTTTTTTTTCTTTTCTTTTTTTGGCGTAAATGACAAATTCAGGTCTATCATCAAGAACCCAGGAGATGGAGGGAGAAACAATAGGAGAAGTCGGATCCACCTCCATCCACAACTTAACATCACATACAATCATACACACACAATTTTCCTTCTCATCAAAACACTATATCCAACCAAGAACACCTTGGCTCAAATTACGACCTGTTCTCAAGTAAGCCGTCCACTGTTTATAATACTGTTCCCTCTGTTAGTAAGACAAACACCTTCTTCACACAAGGGCAAAATTCCACTGAAATTGGAAGAAATCCAAACAGTGACAAAAAGTAGAAGAGGGGAAAAATGGGAAGCAGCAGAAGAGAAGAGAAGAGGAGGAAAAGGAGGAGGAGCAGAAGAAGAAGATGAAGGAGAAGAAGGACAACAACATTGACAGGGTCATACACAGATACACCTGGTCACACACACACAAATCTAAACGTTCTTACCACTTTGCCTCCAATCTGATTGTACAGTATCATGTAAAATTCCTTTGTATCCTTCTTGTACTGGCAGTAGTACTTGGTCCATGTTGTGCTTAGGGCCTCTGTGTTGAAAAAACAAACAACAAAAAATGGGATAGACTTCAAGTATGTACGCTTAGTTGTGCTTGGACATAAAGATTTTTCATTCATTTGTTTGTTTGTTTGTGGGTGGGCAGGTAGGTGAGAGAGCGTGTATGCATATGCGCGCGTATGCGTGCGTGTGTGCATGCATGCATGTGTGTGTGTGCGTGTGTGTTGTGACAGTGAGTGAAAGAGAAAGTGTGTGCATGTATGCATGCAAGTGTACAAGCGTGCATGCCTGCATGGATGCATGCCTGTGTCAAGAAGCCAAAAGAAAAAACCCCAAACTACCAACTACAGGCTTACTTTTCTCCAGGAGGTAGAGATAGCCTTGTCTGGTAAATCCTTTCAGTGTACTGGACTGGTCCATGGGTTTCTGAACACATCAGTCAGAAACAAAAATATGATAACAATTAAAATTTCCATAATGAGTTAGATACAACTAGATATACTACTCTCTTAACAATAATAATGACGTACAAGCTGTCTTTAAAAAAGCTGCTGATTTGAATGACAAATTATGCCTGTGATATCCCCTTACTGCTAACATGGCATCCTCCGTATAAAATTTGTCATTCTGCACTACTAAGACATGTATAATACTCATATTGATTCACAGGCTGAAATAGTCATAGTGTGATCAACATTAAAAATATTCAAATATCAAAATGACTATATAACCTACAAATGATCGAAGTATGTGCTCACAAGCATCAGCACATCCAAGCTAGTGTGGATGAATATGTATGAAAGTCCACATGTTAGCATGCTTCAAACAAGCATGAAAATAAGTACATGGCCTGTAAATGAGGGCATGCTCTCTGTTCTTCTCCTCTTTCAAATTTCCACAAAAATTAAATGAATTATAGAAAAGAAAATTTATGATTTTTTGTTTAATTCACAATGTCAGACTTGCACAGCAAGTTGTCTGAAGTTCACAATAAAGGTTAACTTCAAGTCAGAATGAGAAAATGCTCCTATTTTTTACTATGAAGTCATACTGTGCATAACTCTGTGGTATGGTTCATTTCTTTATGTTTCCAATAAAGGTTAACTTCAAGTCAGAATGAGAAAATGCTCCTATTTTTTACTATGAAGTCATACTGTGCATAACTCTGTGGTATGGTTCATTTCTTTATGTTTCCAATAAAGGTTAACTTCAAGTCAGAATGAGAAAATGCTATTTTTTACTATGAAATCATACTGTACATAACTCTGTGCCATGATTCATTTCTTTATGTTTCCCTCTGCTTTGCAATTTGGCCAGCATATCTCTAACTTACAAACGTATAAAAAATTCACACATAATTATGTACATTGTACCCAGAGAATCTAAAATTAACATGGATAAAAACAACACAAACAACAAGAATAACAGAACTATCTACCGACAACCGACTGCCCCCCCTTCCCCCCCCCCCCCCCCCCAAAAAAAAAAGACGAAGAAAGGAGAAAACTTTTCTTTCCAGTTTTTGAAGTTACTGAACTCTTCACCTATTTTCGATATACAAATAAGACAACCACAACAAATTCTTGACTTACCCATCTAATAAAAAGACACTTGTACAAAATCAAACAAGCATGCGCAATGATACAAAACATAAGTAACACATGACGACAGACACAACTACTGGAAAACTCAACTTGAAATGAAACAACACTCTTAAACCGAAACGCCCAAACCATCTGATCGTAGTAAAATCCCTTGTTTCTCCATTCAAAACTTAAATTTGCAGAATACAAAATTCTTGATATCAAAACAATCTGTGCTCACTAGTTGCTTGATCATATGCTCCCATTTTTGTTTTAGGAGCTCCTCTCGTTTGAAATCTCACAGAATAAACAGAAACTGAAACAATGTGTCTAACTTTTTATATAATTGTATAACCAAGAGATGTGCAAGTTTTAGCACATCTCCAAGAAAAACAACTGTGAACAACTTATTTTCAGGTTTAAGAAAAACACAAACTTTTCTTGTTTCCTGTCACGGAAAAGAGATGCTGAATTGAAGTTCTTCGTCTTCCTTATTCATGTGCATTGCTTTCAGAACTGGATTTATTTTATGTTGATATATATTTTAACAAAAGACAATCAATTAAAGAGAAAAAACTTGCAAAACACAAATAAACAAAGATGCATTATTTCTATGCTGCTCTAAAAACATTTTTCTCCCTGGAAACAAATGAAAACTGCCACTATCAACTAAACTTTGAACAAATAAACACACACACATACACAAACATACATATACACAAGAAAATATACACATGAACATGCACCCCCACACATCCACACAAAAAAGGTCAAAGTAAAGTTCCATTTCAATTCAGAACAGCACATCAAAAAAGACATACACAAAAACTCAATGCACAACACTAACAGACATCTTCTGGCACATTACAACAACCAATGACAAACATAAAGCCCAATCATCACATATTTCAACTGAAATAAATGAATAACCAACAAAAAGACACAGTAATTTGTCAGCTTCATTGTTACAATCGCTCCTTACCCAACATGCTGACTGCACACCAAATAAAACAGATTTACAGACAGGCTCAACTAGATGGATCAGTGATTTAGTGACGCTTATATGGAAAGTAGGTATCATCCCTGTTTGAACTCAAATACCCCCCACCCCCCTTGACCTTGCAAGGTAGTCTGGGTGCTGGTCTTCCAGATAAGACAATAGACCTAAGGTCACATATACAAAACACATTTGGCGTATGTGAAAGAAGCCATAGCTACAAGAATTGTCCCTGACAAAATTCTGTCCAAAGAAAGCCATTCTAACTGGGATATAGATACACATACAGACAAGATTTTTCTTGTTAAATAATGGGTGGCACAATCTTGTAGAGGTTCATTCTCTACCCAAGGAGGGCAGCCCAAATTTCACACAGAGAAATCTACTGTGACAGAAAATGTTATAATGTACTATATACAACACAATACGCTAATGCAAAGTATCAATACCAGACAAGCAAAATTTACCAAGCCATGACTGAGTATGTTCAACTTTGTATATCAACTAGATTATACATAGAAAATTGAAATAAAACAGGATACTAAAAATAACATTAAAATCGACCAATGGGCATGTACGTGACACTACCTGTAAAGGTCACATTAAGTGATAACAATACAATATGATACAACACAATACAATTTGACACAAATCAACAGAGTACTTCCCAGATACCATGCCAAAAATTTGCTGAATAATATACTGCCCAAAATTGACTTTAAAAACCAAACCATAAACTAATCCCATGGCATTTTTCAAATAAGCATCTAATTTTTTTTTTCTAAATGAACTCAACTCAGCAGCTATCTCAACAAAAAACCTGCAAAAAAAATTTCCTTCATATAATCTGTATGTAAGCAACCAGACAGACAGATACAGAACACACACAGAGAGACTGAAGTAGTTGAAAAGGATTGACAACTCACAGTGCCACGGGTCTCCAGCATTTTGCTCATCAGTCTCTGAGCTTTTTCCCTTGTGCTTTCAAAGTTTTCCCGTGTCTGTAACCCATTCCATTTTTTTTTTTTTTTAGTGATTTGGACAAAAACTTTTATTGTCTGCATGATATGCAAAACAACAAGAAGCTTACTCTCTTTTCTTAGGTACCTGGTTGTTTCCACCAACTTGATAGACTTAACTGGTTACTTTCATAAAGAACAACAAAAAATTCACTTTCTACATCAACAGCTTAGTCATTCCCGACTCCCATCAATGCTTGGATCTGCTCATCTTTATTTCACATTTTCCTCTCAACTGTTTTCTGAATGTCCCATCAAAATCAGAAACTTATCTTCTTTACACCATTTTTGTTGATAGACTTACATTCCTTTTTCCACACATTTTGTGTTCTCTTCTCAGTCTTTAAGTATTAGTTCTTACAATCTGTCTGTTGTTGTCTAATCTCATCAATAAATGATGCACAGAAAATCAAACTGGCTTTTATTTCAAAACTTCTACTGAATATCTCAAAATTTGCCTTCATTTTTATAGACAGGGAGCAAAAATAAAGTGTACAAACTAAAATTGGGTACACAACTGAAATCACTTTCTGCTTCAATTATTACCGTTTGAATGTCCTTCGGATGAGACTATAAACCGAGGCTATGTGTGCGAATGTATGCAGAACATCTTGCGCACACGTTAAATCCTGTTCCGCTTTTTGAAAGAGTAGGCCATTGTGTGCTGGTGGGAACAGACGACAAAATTTACAAAACCGCATACACACGGGGACTGGATGTAAAAAAGCACATGAGTGCTTGTTCCATTATCCTTGATATAAAATAAAAAATTCATTTGAGCGCTTTGATTTGTTGCTTTACAAGATTCAGCGCTATATAAATTCCATACATTATTATTATTATATTTTCATTATTGGTCATATCAAAAGCAAAACTGGTAACCACAAATCACTTCCATGTACCTGTTCAGGAGATACAAGCATAACCAATAAGCTGCATCTGAGTATTTAAAGTTTACAGTTAATATTACCGTTTGAAGAAGGAGGCGCAGGTATGTATCATTTTGCTTGAACTCTTCAAAACTGTCGTAACCTGCAACAACAACAAAAACATTTAACATTAACTTTACCCCCATCTGAAGTCTTCATGATTTATCTCAAGACTGCAACATTGATTTTCTGGGAGCATGTTTTACTCTTATGAAATTGCCATACACTGCAAGAGCTAAATAAAAGTGACAGCATAATAGCCAACGTACAGGGCAACCCCTAAAATCTACTGTTTCCAAATCTTAACCATAGCATCAACAGTTTTCAAGCATTTAAAAAAAAATACATTGAGCTTTCTGTTGCCCAGTTGTAGATTCCTTGTTTACTGAAGTGTTGGCAAAGCCTGTAGGCACCAAACACACTCACCTTGATGGTAGAAAGTCAGCCATCCCCACATATAGCCCAGCAACTGCAACCAATATCAAAGGTCACAATTCAGAACCGGTCTCTTTTCTTTCAATTCATACTTTTCATTACACCGTGTGTGTATGTCTGTGGATGAAGGGGGAATGATGTATCAGAGTACATGTGTGTTGTAAGTGTGCAGGAGGCTTCACACTTATTGTAAAACAAAGCTGTAAATACACAGGGACTGGATGTAAAAAAAGCATATGAGTGCTTATTCCATTATCCTTGAAATAAAAGAAAAAAAATTTTTAATAAATAAATAAATTCCTTGGGCTGTTGTTGAATTTTTTTATGGATATAGCATTTCAGATTTTTTTTTTAATAATCATCTCTATCATGTTCACATGAAGATCTCAATGTCTAATCTGCTTATAATAATGGTATTTATATACCGCTGAATCTTGTAAAGGAAACAAATTGAAATGCTTGCATTCAAATCATTTACACACATGCAAACATCCACAAAATATTAGAATTAACATATATCAAATTTATGCTCACACACACGCACGCACGCGCACACACACACACACACACACATGTACGCACACGCACACAACACACACAACATGTTCAGGTAGGGTGGTGGAGATAAAGGTGGCTGTTGAAAAGTAGAAAAGACATGAGGGTAAGACATCAAGTAGGAAATAAGTGCGTTTTGAGGCTGGATTTGAAAGTGTCAAATGTAGGCTTTTGGTGAGGGACAGAGGAAGGTCATTCCAGGTGGATGGACCAGAAACAGAAAGGTGTCGGCCAACAGTGGTTTTCTTAATCTGGGTGTTTGGAAGCGCAGAGTGTCAGCGGCTGAACGAAGGGAACGAGATGGAGTGTACAGGTGGAGACAGTTACAGAGAAAAGAGGGTGCAGATTTGTGGAGACATTTGAAACAGAGGGTATTAATCTTATACCTCACTCTTTGTGAGACAGGCAGCCAGTGAAGAGATCGCAAAAGAGGAGTGATGTGCTCATATTTTTTCTTTCTCAGGACTAGTCAAGCTGCAGAGTTTTGTATCCGTTGAAGAGTGGATGGATGATGCTGGTAGACCAGCAAAAAGAGAATTACAGTAGTCCAAATGTGAAAGAATTAGAAATGTGACAAGCTTGGATGTTGCATCAGTGGACAGATATTTGCAAATTGTGCTTATGCGACATAATTGATAGTAGCAAGACTGGTCTGGATGATGAATGTTTTTCATAAAGAATTATTATTTATTATTATTATTATTATTATTATTAGTTGTTGTTTTGTTGTTATCATCATCATTATTATCATTATTATTATTATTATTAATCTGCTTATGACATAGTCTATCGGTTATAGCATCAAACTCACAACCTGTTGGTAATTTCCAAGTGTAGGTTTCAATTTTTGCTGACCCATGACCATCTGAGGGGAGTTTTCCCCTGGAGTTAATATTTGTACCTAACTCCACTCCTCTGGAAATCCTTCAGATGAGCTTACAGACCCAAGGCCTGTGTGCAAACACATGAAGAACATCTCGGACATACATTAAAACCCAGTCCACCTCTCGTAGAAGAGAAGACCAGCTGTGGCTGATGGGATGGATGACACAAACGTACCCTGCATGTACCCTGCTACCTGGAAAGGAACTGGCCAAGCCAGGTCAACAATCACTGAAGTAAGACTTTACAAAATTAAAATGCGATATTCAAACAACAATCCTGACATGCTTATTTATATCATATCCCCCCACTTCTTCTACCTAACTGATCAACAAAGAGATAGCATTGTTTTCACTTACAATTTCAACAAATTCAAATTTCTTTTTCTCCTGTGCCTCTTGGAGCTTGAGCACATACTTCATAGATGCCTGATAAAATCCTCGCTTCTCCATCTCTACCTGAGCATCAGCCTGCAACAATCACAATAACATCAGAACAAACAAGCAAACACCCAAATCAAACCAACAGCTACCATTCAACTCAAGAAATAAGGCAAGTTTGATAACAACCAAAGTTGCCCAAAACAGAATTTTCCCAAAATTTAAAATTTTTTAAATGTTACTATGAGATAAACTTACAAAAAGGTCTTAGAGGCTCAGCCTCAAATTCTTAAAATAATACGATGTACCACTAAGTTTCCACTGGCTAAAAGAAAGAAAGAAAAAGTTTCCACTGACCATTGAAGGGAGTATCTCTAATACAACCCCAGATATTTCATGCATACATGTACACTGACACAGACTGTTTCCAAACAAAATTCAATGCAGATGGCATAGGAAAGCACCAAAAGATTTCTTTACTATGATTATATTACAGTATTAGCATAAAAACAATTTTAAGGCTACGCTACTCTAGAAAGTGGCAGAATGTTGACATATCAAAAAGGAAAAGCTGGCGGGAAAACAGGGAAAGGGGAAAGGGGGGGGATAGATTACAAAGCCTTTTTGTAACTCAAAATCCAGTTTGGTTACACATGCCACCTAACCTCTCACCCTCCCCCAAAAATTTACAAATAACAGTCTTTTTAAACAAAACAAAAAACACAACCCCACCCCCCAAAAAAGAAAAAAAATTCAAATGTTATAAAACAGAAAGACTGGAGACATTAAAAAAATATGCTTTAAAAGTACCACAATAAATTTATATTCATTTTAAAACAGCATTATTTAATTAACCACACTCTGAAATAGCACACACAAGATGTAATTCAACGGTACCTCTTTCAGCTGACTGTCATTGATCTTGGCTTTGATGCTGAGATAACGTTCCTGTGACTGATAGAATTTGGTCGTCTCTTTTTCAAAGTTCTTCTTCTCCTCCTGGGTTAAAAATAAAGGAAGAAGAAGGAGAATCAGCATGTGCCACAGCAATCACTGATAAACATAATAGAAACACTGAGTTCGGTCATTGTAAAATTTTTGTGCAAAGATGATCTATGGCCTGAGAAGAACAAAGGTTCCAGGAGTGCTTACATCAAAACAATGGGTAAGATCAAAGCACATTCATTTCTAAAATATATTTCTCATTATCTATTATAAATTCATTTCAGAATTGGCTTTCAGGGGGAGGGGGGAGGGGGGGGGGCTACTCCTTCAGGAAGCAGAAGGTTTTTTGTTTTGTTTTGTTTGTTCTCAGATTAATGATGCTGAAAAGACATTAAGACAGCATGGATGGTTGGTATACATGGAATCTGCAAAAGATAACTTTTTTTTCTTGTGACATTGCATGACACAAAGAGATTTCTTTGTTTGCTTTCTTTCGTATTATAATTACATGCATGTGTGTCTCTGTGTGCGTGTGTGTATGTGCGCGCATGTGTGCATGTACATGCATGCTCTTTTACAAGTGCACAAGGATACAGCAATGCAGACAACAGACAGGGCAAACCTACTATGTAAAGAAAGAAAGAAAGAAAAGAAATGTCTCAAAGCAAACATAAAACTTAACAAGTACATTCATTTTTTTACAGATCATTCTACTCTAAGTTGTTTTCCTGACCAGCAAGTATTTTAAAAGATGTTATCTAGTTTTGAAATAACCACCAATGTAATTTCCATACATTTTTTTAATAAGAAAATCAGACATTTTCATAGGAAAATTTACTTGTGTTTCTTCTTTTTCTTTGGGAGGGGATGGGGAGGGGTGTAGCTCCACAGCTACAGCTCCCAAAGAGCACCAATGGCGAGATTTTGTCACGAGTAACCATGGTACCTGCATTCCAACTTTGGGATACAGTGGAGAATTGAACCTACCAATTTTATCAGGACAATCGGGAGGTACCTCCCTGCTCTTTCTTATTTTCAACTGCAGTAGGTTGTTTTGGCAGGCATGAGTCCATAAGCACACAGGACCCACTGGTTTAGACTTATTTGTCTACTCCAAAAGACTTGACATTGTCTGATTTTCCTTTCAAACGAGGGCCAGGCTGGGACGCAAACCTTTATATATAGCATATGATACCCAATGCACATGTAAATAGTTCTCACTCTCTCCTACCCCCTCTCCCATACATAAATGAAGTCTACACATTTGCTAAGTCCACCTAGAGTGTCACAAATTACATTTCTTACCTTCACTGCACCTAGGTTTTCCTTTCTAAAAGCATCCAGCCTATGGACAAAATCATCCTCAGAAGATTCAATCTGAAAACATTACCATTCAGAATTATCACAGGATATTTCCTATTACACACACACACACATACACACACACACACACACACACACACTCACTCACACACACACACACACACACACACACATACACACACACATGATAGCTCCACTCAGGACTCCACAAACATACATAGTACTTTTATTTAAAGAACAAGCAAATTTTTTTAAAAGAACAAAAGTACAAATGCACTAAACTATGATCATTTCTGCTTATAAACAACAAGATTAACAAGGAAGAGAAACAACGAATGAAACGGCTTGATTGATGAAGTGTCAAACAATGAAACAATGGCCTAGTTAGGGTCAATCCAAATACAATAATGCATACTGTTATGGAAAAAAAACAACCTTACAAAGTCTTATTTTGCAAATAGCACATTGGGTTGAAAGTCAATCAAAATCAATGACCTACTCTGCTATCCTGGACTGATTTTAAACTGTGTGTGGTGCCCAAAGAAAAGCCAATCTACATGTACTTTGGGTATAAAATTTGCCTTATCAGGCCAATGTAAATTTTACCGATAGTGTTTCTTAATCTGTTTTTAACTTCAAAAAATTAATGTTTTCAGAATACAGATTTACCAGTCAACTGAAAGAAAAATCTGAGTAATCATTCTTACATTTTATCTGCACTTCCCATTCCACATTGTAGAGCAACACCACATCAATTGTTTTTAATCTCTGCCCAAGAAAAGCTTTTGTTGGGGGGGTTTTCCAACCTAAACAAAGCTAAAAATAAAAGTGAGCCATGCCTCCAAAGAATTCTCTGGATCTTTTGGCCAGAGAAGATCTCCAATGAAGACCTACTATGGAGATGCAGGCAGGAAGACATGGGAACCATCATCACCAGACGACGGTGGAAGTGGATTGGGCACATCCTCCGAAGAGACCCACAGTCAATCACAAGAACAGCATTGCACTGGACCCCAGAAGGAAGGAGAAAGAAAAGAAGACCAAAGGCAACGTGCAGGAGGACTGTAGAAAGTGAGATTAAGGCCATGCAGCACTCTTGGGGATCAGTGACTAGGTTAGCCCAGAATAGGCAGGAGTGGAAGCGCTCTGTTGCTGCCCTACACACCACTGGGTGTAATGGTTGATGATGATGATGATGTCATACACATGTCACACTGTTTGAACTTAATACAAAAGATTCCATGTGAATGAATAATCTCATTACACTGATTATTGCAAATCTAAAAATGTAAATCCCTCAGAACTTTATGTTATTTAACCCATTTCTTTCCCACACAACCGTCTCCACCTGGATCTCCTTACAAGGCAAACGACTGAGAAAAACAAAGATTCACATACAGTAGAAACTTTGATGGTCTGAAATGTCAGGTTGCATGATAAAAGAACTGTTTCACATGACAAGACTTGGAAGACCTTACGATGACTTGTCATAGCAATTTTTTCTTGTTAATGAAGATAATCTCACCATGCGTTCTCTCTGTTCCTCAATAACATTGATGTATCGGCTGAAATCTGCCAAAGATGTACCTGTAGAAAGCAGACATCATGAGAGGGGTTCACACAAACATGTTCCAGATTTTGACCCCAAAAAAATCAACAACAAAAACCAAGTCACCGTCATCTTCAGGCTATAGCACATACATGTACTTGTAATACATCATACTTTTTTTTCTGTTAATCAATATGTGCTAAACAAAAAGCTGAAAATTAAAACTTTTCAAAGGCTTCATTCCTTTAATGTAAAAACTGTAATTTTTTTTAAAATAAACAAATAAATATTAAATGCAGCAAATCAAATTTCTTCCAATTTAATTAAGAAAATTTAGGAAAACTTAACGCTAACTGTGAACATGTAACAAAATGTTATCACAGATTCTGCAATAAAGACCAGATAATAAAAACTAAAAAGAAAGCTGGTTTGGGGAACTTTGCAGAGGATCTAATGTAGGAGAAGACATCTTGGTGACCCAACTACTGAAACGGCACTCTGCCATGCCATGTGATTTTGCTCTGTGAGACTTAAGAACACTGCGTGTGTGTGTTTTCAAATGTTCAATTAGAATTTTTAAAAACCCAAACAAAACAAAAAACACCCAAAACACTTACTCCAGCCTAATATCAATGTTATTAGTACACTATCTAGATCTAATGACCAGCATAAACAAAAGAAAATGATAAAACTAAGCTTGCTTCTTTAGTTCTTAATCTCTTTTATATATTTATGTCTGTGCGAAGACCACACACCATACAATTAACTAATAAAATGTTCCAGATTCTTTCATTTTTGCCACATTCTTATCTGTCCTATACCTCTCCCTTCAGGATCCCACCACCAGCATTTGAAGACGCCCTCAAATCATACTGTATTCTTATCCTCTTCCCTCATCCTTTTTTTTTTAATTATTTTTTTCAATTTCATCCATTTAATTTCCCATTTCTTCCACTAGAGTTCCAGTTGTTATGCCTGTTCTAAGTTCAAGTCTTTTTATTGTTGGTCAACGGTGGACTTGGCACTCATGGTGTTTGAACATTCTGATAGTTTCCTATCTCACAGAGATTCCCACGTGGGATAAGTGAGTCAGAGTGCATGTTCTGGGTGACCCCCAGGGTGTAAAGCTGGGGAATGCACAACAACAACATATGTATAAGTTTAGCATCAGCCAGGGCCATAGACACTTGCAGTGTTGGTCAGAGAATCTGCATCCATAAATCATAAAAATTAATTAATTAATTAATTAATTAATTAAATAACACCACTTCCACTGTTCCAGTCTTCCCATTTAGCACACAGAACAAATCAAACATTTTTTTCTAGATCTGTACTCAGTGTACTGGCTGTTGCCCACAAATATAAAATGGGTGTACTGACAATGATGAAACCCATAACCTTGAAACTGATGATCTACAACAAAGGCTATCCTCACTGCACCAAACTTGGGATCTACAATACACTTTCAGTAAAGTCTAAAGAGCTTACTATGAATATATAAAAATCATTAATTAGACGTTTGCTGACTTACCAATTGTTTTTTCATAATCGGTCTGCTGGTCAATGCATTCAAAATTGAATTCCTTGAGGTCATTTGCAAATGCCTTTTGTGCCCTTGAAAGCTCTGCAAGACATTCAAAGAAAGTTGTATTAATCTGCACTCTCTCTCTCTCTCTCTCTCTCTCTCTCTCTCTCTCTCTCTCTCTCTCTCTCTCATGTGTACATCATCACTACATGTATCATTATATGTACATGGTGCTTACTCTTTCTAATATCTCAATCACTCCTGAGTCATCCTAAATATTCTTTAGAAGCTCATAGTGATGTTGTGATAAGGTGGTCTTATTCTGCATTCTTTCTAGCCTTTTTTCTTTGAAGAGAAAAAACTAAGTACTGTTAGTGTAATAGGTCATGACCTAGATAATTTCTGCCTTCTGGTTGTCTTTTTTTTATAGTGCCAGTGATTCTTTTTATGATTAATGATATTTTCTAGATTCAACTGAGTTATCACTGGCTTCATAACAGTAAACTAATTGTAACAGGAGTGGAGATATTTTATCTGCGACAACTCTGTACAACTTCTGGGCTACAGCAGTAGAGTATGAACAGGGACGATGTGGCCTCTAAGAAAGAGGCTGCATAAATATTAAATTTTACCGTGAAGGCAAAGTGTATGCAATGGGAGTTTTCCCCTTATCCCCTTATTGTTCAAAATAAAGATTGTTTTCTTAATGCTTATAATACTTTTTAATAGAGATTGTTTTCTTACTCTATGATTTCTATTTTAAAAATTTTTGCCTTTTAATTATTAAAATAAATAAATGTATCATTCACAGTATGATGTACTGGCTGTTGCCCACAAATATTACCTTTGTTTGAATTTGAAATGAAACCTAGAATGGAACCATGTAGGCTGTATTAGTGTATTAAAAACAGTTTACCTAATCATGCTGTTTCTTTATCAGTGTAATTCATTTCAATTTTCATGTCCTATAGTCCTGCCAACCATGAAGGCCCTGTGTTAGAGATGTCCTCCTCTTCAATTTCAAAACTCTTATGAACTGTATCAGTGTATGTATTCAGTTCAAGTTCAAACAGCTCATAATAATACAAAATTTCTATTTCCACCAAGTATCAATGACATCCTGAAAAAAAACCCACTAGAACTAGTTAACAGTGTACAATTTAGTTATTGTATATAATTTTTAAGGCAAATTAAAACTGTGCTGTGCCATGGATGCATGCCAGCTATTTTGCTAAATTCATCATCTCCAGATTATAATTAAATTTTTTTTTTTTAAAACAAACACTTCCCAATACAAAAAAAACCCACAAGAAATACCTTTGCATATCTTAAACTTGTGTGTGTGTGTTTGTGCGTGTGCGTGTGTGTGTGTGTAACTGTAATGTGCACATGTGTACATGTGCATGCAGCAAGTATTGTGTGTTGTTACAGTTACTGAGTTAAGTATACATATTACATGTATACATATTTGTGTGCATCGTGTGTGTGTTTGTGTGCACAATCATAATGAACAAGGCACAGTCACTACTCAAACATTACAACTAATACTATTACTAGCAAACATACTTGAAAAATAAGTTAATTTCTTTTTATCATCATCATGATCATCATCATATTCAGCAGTACTCAGTCAGTAGTAGTACTATACTAGTACTACTAATACCACTAGCAGCAGTCATTTCATCATCATTACATTTACTCACAGCTATTATTTTATTCATCATCAATTTTTTCTCTACTTTTCTCTAGATCATTAGATGGGTGAGGGAAGGACAATTCAAGCAGCATGTAAGACTGTAGTTCACACTTATTAGTAGTGCATCACATCAAATGATCTAAATTCATCTAGAACTAGTACTCTTCATCAATCATTGCTTATACTGCCCCTGGTGCATTATTAGGCCTATAAAATGAAAACTGAAACTAGAAGTCAAACGAGTTTCGGCATTTCCTGCGCAAAATGTGCAAAGTTGATGATCTTAAGTCTGTAGCCAGTACCAATAGACTGCGCTGGTTTGGGCACGTTCAAAGGAAAGCAAACCACCACATCATAAAAAGAGCAATGAACTTTGTAGTGGATGGAAAGAGACCAAAGGGAAGACCTAGCAAGACCTGGGCTGCCTGTATTGCAGATGATCTTAGAGAAAGGGGCATAAATAAGGAGGAAGCTCAAAACAGAGAGTAATGGAGAAGGCTCATCAATGTCAAATCTCCCCTGGGAGAATCATGACAAAAAAGGAAGAAGAAGAATTTTTTCTCTACTTTGTTTTGAAAAATGTGTTGATTCCAGCTACCAAACAAAATTACCGAGATAGTCATACTCATAGTGAGTTTTGGTGTCTTGTTTTCAGGCTATAAATTGTTCATACTTTATGCAGGCCCCTGCATTAATTGCCAGGAGTGCATAAAAAGAACAAAAATTGCTGACTCCATCAGTCCATGCTCATGCTATAATTTTACAAATACTGAAATAGGCTAATAGCGCACACACACACACACACACACACACACACACCACCACACACACACACAACATACACACACACACACATTCACACACACACACACACACACACACACACACACACACACAAGGTGGCATCAGTGTTTAAAATAGTACACCAATAATTAATTAGAACTTAGTATGAGTCTTGAGTTCATATTATAAAATCAACTCAAAAATCTTTAACCCCACAAACACTTCAGAATGAAATAAGTATGCTGGTACTGGCAGAAGCGCTTCTGGTTATAAATCTAGATGAATTTAGATCATTTGATGTGATGCACTACCAATAACTGTGAACTACAGTCTAATGCTCATGATGCTGCTTGAATTGTCCTGAAACTGATACACATTCCATGCATTTATTAAGCACTATGCTTTAATCACTCATGAGTAGAAAGATTTACTTTTTCTCTCCATACTAGTACTCTTCATCAATCATTGCTTACACTGCCCCTGGGTGCATTATTAGGCCTATAAAATGAAAACTGAAACTAGAAGTAGACCGAGTTTCGGCATTTCCTGCGCAAAAACGTCGCTTGCTTCTTCATTACAAAGTGACTAATCACCACGTGTGTAACTTTCTGTCTTTCGGTTATGCAAATATGCATTGAGGCTCCTAATTAGAGCGGAAATCCAATTATTTTTTCACTTACGTTTAGCTGCTTCGTACACCTGCTTTCCATGTTGAATCAGTGTTTTGATTGCCTTGCTGGTATGCTCCAATTCACGTTCATGTTCGGTCAGTTTTGTCCGGAAAAGCGGACTGTCTGTCAGACAGTCTGCAAACTCCAAAGGTTGAAGCCCCATTTATGCTTTTTCACATTTTAACCACAACCGCATGAAGAATCGTTAAAAATACAGGGCAGAAAATTCAACAATCGGAAGTTACCTCCATTGTAATTTTTTAAGCGCATGCGCACCGGAAACGATATAAAACTACGAGCAAAAAGTCTGACCTCATCCATTGATTAACGGTTAACCTATCGCCCACAACCGTAGACTACTACTTAAATCAGATAGAGCATTATTATTTATAAGATTATTACAGCAAATGAAAAGAGAGAAACAATTTCTCCCTTCTTAAATTAATGTCTCAATAGCCAATTGTTCAATAGGGACACGCAAAACTGCATTCCAGATAACACTTTTTTTTTAAACAAAAAAAATCAAACCACGCTGGGGTTTAGTGGGTGTGGTTGTGTATAATGAGGTCAGAATGACAATTTTGAACTTCCGAATAAACGATGCTGCCGTAAGCCCCTATTGTGCTCATGTGCACTCAACACACGCGCGCGCGCGCGCGCGCGCACACACACACACTTAAAATCTCTCTCTCTCTCTCTCTCTCTCTCTCTCTCTCTCTCCACACACACACTCTCTGTGTCTCTCTCTCTATCATCTTTTATCGTTTTTGCTTATAGTGTATCCTGATGAAGGATTCATACTTTATATTTTCAATACTTTATTGGGCTTGTCAGCTGTACTTGAGTTTTAATGAATGCCCTATTTCAATATCTTATTGTTATATGTAACAAGTATGTGTACCATTTGACAATGTGTAGATGTTTATTTTTATGACTTATTAAGTTTGGTTGTTGTTATTTTTCTTGGTTTTATTGTTATTCTTGTTGTTGTTGTTTGTTTGTTTTTCTTTTTTATCTTTTTTTTCTTCTTTTTGTTGATTTGTTTTGTCTTTTTCTTTTGTCTGTTATTTGTTTTGGTTTGGGGGGTTGGGGGTGAGGAAGGTGGTGTTTTGGGTTTTTCTTTTATTTGTTTGTTTGTTGTTGTTTTTTGGGGGGTGTTTTGAAAAGGGTTATTTCCCTTTGTTTCTACTGCGTGAGAGTATAAGTATTGGGTTATTATTAAGATGTATCCCTACGGGCGGGGACTGGATGTAAAAAAGCACATGAGTGCTTATTCATTATCCTCGAAATAAAAGAATTTGTCATTGTCATTCTCTCTCTCTCTCTCTCTCTCTCTCTCTCTCTCTCTCTCTCTCCTCTCTCTCTCTCTCTCTCTCTCTCTCTCTCTCTCTCTCGTGTATGTTTCATTGCCCCAAACTGGAATGATATTGAATAGAACTAGATAACATTATTTTTGTGTTTTATCTTCCATTGTATATTCCAATTGTAGTGTGTGTGTGTGTGTGTGTGTGTGTGTGTGTGTGTGTGTGGTGTGTGTGTGTGTGTGCGCGCGCGCGCGCGCGTGCGTGCGTGTGTGTGTGTGTGTGAGAGAGAGAGAGAGAGAGAGAGAGAGAGAGAGAGAGAGAGAGATGACAATGACAAATTCTTTTATTTCGAGGATAATGAATGAGCAACCGTGTGCTTTTTTACATCCAGCCCCCCCCCCCCCCCCCCCCCCCCCCCTTAGGGATATATAATAATGATAATAAAATAAAATAAAGCCCATAGCAATACACTCACACAGTATACGGAAAAAATATCTACACAAAAATCCCCACAAAAATCACAGAGGAGAGCAAAACAGAAAACACAGAAACAACGGAGAAAATAGCAAAGAAACCAAGAGCAAAACAAAAGCGGCAACAACAACAAGGGGAGAGGGGACAACTGAATAATCCCCCCTCCAAGAAAACCCACACCCAAACCGAAACAGAAGCAAACAAAGCAAAACGTCTATAATATAAAGGATAACAAACCACGAAAATAGTATCATTTTGGCTAACAGAAAGAAACGTCAAAAATTCTTTGTGCTTTCATGGGAAGCAAGAGCAATAGAAAACTACACAAAACAAATATGTATAAGCAATTTTCATCCCCATGCACACGTACACGTACATGTACGTACACGTACACACACACACATACACACACACGCGCACACACACACACACACACACACACACACACACACACACATACACACACACACACACCGGCACACACCATGCATCAATGCCAAAATAAAATCTTTATGAATATCATGTATAGTCATAAAAAGGACATCTGCACTTTGGAATTAGCTATACATAATTGCTATGCTCAAAACAAGATATCAAAATAAAACAATCACTAAATATCAAATACAGTCAACTTACCCAATAAAACTGAAATATTAAATCTGAATAAAGCATTCAACAGGATACTAATTGTAAACACGACAATTAAATCTATAAGCAAACAATAAAAGGAGAGGACGAGAGTGAGAGAGAGAGAGAGGGGGGGGAAGGGGACGGGGAGAGAGAGGAGAGAGAGAGAGAGAGAGAGAGAGAGAGAGAGAGAGAGAGAGAGAGCAGTACATTTTAAATCCATATGATATTGCATACAGTTTTCAATTCATCAACACTATCAACAATAAAAAGGAGAGGAGAGAGAGAGAGAGAGAAGAGAGAGGAGAGAGAGAGAGAGAGAGAGAGAGAGAGAGAGGGGAGAGAGAGAGAGGAGAGAGAGAGAGAGAGAGAGAGAGAACTCAAGAACTCAAGAATTAATTGTATAGGCCCGAGAGAGAGAAGAGAGAGAGAGAAGAGAGAGAGAGAGAGAGAGAGAGAGAGCAGTACATTTTGAATCCATATGATATTGCATACAGTTTTTCAATTCATCAACACTATCAACAATAAAAGGAGAGGACGAGAGAGAGAGAGAGAGAGAGAGAGAGAGAGAGAGAGAGAGAGAGAGAGAGAGAGAGATCTTTCTATCCATTTTAAAGGACAATATGTACGGCCTACATGTTTTGGGGTTTGTTGGGTTTTTTTCTTTTTGAGGTAGATTAATTTTGTTCTCCAACACAATGTATTTCATGCAAACCTTCTCGTTCATTTGGGTCTTGCAAACCAGTCACACTCTCCTAAAGTAAAGTAAAGTATGTTCTTTCGAGCCAGAAGGCCCATAGAGCCGGAGCTTATCCCGGTTTCTGTAGCGTTAAGCGAACTGATGATTTTTCACCACCCCTGTGACAGGACGCTAGTCTGTCGCCAGATACTTCCCCAGCAGAGCTGGTACCCACTTGTACACCTGGGTGGAGTGAGGAAAATAGGAGTAAAGTGTCTTTCCCAAGGACACAACACCGAGCCGAGCGGGGATCGAACCCGCGACCTCTGGATCACGAGTTGACCGCCTAAACCACTCGACCACGGTGCCTCCTACACTCTCCTAAGCTATTTCTTTATTCTTGTTTTATTCTATTATTTATTCTATTATTTCGAGGATAATGGATCAAGCACTTATGTGCTTTTTTACTTTCAGTCCGCGCGCGCGCGCGCGTGTGTGTGTGTGTGTGTGTGTGTGTGTCTGTCTGTCTGTCTGTGTCTCTGTGTGTTACTGTTAGGAACAGATAAACCGTTGAGGACTGGACTAGTGGGTAAATGGGAGGGAGGAAGGGACATGGGGTGGAGGGGTGTGCCGGGAAGGGAACCTCACTGACCAAGCCATACACAAACTGACATTTAAAAAATCCTTACAATTTTCGCTAATGGGAGAAAGCCACGTCACATTTTTTGACATTGCTCAAATTCCACACTTTCCCAAAACACAACCTCCACACCTCCTCCCATTTTAACTTATTTAAGAAAACAAAAAACCTAACCAAAACCCCCCCCCCCCCCCCCCCCCCCACACACACACACACACTCCCACACGCATCTGAGACACTCTTTAGGATCCCACAATGATGTTGTTGATGGGGATGTGAATCAACTTGACGAAGAAGCCGATAAAACCCGTGATGGCGAGCCCAACAGCTGTCGCTACCGCAATCTTCTGAAACTCTTTTCTGTCTGGCTTAGTGCACTCCTTCACCGGGCGAATGGAGTCTTGGGCAAACTGACGAGCTGGGTCCACAAACTGCATCACCTGATCCATGGTGTCGGTAGGCTTACTTGGTGGTTCACAAGCTGTGAGAATCCAGATGCGTCTCTCTATTTGGGGTTGTGTGTGTGTGTGTGTGTGTGTGTGTGTGTGTGTGAATCATGGTATCAGCATTGGATTCCAGCCATTTTATAAACATACCTTATTCTCTTCTGTTTCTCTTCTCAAGCAAAATATTGAACGTATACATAAAGTAATTGATAGAAGAGTTTAACGGGAAAACGAAAGTAGCATGTGCCACTTTGACCTCTCCAAGAATAGGAGTACCAGCCAATGACAAGCCATCTGGAAATCAGCATATTATGAAGTGCGAACACACGCAGAACATCTTGTGTACACATTAAAAAAACCCACCTGTTCCACCTTTCGGAAGATAAGGCCGTTGTGTGACGGTGGGAACGGATGACAAAATTTACAAAACTAAATACAGACGGGGACTAGATGTTAAAAAAAAGCACATAAGTGCTTATTTCATTATCCTAGAAATAAAAGAACAAGAACAACAATAATAATAATAAAGACGTCTTTAATTGCTACATTGATCAACCCCTCACTCTAACTTGTTTTTAAACCACTGGCCTCCACACTCCAGTAAATAAACGCCTGGCCAGAAAAGACCATTATAAAGAGAATAAAACTGAAGACAATGAAAATGCTGTAAAAAAAAAAAAAATCTGTTTTTCAAAGTCTTACTTTGTTGCCGGCAGTGGGATACAAATACCTGACTGGCTGTAAAACTCCCTATGTGCTGTCACTGGAAGTTGGCTAATGACAGCAGTGCTAACAAAACAAACCAGGTCAGTAAAGATGTCAGTGTTGCCGGCACTCTGTCAAATCTCACATCGCTGAAAGGGAACCGGAGGACAACAATACAATCCCCTATAATAAGCCAAGTGATTGAAGCTGTAACCGCAATGGACATGAGACCTAATTTAAAAAAAAAAAGTTAGATAAAAAAGCCTGATATCTTAAATACAATGCTGTTTTTCTACTGGTCATTGCAGTAGAGATGCTGTCATCAGAACGGTTCATTAGCTGTTCCAATATTAACGTTGTGGAAACCCATAAAAAAGTCATATAATGGTGAAATAGGTGACAAATGCGCTGAAACTACAAAACGCCATCGTTTTCGTAATGAATGTGAACAGCAACAAAATATATTAGGCCTAATGTAATGAAATCCTGGGTATCTCTCGAACACCTAACTTACTTTCAGCATATTTTTATGTAGGCCCATGATATAAAAATAGAATAAATAGGCCTAGCTACCTAATTTTGTCTATACGCGGACGACTTTGTAGGTAGCCTAATACGTAATGAAGAGTGGAGATCTTGAATAATTGTACCTTTACAGAATGGTATTTGCCGGTCTGCCAATGAAGGTCTTCTATGAAGACGACAGACAAGTCTCTCAAACCTTAAGGGTCGAAACCAAAGTCCTATCCCAAACCGATCGTCTGTCACTGTAAATGTAGACCTATAACTCCAGTCGTTTTTTGTTTGTAGTTGATTTTTTTTTTTGGGGGTGGGGGGGGTTGTTGCTTTATCCCCTTTGACTTTCATGTCCTGCTGTTCCCAAGCTGCTCATTTCAATCTCTCTGCCCCAGCCATACCCAGATTTGTTGTGTCCCATCTTCAGTGTCCACAAAGAGCCAATCTCTGTCAGGCCGCTGCGGGTCACCAGCCAGAGGGGCCGTGCACTGCTGCTGGGTCACTTTTGTAGTGTTCAGTGGTACCTGCTCTGAGCTAAGATACGCAGGACACCATATAGGCCTACTAAGCCCTCTACTAAAGACGGTATTAGCTCAGTCGCGGAGCTAGACTTAGTGATTCCCCCACTTGAGGTGGCGACAACAACAACGCCCCTCAAATGACCGTCCCCTGCGAACCTCCACCCCCAAAGCTTCAAACACAAACTCACCACAGGCATAGAAATGTTTGGGGAAACCGAATTTGGGTCACCATGAGACCAGAACAAGTGAGACCATCAATCAGAGGCCTTTAAAAAATTTTTTAAGTTGCATGATGATAAATGATGAGGATGACGTAATGCTGCTGCTATGGAAGTGCACATGCTTTGAGACTTCTTGACAGGGTATGTATGCTTACTATCATTATATTATCCTGGCGTCAACCAGGCCCGAGATATACAGACATCTGCAGTGTTGGTTAGGTTATTTGAGGCACACTCTCAAGCTCGCATCCCTAAAGTGGATGAAGCTCAACTATGTGGCCCCAGCCTTCCTAATGAGCTTACAGCACACTCACTCTGGGTAGGAGCCGACCAGGGTCCAAAAAGTCAGATTTTAGTCTGTATGGCTCTTATGGGATTCTAACCCGCGACCTTCCAGTCCGTAACCCAAGGGGCTAACCACTGCACCAAGGCCACTGGTTTCAAGCAGTTGTTTTTGATTTGGCCATTATTATCTTATTACAAGTATAATGGAATAAACACTTTAGCCTATAATTATGTTTTCTTTTCTTTTACGGGGACGGGATAGCTCAGTGGTCGGAGCACTCGCTTTTCCCTAGCCAAGTTAAGCAGCGTCGAGCGTGGTTACCAGTTGGATGGGTGACCGTTTGCGCGCCTTGGCTTCAGTACAGTTCCCCCAGCTGTAAATGGGTACCTTGCCCTCTTTAGGGTCAGGGAAGGTAAAGCAGCGAGGGAGAGGAGATGGGCGTCGCCCTCAATATGCTGGCCCTAGAGAAGTGAGGTCTCTGACGCCTCGCTCCCCTACGACCTTATAGGTTATGGGACTCCTTTACCTTTTTCTTTTACGCTATTCGTCGTCCTGGGATGATAGGTTAGGTGGAATGGCTAGCTTGTCAGCATAGCTTAGCTATTTGCCATGAGGAATAGAATAGTAATGATAATCATTATACCATGTAATGTGTCTTCCTTTGATCAGGTTCACAGTGTTTGCTATTTGAGAACATTGAAATATGTTTGAACTTCAAATAAATGTTGATAATTGTTAATTGAGATGGGTGGCAGTCTGGATACTGCCTTTGTAGTTGGAGGGGCTGTACACACTATGAAATGAAATGGAACTTCTTAGGAACTTGTCAGAATACCATCATTTTGAACCACAATTCCTTGGAGGACGTAAGATGTTTCACAGGCGCTTGCATTTATCACATACATTGCATCTTTCTTCTGGTATTTCTTGGTGGACTCAATGTTGTTTCATAGGTGCTTGCATTAATCAAAATGTTTCATAGGTGCTTGCATTAATTTGGTATTCCTTGTTTTAGTTGGTTAGATTCTCTTTGCTCGTCTGAATGTTGTCTACTCAGTATAAAATTCAAGAACTTTCAAGCTTTTAAAAAATTCAAAGGTATGGTTCAACACAAAATTACATTTGTAGACTACACATGCTTAGCTATATCATTGATTGCCACCCAAAATAAAATTGGCAATGCATATCACTTCTCTGAGTGTGTGTGCACCTACAGTGTATGTCACACTGTGTGATGAAGTCAAAAGATATGGAATGGGAAAAAGTAAAAAAGGAGGAAAAGGTGGCGGGGGTCTGCCTATGTTCCCAAGTGGGGTCCAGGGGTAATGAATGCCCCTGGTAGGGGTCTGAGGGCAAAGCTGAAAAATTGTATTTTAACATCTGAACAGGACATTGGAAACCCCAATATTTATTTGTATATAATAAAGGAATTGTGACAAAGAATTGCTAAGCATATTAATCCCTCTTTGCTTAATATCCAAAATGTAGATTCGTGCACTGTATGTCTGTGTTATTTCTTTTATGTTTACACAATCATCATCTAAACGAAAGACGGGTAAGCCTCCTCCATCCATCTCGGTCCTCAGCTCTGCGCAGTAGTGCCGAGTCATTCATCCTGGTCCATTCTCTGACGTTGTCCATCCATAACTTGTTCTGTCTTCCCCTCTTTCTGCCACCTTCGAGTGTTCCCTGCAGTACTGCTTTCTGCCACCTTCGAGTGTTCCCTGCAGTACTGTTTTTGGCAGTGTTGTGGCCGAACCATGCCAGCTTTTTCTTCTTGACGATGGTGAGAAGGGGTTCCTGGGGACCTGCCAGCCGTGTTATTTGGCTCTTGACAAATTCATTGGTCTTTCGTTCTCTCCAGGATATGCCCAGCAGTTTTCTATGGCATTTTGTTTCACATGACTGGATTCGCTTTGCTGTTTACACAATAGTTCTTTACAATAAGGATACAGATACAACTCATAATACAAAACCTTGATTTCCAATTAAAAAAAACAAACTATGTGCATTAGCATTACATGTGGCTTTAGCCACCTGCATTGGAACAAATGGGTCCAAGCCAGTGCACTTCTGCTTCTTTTTAGAGAGGATCCACTCATTGAATCAATAGTAGTATTGTCTTATTACCAAGTTTGATCTTGACGAGATGTTTAATCTGGCAATAACCTACATCATCATGAAAATCTCCATTTTTTTAATAGACACAGACCCTTCCCCTGTGGGGACACCAGAGGCCTGTCAGAGTGAGAATAGCATCCCCACCTTCTGGAAATGATGTGCTAGGAATTCCCTCTTTTTAATCTCCGTTTCTTCCTTGTTCCGTTTCTTTCTGCCATTACCTCCCTGTCTTTTTGCCTTCTTGATCCACTCCTCTACCTTTTTTCCATGAAAAACTTAACAAATAACAATTCTCTCCCACACCAAAGTTGGGAGTGCTGGGCCTAACTTGTCAGGTGCTTAACGGCAGCCCCACACATTTCCCCCTCATATGATAGACAATAGTTGCCGAGCTTTTGACGAATATGAATAAAAACAGATAAATTCTCTGTGTGTGTTCGTGGTGAGAAGAAAAATCTATATATACTTAAGAGTGAAATTGGTTTATATGTTTCAATGTAAAAAAAAGACTTAAAAATTACCAAGTATAAAAAGTTTTTGAAGTTCATAACTATCTCTCCCTCCCTGAGGGGATGCCGGGGGCCTATCAGTATAAATAGCATCCCCACATTCTGTGCTAGAAATTTCCTCTTTTCTATCACTCTGTTTCTGCCTTGTTCCTCTTCTTCCTAAAGCATTTATCACATGCACAGCGAAACACATTTGTTTGTTGCTACTTTGTTAATCTAGTCTAAGAGTTCTGCTTTCATCATTTACATGGGATATAATGCATAGTTTTCCCCTTGCCGTGACATGTTACAATCTTGTTATTTTGGTCATTTTCATCCCTCCCGAGGGAATGCTGGGGATCGTTAGTATAAAAAGAGCATCCCCACATTCTGGAAATTATGTGCTAGATATTTTCTCTTTTCTATCACTTTGTTTCTGCCTTGATCATTTTGTTCATGTCACCTCCTCTATTTTCTGCCTTCTTGGTCCATTCTCCTGCCTTTTTTCACGAAAGACTTCAAAGATAATTCTCTATGTCGAAGTCCGATGCGCTGGGCCTGACTCATCAGGCACTTAACGGCAGCCTGACGCATTTTTGCTCATATAACAGACAATTGTTGCTGTCAGTGTTCGATGACGAAGGTCATTTTTAATAATAAATGGAATTTATATAGCGCTATATCTTGCAAAAACAAATCACTTCCATTCAACTCACTCCTACACATGCAACCAACAATGATTAACAGTTTTTAACAAAATCATATGTACACACACAGAGGTTATACACATCAGGGTGATGGGAATTTGGGCTGTTGAATGAAAGGAAATAAGATGAAACCGGAGGGGAAAGTCTTAGGTTTGAAATAGGCATGTCTCGAGGCTGGATTTAAAAGTGTTTTCAAGGATTCAGGGTTTTGAATTTAGTAATGCACTGGTATATTGAAAAAAAATCTGAACCCAGCAATGGACACCAGTTGTATCAAATTTTGTTGCCCGTTATTCGTTTCATTGCAACTTGAGTCAAAACAAAATGCCGTATCTTGGTTGGACCATGTTGGCTCTTTGAAGTTGGGGCCCGCTTTAAACTCTTGCTTGCCACTGTCTGCAGGGTATTTATCACAAGTACAGTGTAAAAATTTGCTTTGTTATTCTAGCCACTGAGCTCTGCTTTCATCAGTTATTAAGATTTATTGGACAATTTCTGTCTCACATTGTTGTTCAACTCCGAAACATAAAAATCCATCCAACTAGGGCAATCAATAGACCTCCCTTGACCCACTGCTTATGTGCAAGATAAGTCATGACCTTCCTTGGACACTTTGTTGTCTGCGGCTAATTCAGTTTGTCTGTCCCCTCAATCATTTTGAACCCTTATTTTTTGTGTACACCATGTATCTTTATTGTCATCCTTGAAGAAAATATGTCCAATAGAGAAGCTTTGATTTTCAAGGGTTTTTGTTACTGGCTGGCATTTTGGTCATGTTCAAGAGGATTCAAGGCCTTTAAAAGGGGGTCAAGGGGTTTTAAGGAGTGTGCAGACCCTGGGAGATAGATAGATAGATAGAGAGAGAGATGCAGGCAGAGAAAGTCAAAGCTCAATCCACACATTGACATAACCATACACTCTGGTGTGCACAAGCCCCATTTACAGACCAGTTCTCTTTATTACTATTTCACAATGCAAACAGTCTCTTTTTGTTTGTTTTTTTTATTCTTCCTTCAGGATGGTGGTCTTTTCGGACACGTAAATACCATCCAGGAATTTACGGATGTCCTTATCTTTCACAGTGGTGGACTGTTGGATCAAGGCAGCTGAAACAAAAAGAACCATACATTGAAATTCTTGTCTTGAGATACTCAAAGCAAAATAACTATTCACCCACAACTGCCACTATGGAAATTATATGCAGCTATCTTAGGGTTTTGTTGGGTGTTTTTTTTTGGCGGGGTGGGGGGTGCGGGGAAGAACCTAGGGACCAGATACTGAATGTAGGGACAACACTCCCACTCTTCAGTCTGAAGGGGAAGTAGATAAAGGGGGATGGATCGGCAATATCAACTCGACCCCTGTGCGGCCACCCGCAAATGCGGCGCCCATAGTAAGCACCTGTTTGCAGGCATTGGTGGGAAAACAGCGTTGCATTTTTACTGCAGTGTTTGTGGGTGGCTGCAGTGGGGTTGAGTTAATATGTAAAACAGAACTCAGTGGTTTTCTTTGTTTTTAATTGAACATTATTTTTGCTGCCTCATCCTCTGAAGTGACAGTCATGTTGCCAGCCATTTTGCACTGTTGTGCCCAAGACATGGTTCAGGTGTTTTGGAGCGCTGTGCCCACCAGAGTTCAAAAACCAGAATTGCAAATAAACACTTTTAATAATAATAATGTATGGAATGGTTGGCAGCTATGTATTACAGATGATTAAAACCCCCCAAAGTTTCTTCACCATCTTCACCCAGCATAACTTCCTTACATAGATGCCAATTGTTTTGAGGAATCCCCTTTACATCCCACTTTTGGTGGATATTGGTTAATGCAGTCAGGGAAAAAAATACCACAAAAATTGTACAACAGACAGCCTGCGTATCTAATTCCATCCCTTCTTTTTAACCAGAGACTTCAATCACCTCTTACTTCTTATAAGAAATGTTCTTGGAAATAAGCAAATGAGGACGAGGGGGAGAGAAATAAAAGACAACACTAAAACAATGGATTGGTGGTCTAGAGGTAACGCGCCTACCAAGAAAGCTTAAAGTCTGGGTCGGAAGCGTTCGATGGTTCGAATCTCGTTTGGGCCCGAGGACGAGTGGTGGTCAGGGTGCTAGTCTTTCGGATGAGACAATCAACTGAGGTCCCTTGTTTAACACATAATTATTTAGCGCATGTAAAAGAACCCACAGCAAGAGAGTTGTCCCTGGCAAAATTCTGTAGAAAAAAAGCCACTCGGATAGGGAAACACAATTGCAGACAGGTAAAAAAAAAAAAAAAAAAGGGCGGCACTGCTCTTGCGGCAACGTGCTCTCCCTGGGGAGCGCGGCCCGAATTTCACGTGGAGAAATCTGTCGTGACAAAGTGGTATACAATAGAATACAATGCCCTCGTCCATCAATGTTACTGCTAGTTTCTCTGTCCTGTGTACTTGAATTCCTCATGTTTTCAACACAAAATGTTTGTATTCATAGTCGTACCTGATCTGGACACCAGTTCGATGTCATTGCCCTGGATCAGGAACTCGTCCTTGTTGCTGGAAGCAGTGCAGGTCACTCCACTCAACATCTCTACACGACGGGTATACTTCTCCCCCAAAAAGTTGCGCACCTCCACAACGGTGCCACCTTCGGTGATCACAACGTTGATGGGGAAATGGGCGTACACAGCTTTCATCTTGTACATGAAGCCCTGTCAACACAAGAATGCAATACTTTCAGGTCATTACGCACGACTTGCAATGTTTCCTAACAAGCATATAAATTAAGATCTGGTCTATTTCTCACATAATCAGATGATAGTGGTTTTCCATTTTAGTAACCTGTATGTTCATTAAATATACCACATTACTCCTATTTTGCATGATTGCTATCATGAATAAAGCCTTCCTCAAACCTTTTTTTAAACACTGGATGGTAGAGAAGAAAATACACACCCACACACATGCATGCACCTATTATATAATGCACACACACAAAAAAAGCCAAACGGTCTCATTTTGCAGGAAAACAAATCCCAGTAAAGTCTTTTTACCAACTCGAGTCCATGTCTAGAATTGTTACCTTTATCGTACTGACACACACAATGCACACACATTCAAAATGACATTTGACAGCAAACATAGAGGTTCTTTTTTTAAACACACAGCCTGTGTCAAACACAGTAAAAATTCACTTGAGAATTACAATTACATTTAAAACTGCCTCCAAAAACACACACTACTGCATACAAAATAAAATGGTGACAGAATATGAAGAAAAAAAAAAGAGAGAGAAAAAGTGTCTAATAATAAAGGCACTAAAATACGAGTCATTCTTTAGCTGCTCTTGGTCACTAAAAGGGGAACTAGGAGCTCAAATTTCAAAATCATGGGATGGATTTTAACTCTTCTACTACTGCGTTCCGTTTCTCTTACTTACCACTGTATACCAAGTATTTTCTGCAGTGTCTTTCAGTTTCACACCTACTGACTTTAAAAAATAATAAAAAATCGAAATAAAGACAGATCTACATGAAACTTTCTGTACTTGTTAACCCTAGTAGCGCTAAATAAACAGCAACAAGCCTCACTTCTATTGGCTGAATTAACATTGGCTAGCATTGTTTTGGAGCATGGTGGGCTCAAACAACCCTTGATATTGATATATAAAACTGAATTAAATGTGTTAAGCTATAGATCACTGGAAAGAAGAGATAATATGCTTTTAAATGAGTATAATTTTATAATAGTGTGTAGTGTTTATGATTATGTAAAAAAAAATCAAAAAAAAAAAATCATGTTCGCACTACCGATCACTGTTCCACTGTCAGGGCCCCGGATCGATTTTAACACGATAAGCAAAGTTCTTGCGGTGCATAAATGTCATGATTAGGTAAACACTATTTCTTGACATTAGTTTTAAAAAAATAAGGAGTTTGTATCGCTTTATCGGTCACCAAATACTCGGAAAAGTTCAGCGACAGGATCGAGCCATCGCGACCGTCATGGCGGAATGTGCGAAGTGGTGGCTTTCTATGACAAAAATACAAAGATCGCTTGATTTCATGTGATGCAAAGTACTCAGCAGCATAGCGACTTGACTCAACAACAGTTATTTCGAAGCCTCGTTGCGTCAAAATAAAGTAAAACAATCTGTGACGTCGAAATCGCCGAGTAGCGAAAAAGTCCATCCAGCAAAACTAGCACCGCTCGATTCAGTCCGATCGCGATCGATTTTTACCAAGTTTTTCAAAAATATTCCACAATCCTTACCTCATCGTCTCTCTCATTGTTTATTTCAACCAAATCCAGCCTCTAAAACTCCTCCTCGCTGTCAATTTTGTAAAAAAGCTCGAAAAAACGCTTGAAGAAATTCTAGTGCAAACACTGGCCGCCATTTTTGTTGAAGACGATCTCGGCTGGTCCGGAAAAAAATTAAAATACACTCTTAACCAATCAGATTCTTCGTTGCTTGTGTGTGTCAAACGACCTTCACCCCTTTCTGCGGGCCTACAACGGCCTTAACATTCATTGGCTGACCTTTGAAAGCGAAAGTAAGCTTTCAACTATGACCACCCACGTCATCCCGGAATATTCCGGGATCCGCCACACAGCCTAGACCCGCCTTTCCCGGAATACTCCGGGAACCGCGCCACTAGGGTTAAGTTGTGAATAAAAATTCAATATTTCTTAGTTTGACTCTTGTGTGACTTGTTGTTGTGGAATGCTGATGGCGATGATGTTGCGGTTGTTGTTGGCTACGGTGGTTATGCAATAATTTTTAAAATATGACTATTTCAAGAGGTAAAGAATTGTAAAGATGAAGTGAAATAAAATCAAACATGAAAAATAAGTAATAATGTTCAGATAATATTAGAATAACATGCAATCACACTCACAAACAAGCGTACAGGCTGACGAACAAACAGCCATTGAAATCAGGTCACGGTTTGTTCCAATTTTATTTTGCACTTCGTCAGTGAAAAACAGAAGAAAAAACCCATCATACTACCCACGAGTCACTAGCATCATTTTGCAAGTTTCTGGAGCCACAATTTTCACGAAATTCTTTCATTTTAAGCCAGTCACAGTCATATGCCCCCCTCGGCAGGATCGTTGTTTACACCACTGTCGTAGTCATCTTCATCACTCGAATCACCAATAAACACAGCACATCGATTCCACTCTGCAACTCTTGAATCCTCTGTTCAGCTTCTAAGTCCATTTCAGTCCACATAAGTTCAGATTCTGCCATTATTTTCACAGAAAATCCTCCAAAAAGTTCGTTGAAGCAGTCGCCATATTGATGCAGCTCCCTCCAAAAATTGTTACTCGATGACATCGCCGTAAAATCGAAAAAATCGGCACCAAAATCGATCAACTGAAGCCAAAATTGCAAATGGCGGCAGCTACACTATCTGGGAGCTCACTGCGCATGTCTAAAGCGATAAGGGGTGTGAGACCATGGTATATAAATAGCGCAAAGGGAGACACCCGGTGTCCCCAGGTATTCGGCGGGCACACCCGCCCGCGGCTTCACGGACCAAGTAGTAAGAGGGCGGGTCAACCCGCCGAGGTAGTAGGAGAGTTAAAGTAGGCAATTTAATTTTATGTAACATGACCTAAATTGGAAAATATGAAAATACAAGACTGCAACCATACATAAACCTTTTACAAAGCAACCCAGTTTAATTTTTACGTAACTCACCAGAGTCACCCCTTTCTGCATGTTTTCCACATGGGAGCAGACTGTGTTGATGGCGGCCAGCTCACTGCGGTTGCCAAACCATTTCTCCACTTTCAGTGTGTCTTTAGCAACCATCTGCATGTCCACTGGCAGGTGACGGAAGCTGCGAGACAGGGTACCACGTGGTCCTGTCACCCTCACCTTGCGTGACTTGACAGAAAATGTAACTGAAACCAAACATAAACCACCAAACTCAAATCACATGTACAGTTCACATAAAAAAAAAACCTAACCAAAAATACAACCCCAACTTGTATTCCTTCACACTCATGAACAGAAAACAAAATCATTATTGGAGAAAAAGCATCGTCTGCTGGGTTCATCAGAAACTGTCCGACCACAAGCTGAAAAGAAATAAATTATGCATTTCAATTATGCCAAAGACTTTTTTGTGTGCGTTTCCTCAGCTAGAACTCACAGATTCACCAATCAGGCATGGGATTTTTCTCCCCAAAAGAAAGATGGAAAATGTTTAACAATGGAAAAAAAAGAAAAGAAAAATTAACAAAACGCAGAAAGCCCAAAGGACGTGTGGCAGTCAAGTGCAATGGATCACTTTTGGCAGCAAGGAAAAGGCACACTAAGATTGCTGTGCCCCCCCCCCCCCCCCCCTTCTTAATTATGCAAAGACAACCAGTTAGGTTGTAATTGCCCTTCATGGGATGATTAAAGTGTTTTTTGACTTAGGTTACTGAGAGAGAGATAAAATCAAATCCAATTCTTTTATTTTGAGAATAATGAATAAGCACACATGTGCCTTTTTACATCCAGTCCCCGCCCTTATGGATACATCATATATACTAAAATAAACCCAATACAGATACACTCATGTACAAAAAAATACCCCCCCCCCCCCCCCCAAAAAAAAGAGCCATCCACAATATAAAGCCAAGGAGAATAAAACCATTATAGTATTTTATGAAACGGGAAAATAAACGTTGACCAATAACTTACTTTTTTTTTTTTAATGCAAAAAGCAGTAGCAACAGTAAACTACACATAAACAGATGTGTGCGTCTGCGCGCACACACCATGCATCAACCATCTGGCTATAGTAAAAAAAAAAAAAAAAAAAAATTCAGAGAAAGAGAAAGAGAGAGAGTCTCACTGATATGTATTCACAACTAAAACAGTACTCACACACACAAAATAATCCCTATAGATGTTTAAATTGGTGGTCTACAGGAAACGCACCTGCCTAGAAAGCGAAAGGTCCAGGTCGGATGTTGGAGGTTTGAATCCCGTTTGGGCCCTAACCTTTTGCCCCATCCATTACACCACGAGTGGTGGTTTGGAAGCTACTCTTTCGGATGAGACGATAAGCTGAGGGCCTGTGTGTTACACATAATTATTTAGCGCACATGGAAGAACCCTCAGCAACAACAGAGTTGTCCCTGGCAAAAGCCCACTCTGATACAGTGATAGGGAAACAAATAGTAAAAGAAAAAAAAAAGGGTGGCTCTCTCCTTAGGGGAGAGAGCAGCCTGAATTTCATGCAGAGAAATCTGCTTACATTTAAAGTGGTATTTAAATTAAAAAAATAGAGTACACATGACTAGAAGTGTGACTGTGTTAAACGCATACGCACACATTGTGTGGATGATGAGTTCGCTCACATGTCTCTATTCCCATCTTGAGCCTCAGACTTTAGCCAAGCTAAGAGAGAGAGAGAGAGAGAGAGAGAGAGAGAGAGATGAAACTTACAAAGCACAGTTTGACCAAAATACAAATCTCATTCTGCCAAGTGTACATAAAACTGAGTCAAGAAACTGAGTCAAAAATACCCAAAACTTACCGCCCTCTTTGGACTTCACGGTCTGGGACGAATTGATGACCTTCATCTTGTCTGCAAGAGGAAAAACAGAAAAATAATCACTAATCTGGCTACACAATACTGCTTTTATTGATTTACTTTTACTCAATTACTGCCACCACTCAACACTGCTAATTCAGGAAGGGGTATTCAATATCTATTATTAGTAATCCAACCACCCAAAGGCTATTAAAAAATATTTCACTTTATAGATATCACTTTTGTCAACTATGGTCAACAGGTCTATGCAGCCTTTTTGAGTTTTTCTGTTAGATTTTGATTCATGATTCACCGATTCTTGATTGTGTGCAGTATGGAAGTGGTGGGAATATCAAATTCATTCCCAAAGCAAAATATCCCACATCAAGTGTAAAGCAAAAAGAGTTAATTTTTTAGGTTTCTTTATTATGCGGCTTACAGGCCTGTATACTGAATCACTTTGTAATGTTAATTATCATCAGGTAGGCCTAATAAATTGCTTTGCATTTATTTTTTACAACGAATTCGACAGTTTCAGGAAAGGCGTTTCTTCGAATACATCCTACTTTGCCATGCAACTGATAGGCTACATTTTTTCATGAACGAATTCACCACTCACAAGCCTTTTCCACTGTTAACTTTATCCTACTACACTTAGTAAGCTAATAGGTCTAACATAAAAGCCGAGGTTTAGCATCTAAAAGAGAACCATGTCGTTACAAGTATGCGAATTTATTAGCGTGAAAATCGTACCTGAAGAGAAATAATAAGTGCTGTAAAGTATTCCTAAAGAAATAAAACAGGAACACTGTTGGTTCTTTTCAAGGCGATTAGTCAGATGACAATGAAAACAGTAAGATTTCCATAAGATATTTCGATCAACACAAGTTTTCTACACTCACCGTCGTGTATCCGTATGGAAAAGGAAGTGGAAGGCTCAAAACGGAAGTTCGACAAGGGAAATCACTCTATATAATTTCGACACCAAAAGTTGTGCAGTTGAAACGTGCAGGTGTGTTTCAGATCAGGTTTGCAGTTTTACAGAGAAATTGCTTCAGTTGTTAACTAAAATCAGTAGGTGAAAATATTAGCCTGGTATTTTTGCTGAGAAAATATCGAATTGACTTCTGTCTTCAGTGTAACGTGTTTGTCTTTTATTGTCAACGTCATCAAGTAAAATGTCGTCTGCTAGATGTTATGTTACTTGTTAGGCTATAACCCATCTTTGAGAGGTCTACCTTAGCTGATTCTACTAGAAAACAGGAACAGTTGATGACCAGCTGACTCGGGAAAATTTAATGGAAAAGTTGTAGAAGTAAGCTTTGTGCTGTTCTGGGTTTCTCATGAAAATGATTGTGGTATTTCAGTGCTAGGCAAACAGAAAAGTTTCTACAGTAGCCTCAGTAGGCCTAATTATGTAGGCGTAATAAGTAGAGAGAGAGAGAGAGAGAGAGAGAGAGAGAGAGAGAGAGAGAGAGAGAGAGAGAGATGAATGAATCTTTATTTTTAAAGGGTAACAGAATAAGCATGCCCATACTTTTTTTCATCCGGCCCTTGCCCTGATTAGGGACTAACAACAAAACAAAGGTACAAATCTTACTACAACAACGACAACATTAATTCAAAAACATTATTTATTTAACAATACATAATCCCAAACTTACTTGAGCATTAATTTCAAGAGATACAAAGATTTTTTTTGTTGAGAAAAGAGATATACGTTGATAAACATATAATTCCCAAATAAATCAAACATTAACATGAAAACGGATACACAGATTATAATTAGGTAATATGGATAAAGTAAAATAGAGGGGAGACAGCAAGAAGCAAGAGAGAGAGAGAGAGGGAGCATTTCCAGGTTACATCAACATCAAAATAAACCAGATATCAAATACTGTTAAAGCATCCTCACCAAAACCCTTTAAAAAAAAAAAACTATCAATAAAGGTATCAAGTTGAGTTACAAAATGTCGAGGAGGCTGATATAAAACAGTTTTTCACAGCCCCGCCAACAACAGCATCAATACAACAATTCGAAGTTAGGCAAATCAATTTAAATTCACTCCGTACATTTCAAAGAGGCATGGTATATTGATTGAGGATGGAGAACAATGTTGTATGCTTTTTGGACTATGATAAAATAAATCACTATAAAATGTATACACCAAACATTTATATAAAAATAATACATTTCATATATGAGGAATACGAGAGAGAGAGAGAGAGAGAGAGAGAGAGAGAGAGAGAGTACATTACCAGATTGTGTGATCATCTAGATAAATGGCATGTAACAAAACACCCACACAAACCTCTCTCGTCTTAAGATACAGCTGTCAATGATAAACAAGCTAAAATGTAGCCTGCAAAGAACATCCGCATACAAAAATATGTCGAACAATTAAGACAAAACAATTTAATAATTCCAATTGAATAAAATACATACTTGTATATATATAAAATAACAATTGCATGATTTAGAACAATAACAGTCAAGGACAGCACCCTTTTACTGCCATCAGCCTCTATCCTCTCTGGTGCTGAGGCCCTTTCTGAGCTGGCTATTCTGTATTCAATCTTTGGAGGTGGCTGTCCCACCCTCCAACACACAGCTATCAGCCCCAGATCTCCTATGGGTTTGCAGACAGTGGTGAGAGACTCTGACAGTCAGCTAAAAGTTAATGCTGAGCGTTTCCTCATCCCGCTGCCACTTCATTAGAACTGCTCTTGAAACCAGGGGATCCCTTTTCTATCTTCTTCTGGTAGCAGCGGCTTAATATATATCAGGCACAGCTTGCACTTGCCTCCTACGATTGGTGGAATGATCTCTGTTCAGCAGAACTTGCTCATGCCTCAAATGACAAACAATCTCAACCCCCTCAACATGAGATTGCTGATCTTTCAGCCATCCTGCTGTCTGTCCTGTGACATCTGAAGGTCATCTGGCAGGAGTACCTTTTAGTATGTATTGTTACATAGCTTTATTATGTATTTTTCTTTAAATAAATTATTAAAGTATCATTATGTAGAAGCAGCTTAAGGCACAGCTTATGCTTGCCTCAATGATCAGTGGATCAATTTCTGTCTGTTTGGTGGTGCTTGCTTCTACCTCAAGGGCCTTGCAATCTCTGCCTCCTCCATAGCATGAGATTGGTTGTCTCACCAGCTACTCTGCTGTATCTCCTGCAACATATGAAGAGGTCATATGGCAGGCGTACTTTATGTTTGATGAACTTTATACTAAAGAACAGCTTATGGTAAACTCTTTCAATTTATATGGACATATTCTAAGTATAGAATAGATGACCTCAGCTTTTATCTTTGTCAGATTGTGTGTTCACATTTTGTCTTAGGCCAGGCTCAACCTCTCACTTTTGGTCATGCAGGTTTTCTGGCTGTGGTGGGTGACGCTGACATGCAGCCTAATGCTGAGTATTTCCGTGTTCCACACCCCACTCCATTCCATCCTGCTAACATGGGCTCTATCTTTTCTTTCCATAATACTGAATGACAGCAGTGGTTTGAGTCACCAGTACATGGATTCAAACTTGCCTTCAATGACAGGTGGCTTGATCTCTAACTGGTTAGGGGAGCTTTTTGCTCCTATCTCTTATACATTCATATTTATAATAGTACCAATCTCCCTATGGAGCATAATCTCTCTGACCCCTCTGCTGCCACTCCTCCGCATCATGGCTTCTTTCATATGTGGGCCCAGTAGCATGGCAGGAGTACACAACTTGCTTTCTGAAGTAGAGGCTACGCAGCACTTGACCCTCTCCCAGTGGCTCTGGTACTCATTCCCTTCTAAGCATGGTATTCCAGCTCAGGATATGGCTCTCACACCTTCTGGCTCTGTCTTAGGAACATTTTTTTTTTCCACAACTGCATAATTGGCCACAGAGACAAATTACCTAATAATTCAGTAGTCTCAATCTTGCCATGCCCTCAGTTCTTAGATCATCCCAACTTGCAGGACTTCAAAAACTCACTCTCTCAGTCTTTGGTCAGGTGTTTAGTATCCTTCCAGTAGTTTTGTGTTGTTGTAGGCCCCGCAGCAGGTTCCTAAACACATGATCCACCTGAAGCCCTACACCTGGCCCTAACCATTTCCATTCAGGCCAGGGCCATGACAAAGCCTCCATCTGTTGAAGACCAGTCCCGTTCCTGCCTCCACTCAATGCCTTCTCGCTCAAATTGAAATTTCCATTTGGATAGCACCTGTCTCCTCCATTCAAAAGGCTCTTATCACTTGAAATAGTGAAAGTCAGAAATTTTAATGTGCATCAAGTGCATGTCTTTTTGATTGTATGTCTTGTTTCCTGTACTGATGTTTCACCTTCACATATCCCGTAGTCTTGTAGAATGTTGGGACACCATGGAAGATTTTAGCATCCATCAGATTGTACTGTATGCTTTTTTATTTTTTTAACTCACTTAACAAGACATCATACTTTACAAGGAAGAAGAAAAACAATGTATAGAGAGCTTGACAGTGCTTCCAAAATGAAGGGGCCTGGAAAGAGGAAACGTGTAGCCTATGTCATGTGGTGAAGTTCTGTATTCATGACCTAATTTTGGCAAGCAGGCATCTCATACAGAGCAGAGGTTGAAGGGGACTAACTGCAAAGAAGCTCTCAAAATAGGCCAGAGTTCTGTCAGTCACGCCTCTGGACTTTTTCAAAGATATAAAAGTGCTGGCTGATCGCTAGAGCCTGAAAGCAGACCAGTCAAGCTGGATGGTATTTAATTTTGCCAGGGAGGTGTCACTATGACACAGGATAAGCAGACATCATACATGTTTCACCTCATCAGCCATTTGGTGGACATTTTACCAACTGCATTTGTAAAATTTTTGTACTTGTCAAGCTTTGTCTGCATGCTGATATTTTTGTGTTATTGTTCAACATACAGGCCCAAACTGGTCTGTTCTTCCTTGAAAGATGTGTTGTGCATTATACTTTGTGTAATAATTTCTTCTGAACCTTGGTGACAGTAAAGCTGTTGATGGCAGAACCCAACTGCTTGTACCAAGTGCTACCAGTCCATCAACTTCATCTTTTCCTCAGATTAATTACTTGCTTATGACATTGACGATGAAAAGGGCATTCACCTCAAAACTACTCTAAGAACAATCCAGCATAGGAATTTGGATACAAAAACTTGCTTGGCTGTTTTTCTCTTGTTTCATTTCGTAATTTTTAAATATGTTTTTGCTTTGTTGCAGGAGTCCACACACAAAATGTCTGGCTTTAATCAAGATGACGGTTTTTTCCAGTCTGGTTACTATGACCAGCAGCAACAATCCCAAGGCCAGTATGCTGGCTATGACTATGGTGGTCAGCAGTTTGGACAAGAGCAGTAAGTGTTCTTGAAACAATTTGTTTTTCAATTAAACGTGATATGTCTGTGCTCTTGAAACAATTTGTTTTTCAATTTAACGTGATATGTTTGTGTATATCATTTCAGTTCTCAGTATCACTTATAATTTAGATAATCAGATTCCCCATGGGGATGCCAGGGACCTGTCAGTAGAAACAGCACCCCCACCTTCTGGAATTTTTGTGTGCTAGGAATTCCCTCTTTTCTATCCCTTTTTTGTGTGTTTCTAGTTCTGCTTTGTTCTTTTTCTTCCTGTCACTCCTCCTTGTCTATTCTCTGCCTTTCTGGTCCATCTTCCTGTCATTTTTCCAGGAAGACTTAAAGAATAACAATACTCTCCCACCCCAAAGTCAGATGTGCTGGGGCTGATTTGTTAGGTGCTTAACAGCAGTGCAACATTTTTTCACTCAACTATGACAGACGGCTATAGTTGCTGTTAGAACGTTTGATGAAGAAATTTCATCAGGTAGTTTCTTAGCTAGGATCCTTAGACTCACTAGTACGACTATTTTTTCCCCATCATTCAGGTAGCCACATTCCAACTTTGGGGATGGTGTCTAAACATGACACCTGTGTGCATGCAGGGTAGGGTTTTTCTGTCATCCATTGCTACAGGCACACAATAGCCTACTCTTCCAAAAGTAATAAAGGTGGAACAGGTTTTTAACATGTGCGCAAGATGTTCTGTGTGCGTTCACATATGGGGCCTCAGTTTTATAGTCTCATCTGAAGGACTTGGACATTCAGTTCGATTTTTTCGTCAAACTGGGAGGAAAGGGTGAGGCTGGGAATCAAACCCTGAACCTCATGGTTTACTTGTTGGCAGGTGAACACCTTAACCATCCTGGCAACCTCCTTCTTTTATGGGTATTTGAATTAGTTTAAAAACCTGTTTTGTCTAAGAAAAAGTGTTGAAAAACTATTGTATTCTGCAGCTCACCTCTTGTATGGTTACTTACACACATTGTTGTTTTTCAAGAAAATATTTCAGTTAAAAATAAAGTATGTGTATTTTCGGTTTTGCTTTTTTTTTTGGGGGGGGGGGGTGGGGGGCTTTTATATATTTGCTTTTTAAATTTTTTTTAAGTATTGTAGATATATATTATTTTTTAAAAAGTCATGGACTAGGAGTACTGCTACTGCAAAGCCTAAAAGCATCACATTTTTTCAGTTCACTTAAAATCAAAGGTAGGAATTTGAGAGAGAGAGAGAGAGAGAGAGAGAGAGTGTGTGTGTGTGTGTGTGTGTGTGTTGTGTGTGTGTGTGTACATGTGTTCCTTGGCTAGAGCTCCCAGGTTCACCAAAGCCACAATGGTGAGATTTTGTGTATGCGACCATTTGTGCTGCTTACCATTAATTAAGGTAGCTGCATTCTGACTTTGGAGATGATGTCTAAACACAACCCCAGTGTGCATGCATTTTACAAATGTTGTCATCCATTCCCACTGGCACACAGTGGTCTGCTCTTTAACATGTGTGCAAGATCTTCTGCATGCATTCGCACATGGTCCCTCAGTTTATAGCTTCATCTCAAGGACTTTTGGGGAAGTGGAGTCAACACTGATGTTAACTCCCGGGGGGGAAAAATCCCCTTGAGCGAGCGTCTTAGTGGTGGTTGAAACCTGGGATTGATCTGATGGGTCAGATCGTGAGGGTGATGCTCTAATTACCAGGCTAACTTGTCCCCCCAAAAGTAGTCCTGAATGATTTGAGCTCTAGCCGAAAGTGTTGAAATGGGGGTAATTGTGTTTTTAATATATATGCCGTTTGATTATTTACTAGTTGTGTTTCCAGTCACAGTTAAATGGACCATTTTGTTAGTTGCATTTTGAAGAAAGTCATGGTAACATTGACAGTTTTGGGTTGGTTTTTGTGTGTTTTTTGTGTTTGTTTTTGAAGAAATTCACAGAGAGATGATTGATTGTGTAAGGTCATGGTGAGTAACATTGACAGTTAAAAATAAAAAAATTGGCTGTCTATTTTTGAAGAGGGTCACAGGGACTGTATGACATAGTGATTGTTTTTGAGTATGTACTGTGTAATAATTCGTTCGATGTGCTTTGAAAACTCTGTGATGTGGGTAAGTGTGTAAGTGTGTTTGAACATTGACACGTGTATAGATAGTGTATTGTATTGTATTTTATTAATGTGTATTATGCACAAATTACAGCAGATTTCTTTGTGTGAAAATTTTGCTGCTTTTGCTGGAGAGAAAACATTGAGCAAGCACTGTAGGAACAGCACCATGCTTTTTTTTGGTGTTTTTTTTTGTGGTGTTTTTGTTTGTTTGGTGTGCAGTATTTGTTTTTTGTTTTTGTTTTTTAAGCTTCCTTTGTCTGTGTTTTTTCGGGGGGGGGGGAGGGGGGGGGGGGGGGGGGGAGGGGGGGAGGGAGATGCTTGTTTTTTCCCCCTCTGTGTAAATTTGGCTCCCTTTGACTTTTTATTTTATTTATTTATTTTTTTTTGGGGGGGGGGGGGGGGGATGTTACACAATTTTGCCAGGGACAACTGTCTTGTTGCCATAGGTTTATTTACAAGTGTTGATGTATGAGTTTTGTTTTCAGGCAGTTTGGTCAGTTTGAGTACAACCAGCAGGGCTATGGGGGTAATCAGTACACAGGATCTATCATGACACCCAGCACTCCCTACCCCCTCAACCTGGCAGTCCCGGTGAAGAAAACTACGAAGATGAGCCACCACTCATGGAAGGTGACTGAGACTTGTTGTGTTCGTTTAGTGTGTGTGTGTGTGTGTGTGTTCGTTCAATGTGTGTGCATGTGTGCGTGCGCGTATGCTTGATAGTATCCTGTGTTTCATTATGTTATGGCGATTGTGGAGTGCTGGTGAGTGTGGATCAAAGTAGTTAGTGTGTATGTTTATGCTTGTTTGTGTATTGGATGTTATCATCTTTTTGTCCTGTACAAGTTTGTCTGTAACCATTTGTTCCATATAAAATATATTATTGTTTTATTCTGACCTTGTAAAGCATCTTTAGTAAGTGAGAAGAGAGCCAGCCTTGCAAACATGGAAAGTAACTCTTGTCAGTTTTATTGACTGCTTTGATTTGAGTTGCTTCCCTTTAATATAGTTCGCTAAGTAAGGAAGGATATTTCATGTACCTTATCTTTCTTTTGAGAGCTCTAAGCATTTACAAACATGACACTTATAGAATTATTCTGTTAATTAAAGAACAAAAAGACTAACACATATAAACAGCCACACACAATATCACCCAAGCTCATTCTCCTCACTAGCAATCCTTCATTGCTTTACCAGCCACCCAGCTGAAAACACCCTTCCTCCTGAATTTCTATCTCATGTACCCAAACCTGTATGCCCAAACACCCACATGCATGTACACACGCATGCATTTATGCACACGAGCATACCATCCCGGGGTGTCAAGTTCATGCCACATCATTGACCATTAGTGTCATTATTATTGAAAAATGTTGTAGAAGTTCAAGATTCTTTCAGTGCTTGCCGCTCAGTTGAAAGGTTTTACTGTCTATATAAGTATATTGATCTTTATTTCATGGTGCAAAATGATTCCTTACTTCACTACATCTGAAAAAATGTACAAAGCAAAAGAAAAAACATGCCCAAGGTACAAAAGTTATTCACATGATGGTAAAGAATACTAGCAAAAATACCCAACATGAACATTGATATCTGGTATGTGTAATCATTTGTGTAGGGTATGAAATTGCCTTGTGGATAAAATGTTAAACTCATGCTCTGACAGTGTGTGTGTGTGTGTGTTTGTGTGTCTGTGCGCATGTGTGCATGCGTGTGTGTGTGTGTGTGTGTGTGTGTGTGTGCGCGTGTGTGTGTGTGCGTGCATGTGTGTGGGCATACTTGCTTGTGGGTACATACAAGCAAGATGTGCATGTGTTCACACATGTGGCCTTGGTTTATAGTCTCATCCAAAGGACTTCCAGGGGAGCAGCATTGGAACCAATGTTAACACCAAGGGAATATCCTTTCAATTAGATGTACAATGTATAATACTTCAGCAGTGACTCAAGCCTTCGCTGTAACTTATTGTCAGATTCCGAGTTTGACACTTTGCCATTAAGTTGTCCAGCCCCCTCAAAGACTTCACAAGTGAATGAGAAGTTATATTATTCTGAAATTACAGTAGGTCAATAGTTTTCAATGGTAGCCTGCAGAAATTCAGCTGGCCAGAAATGTGGAGTTTTTATTGCAATGTAAGTTTGTTTGTTTTTTGTAGTGTATGTGTTTGTGTCTTCCGAATTGTTCATTTTTTTCTTAAACCATTATCTGTTTTAAAAAGACAATCTGTACAGAATGTTGGTCATTATTGAGGAACAGTTTTCAGTTTTCACATGCATATATATCAAGAGATCCTACCAGTAGATGCTTCACTATATGTGCCATCTAACGCATTGATGAAACCTCTAGTGTATGCTGAGGACATTTCTTGCCTACTGTTCCTAACAAGATTTAAAAAAAAAAAGAGCATGTAAGATATGCAGGCATTCATATATGGGATCTTGGTTCACAGCTTGATCTGAAAGACCTGCAAGGGAATAGATTCAGAACCAGTTCTAGGTTAACACTGGATTAAAAAAAAAAAAATTCACCATAACCGGAAGGCATAGCTCTGACTTAAACCCATATATCCGTCAAATCACAAGTCAGATGTTGAAACCACTGAGCTATTCCATTTTGAGAGCATCTCATCATAGTGTGGAGGCACCGTGGTCGAGTGGTTTAGGCGGTGGACTCGTGATCCAGAGGTCGCGGGTTCGATCCCCGCTCGGCTCGGTGTTGTGTCCTTGGGAAAGACACTTTACTCCTATTTTCCTCACTCCACCCAGGTGTACAAGTGGGTACCAGCTCTGCTGGGGAAGTATCTGGCGACAGACTAGCGTCCTGTCACAGGGGTGGTGAAAAACCATCAGTTCGCTTAATGCTACAGAAACCGGGATAAGCTCCGGCTCTATGGTCCTTCTGGATCGAAAGAACATACGTTTTCATCATAGTGTGGACAGACCTTTACTGGTTCAGATTACACTTAGTATGTTTCAAAGCATGTACTTATGTGTTTTTGTACTTGGTCTCTTCTGTTTGATTCATTCAGTCTAAGTTTATTTGGTTTAAAATTTTTTTTAAAACCATACATTTTTTACTCTTTACAGAACTGGGCATCAACTTCGACCACATCACTCAAAAGGTAAGTGCCTGTTGTTTTCACAATGTGTTCTGGATAATTTGTTTTGAATCAGGCATTTGTTTTGTAGGGTTTTCTCCCCTCAGTTACATTTTATGCAACTCCTCCATTGCCTTAAAACTTTTGAAATATTCAAAATGGGTTAAGTCTGCATATCAAACTTTTTCACCCCAAAACAATCAAACAAAAGAGAAAACAGTTTGGAGTTAAATTCTTAATCGCTCTTTTTTGTGATAGAGTTACATGGTTTACTTTGTTCAGTGTGTTTTTCTCACTTTTTTTTTCTCACACAAAGAGAACATTTTATAATATGGCAAATGTGATGGTTCACTGCATGAAAACATTGTTTGAACATCTTTGGATCTGATTCAAAACAGGGTATCCAGTGTGTTATGCTTTTGTATCACCTTGTGTCTTGTGCTTTACTATTAATTTGTCGTCAATCATCTGTTAGTGACTCTTCATCTCTCTACTCTACCTTCACTGCTGGTCTGTCGACTCAGGGGATCTTTTGGATCAGACAAAGAGCACGCAACAAACCTAATATGTAGGACTGTGGAAGACTCCATAAAGGTTATGGGAAACTGAGTGTTATGGAATTAGCACACACACATGTGTGCGCACACCACACACACACACACACACACACACACACACACACATGGAATTTATATAATATCATAAGACAAAAAACATCATATTCTTCAATATTCTATACAAGACTGATTACCACCATTTCTTACAGAATACGACTTAATGCTCTCAGAACAAAGTTTCGTAAAAATGTTAAGTGAATTTGTGGAGAACAATTTTCTCTGAAACACTGTTTATTGTTTTGTCAGAAGCTTTGTAGTTTCTTATAATATCAAAAAAATTTTTGGACAAAAATGCTTCTGAAGAAAATGTAGATGTAATTCTGTCAGATGAAAACATTCTTTTTGCTATTTTGAAGTCACTTGTACATAGCCCATTTTTTGCGTTTCTTTAAAGTTCTTTGATATTGTTTTCCCTATTTGCATTTTTAGGCGTTACATTGATGTTTGAACACCAATTTGTTACATGACTCTTTCCCTCTGTCATCTACTGTTTTTGCTATAGGTCTTTTTCCCCCCGTCTAATATCACTTATAGTGAACAGATGTTAAATACAAGAACGAACACACACATGCACATGTTTCTTTTCTTTTCAAGACAATAGGAATAAAGGACAGCTCAGGGACAAAAAAGGAAATAAGAAAATGTTAGTAAAATGCTGAGCTGTATCGATTTGGGATATGAGAAAGTGTTACTCTTCCACAACCTTGCTCAATTTTAAAAATAAAAAAAGTATGAAAAGACAGAAACTTCTTTTGATGTTTCACAGCAGTATGATTCTGTCTGCATCTTTTCTTTCCCACATGTACATGTATGTCTGTCTGCAGACACTGTGAATCTGTCTGCATATTTTCTTTCCTGTGTACATGTATGTCTGTCTGCAGACACTGTGGATCTCTGCATCTTTTCTTTCCTATGTACATGTATGTCTGTCTGCAGACACTGTGGATCTCTGCATCTTTTCTTTCCTATGTACATGTATGTCTGTCTGCAGACACTGTGGATCTCTGCATCTTTTCTTTCCTATGTACATGTATGTCTGTCTGCAGACACTGTGGATCTCTGCATCTTTTCTTTCCTATGTACATGTATGTCTGTCTGCAGACACTGGATCTCTGCATCTTTTCTTTCCTGTGTACATGTATGTCTGTTTGCAGACACTGTGGATCTCTCTGCATCTTTTCTTTCATGTGTACATGTCCGTCTGTCTGCAGACACTGTGGATCTGTCTGTATCTTTTCTTTCTCACATGTACATGTATGTCTGTCTGCAGACACTGTGGATCTCTCTGTATCTTTTCTTTCCTGTGTACATGTATGTCTGTTTGCCGACACTGTGAATCTGTCTGCATCTTTTCTTTCCTGTGTACATGTATGTCTGTCTGCAGACACTGTGGATCTCTCTGTATGTACATGTGTGTCTGTCTGCAGACACTATGGATCTCTCTGTATCTTTTCTTTCCTGTGTACATGTATGTCTGTTTGCAGACACTGTGAATCTCTGCATCTTTTCTTTCCTGTGTACATGTGTGACTGTTTGCCGACACTGTGAATCTGTCTGCATCTTTTCTTTCCTGTGTACATGTATGTCTGTCTGCAGACACTGTGGATCTCTCTGTATCTTTTCTTTTATGTGTACATGTATGTCTGTCTGCAGACACTGTGGATCTCTCTGTATCTTTTCTTTTATGTGTACATGTATGTTTGTCTGCAGACACTGTGGATCTCTCGGTATCTTTTCTTTCCTATGTACATGTATGTCTGTCTACAGACACTGTGGATCTATGCATCTTTTCTTTCCTATGTACATGTGTGTCTGTCTGCAGACACTGTGGATCTCTCTGTATGTACATGTGTGTCTGTCTGCAGACACTATGGATCTCTCTGTATCTTTTCTTTCCTATGTACATGTATGTCTGTCTGCAGACACTGTGGATCTCTCTGCAGTTTTTCTTTCATGTGTACATGTATGTCTGTCTGCAGACACTACTTAGTACATTTTATTTCCTGAAAACATGCCTTTTTGATATTTTCTGACTTGAATTCATCTTTTGTTTCTCCGTCAATCATTTCATTTCACTGTTACTATTCCAGAATCTTTATCCTGATTCATTGTATATGTCACTTTTGTATTTTTGTGGCAATAATTTTGTGTCTTCCCCCCCCCCCCCCCCCCCCCCCCCCCCCTCAAATGTCTTTTTATTATCATTTTAGCTCTGTGGTCAGTGTTGTTTAGTGTTTTCTTTTCTTCTTGTGTTTCTGCCTTGTCTTGCAGTTTTTTTCCCTGGTCTGATTGCCAGCCATAGTTTGAAATGCTGTGGACAAAAATTCTTTGTGGTGTTAATAATTCCTTTTCACTTTTTTAAGCACTCCTACAGACTTCCCTGCAACAGTCAATTTACATCATTATTGAAAGATGACTTGCCAAGTCAGTTGGGATTTATGACTTTTTAGGGTTGTTCTTTTTGAGTTCGTTGACAGCTGTCTGCAATGTGCACAGCTGCTTTTACAAAAGCACATATTGTTGTGGAGAAATAGATTGAGGGAGGTGTTTGTGTGTGGGGGAGAGGAGGGGGGGGGGGTGAGGGGTGAGAGAGAGAGTGTTTGCCTGTGAAATATCATAGGATGCTTGAAGAAGTTATGAGAGGACAGACACGAAAAATCTATGTAGCTTCTTTATTCTAACAGGACAGGAGACAGATGAAATGTGTGGGTGTTAAAATATTCTGAGATCTTGCATCTTCCTTTATATATATGGGCAGAGGTTATGTTCAACTCAAAACACTGTATGATTGTGAGCATTGGATTTGCTTCTTACTTCTTTGAATGTGAATTTTTACATACTGTGCATCTCGCTTATTTCACATATAATTATCGAAAATGAAGATGCAGTGCAAACAACAGCCAGAGCTTGCCAATTTTTCATGGATTTAAAAATTTGCCTGAAAAATTAATAACAGGTGAAGTTTGTTTAAATTTATATAAGTAATAATTATATGATATAGATAACTGATAGATGCAATGCTGTAGCCACTAGTACTAGGCTTATTCGTCCCCTACACTAATGATAGTTATAGGTAAAGTGACATGTGATCAAAATAAATTTATTCAGCTCAAGCATTGTATGTATTGAGCTGGAACCTTAAAAAAAAGATTCACTTCAGATGCTGTCATCACTGTCACTGTTAGGGAAGAACCATTTTCCTTTACTGGTAATAAGTGAAGATATATTCGTCTCTGTGGTCATGCGTAGTGATCTTTTCCCCTTTTTTTTTATAAGTTATAACTTTATGCCTGTGATATTTAACTTCATGCCTGTATTATAACAAGCATGCATGCTCACAAAGCACATACAGCTATACACACAGTACACTGCAAGTGCTCTCACATTCATGCACACGCACACATACAGAAAAAAACTCTAATAAGAAGTGAAGATCATCTCAGCATTTATTGTCAGCTTCTCAATGCAGATGACAATGCTAAACACATGAAACAGATGATTTTATGAAACAATGGATGATCTTGAAAATGACGACTTCCCTTTACTCCAGTTTATTTGTTCCAGAGTAGATAAATTATGCAAAGTTCTCTGGGGAATTGTCAAACCAACAATGCATGTCAAATATTTACACAATGCAGGGCTAAGGATGGGAAATCGGGGGGGGGGGGGGGGGGGAACCAAGCAACAAGCCTGAAATTCATATTGACACAATTGTCAAGCATATAAGTTGTAACACCAACTGTAGTGTCACTGTCTGTCACCATATGATTCTTTTGATTCCAGTGTACTGTTTTCCTATGGAAGGGTCCCAGCAGGTGGAATATTGCATATAAACATATTTATATCTGCACATAAATCCACTCAGGTGAATGCCTGAGGATTTGCATAACCCAATAATGAATGCATGCCGAGTTATTTTGAGGAAACTACAACAAGAAGTCACGTAACGCTACATGAATTTTGGGACCTTTTACATAGCTCAAACTTTTTCTTCTGAGTGTATACACAAAGGAGAGTAAGGCACTGGCACGCCTGCACATAAGATTGACCTAGGACTGTAGGAGACAGTAAAAATCCTCACATTTATCCACTAGGCACTGACAGGATTTGAACCTGCAACCCATGATTTGAGGACATTGTGTAAAAAGCCTTATATTTATCCACTTGCCTGTTTGATTCATCTTTACAATCATAATGTATGTATATGTACTTTCTTTGAAAAATGAGTGTTACTGTTAATACTTATTCATTATGTGTTCTAGTCATATTAAAAAAATGAGAACAATTCACATCCGTCTAAAGACTAACTGCAGTTCTGAAGATATATTACATCTTGTTTAATGATAGGTCATTCAGACATTTCAAATCATCTCGGTGCAGCAGACAAATCCACCTTCTGTTAGTGTTACTTTAGTTTTAAATCAATCAATGTCAGCCTTGTCAGGGCATTTTTATGTTGCATCTTTAGGTGGATTGTGACTAGTGTGAGGTTTTGACACATGTTGTACACTTTAAAAATATCTTTACCATGTGGTACAAGATCTGTTCATAAAAAACTCTTTTAGGGTACCATTGAAGACAGCCTGAACTTAAACTCTACATATTTCTAAAATTTTCAAAGGTAAGTTTTTAATGATTTCTTATGTCATTCCAATCCCCCCTTTATTTTTATTTGCTCGTTTTGTTTTACTCATTCTCTCGCTTTCGCATTAATTAAAACTATATAAATATCAAGAACTCCCTAAGCTTAACAAAGAGCATGTTGCAAAATTTAGAATCTCAAAAAACATAATGATGCTTACCCTTTAAATAAAAACAGTTTGTATTCAAAATAAACATTCAGCGCTTTATTGATTGCAACTTAATAACTATGATCTTCACTTCATCTTTTGCAGCTTTGTGTGGTCAAAATCATTTGAAAATAAGGATCCATTAATGTTTTTCTTTAAACATTTTCTTCAGATCATTAACACAACTCATTAAAGACAAAAATAAACTAAGTATGAAAAAGAAAGAAAAAAACCTGCTACACAGAATGTTACACAAAAATATGTGTCCTAAATACAAGGGGAAATTTTGACAAAACCAGTACTTCACTGTTAAAAAAAAAAAAGGAATGGGTGGGGTGGGGTAAAGCAAGCAAGCTAAAACAATAGCAGAAAAGCACTTCAGAAGTTCTTTGTAGGACTTCACAAATCTGAAAGTAAAGAGTTGACATTCTGAATTTTCAGTCTAATGAACGTGGATGTGCTCTCCTGTACATCCAGTGCACCATTTTGACATGCACCTGAGATAAGTGTACTGTAGCTTCTCAGAAACTGGAACGTCACTCAAATGCCATACTATGTATTCACTGTCAGGTTTTATTTATTTATTTATTTTTTTGCTATTAGGAATAAGTTTTGTGCTATATCGACAGAAATGAAATAATATATTTATATATATATATGTAAATTTACCACTTTGAACCTTTCACAAAGTTTCAAAGCCATTTACTGAATTAGTGAGTAGAAAATGAAAAAATCAAATTGGTGAACTCTGACAATATAATTGTTAATTTATGGATATCTCACACTTTTTATAATCACCTACTAGTTACTTAGACTGTGCAATTATAGTATATAGACTGGAAGTGTAAACTGAGTGAACATTCGAAATATACCTGTAGGTCACTGTGACCACTTTGAAGACTGCTTTTGACTTTTAACTTTAATTTTTTTAACTTTTTTAAGCTTATAAACAAAATACTTTGTCATTAAATAAATCATCTGAAAGTATGACTATGAGGTTTCATTATTGTCGGTGAGTTTTTAAATTTGTTACAATTACCCCCTCCCCCCCCCCTCTCTCTCTCTCTCTCTCACTCTCTCTCCACTTTTTGATACACTCACATGCTATGTACAAACTCATTTGAGTAGATGGCTTCAGCACAACTGTAAAACATTTTTAAACATTACTGTGTCATTTCATTTTTTTTTATAACAGGTTTCATACAGATTTTATGGAATTATAATTAAACATAATTTTTTTTTTTTAAAAAGGAGGGGGGAGGAGGAGGGTGCAATGCAGCAGCATAAAGTTTAGTGCAGAAGTACTTGACTGAAAAAGATTCTTCAGTGTAATATTTGCTAGTCCATGCTCATGTATTGATGTAACCAGAATTCAGGTATGCTGTTTCACTTTCTGCAACAGTGTATTTCTGTTCGTGAATACACTAACAGGAATCTATCTGATTTACTGACATTCTATGATTCTTACAAAGCATGAGCACATAACTAGGGTGGTTTTTTTGTGGGGTGGCTGTGGTCATTTCAGTTGCAACAATAGATATTGATATTAATTACAGCTCAGCAAGTTTTTAAACGGCTATTTTAACCTGATTTCAAAATATCTGTACCAACATTTTATGAAAAGAAAACTTTTATTTTTCTTTTATGGAAAAAAAAAATCAGATCAGAAATTGTAATACACTATGACAAAAACATAAAAATCCTAGTACCATTTTATACAAAATCTGTCTGAAAACACAAAAAAAGCATTGAAATGAGGTCTTTGTCAGATTGAACTTTAAAAACATGTCAGCAAAAAGGGTAATGAAATGTACACTAGAAAAATCATTAAAGTAAAAGTAAGTTAGGAAATGAGCAGCAGTTTTTATGTTTCTTTTGAAACTAAACTATACATGGTCTGTGGCGATTGAAAAAACAAAAACCTGGTAATTTTCTTTTGAAACTAAACTATACATGGTCTGTGGTGATTGAAAAAACAAAAACCTGGTAAAAATAACCTTTGTACAAAATCCAAATAGCACAAATCCAACTGTGTTATAACTGGATTACAAGTTTGAACATAGCTAGATGAAATGCAAGGCATGAAAAAACCCCCAACAATGCATTCATGATCATGTTTTGAATTCTTGGCACTGGAGAAACATGAATTGCATGTTAGAAGGGCAGTGAAGCTGAGAAGAGTCAGAGATGGTCATGGTGACATAAAGGATTGGATAGGGAGGGCTACTGTAAATATTGGGGGTGGGGGTGGGGGGTAGCAGGGGGTTTGTTGGAAAATGAAATTACGAGTTCTGCACAAATCAAACTAAGATAGAACTGAATGATTTACAATCATAAAAGATAACTGAAATAATCCGACACAAAAACTTACGATTGGAACATTAATCAACAAAGATCTCTCTTGATTCTGAGCAGCAGTTGCAGTGATAAAACACATCTTAATAAATATATATATTTTTTCTTCATCATTTCTGGTTAAGAAATGCACAAGACAGTTCAATCCCTGCTCCCTTCTTCCCACAAGATGTTTAGTAAAACAGTTATGCTTCCATTCAAAAACGTCCATGCCACACATTGACACAAGTGTTTTTTTAACCCCCCCCCCCTCCTCACCTTTAAAAAAAAAAAATCAAATGATTTTTCTACACTCTTTGGAAAAGAATTTATGCTCTTCTTGTATCCTGTCTAAAAAAAATACCCCCCCCCTCCCCCCAAAAAAACCACAACCACCACCCAACAACAACCCAAAAGAGAGATATAATATATCAAAGTAAATTTTTCTCTGTTTTCTATATTTTCAATTAGAGGGATGGGCTGTATATATATATATGTTCTTAATAAAGGAACACTAAACAATGTGATTTCATTTAATGAAGTTGCTGAGCGTGTTTTAGTTCTGATGGAGATAATATTATATGAATGTGGCGCTCTTAGAGTAGTTGGAAAGGTTTGTTACAATGCAAGTTCGTGATCAAGTTGATGTGCATGCTATAGTTCTGATAAAGAGATAATGCATGTGGCACTCTTATTAGAATAGTTGGAAATGTTTGTTACAATGCGATTTCACAATCAAGTTGCTGTAATGCTTTAGATCTGATAGAGATAATGTATGAATGTGGCACTTTCAGAATAGTTTGAAATGTTTGTTAGAATGTGGCTTAAAAAAAAAGAGAGAGAGAGAGAGAGAAGTTAATGTAAAGGATGAAATAATCAAAACAGCCATCCCAATTGAGCATGCCTGTGGTTTTTGTTAGTGCTTTCTGTTTGGTATGGTAATAATAGTAATATCTAATCACATGCAAAATGTCTTAATAGCCAATGATAAGAGTTGAACTTCAGCACAAAATATTAGCATGTTTAAGTGTTTCTTTCTTCCATTCACTTTCAAATTTACTGTTTAGTCACCAAAATAAAAGCATTAAGCTAAATCTATTAGTAATACTAATAGTTAGTAATAGTAATCAGTCTAAATCCATAGCTAGAAAATTTTGGGGTGGGGTTGGGGTAATTCTCAATCCATAGCTAGAAAATTTTGGGGTGGGGTTGGGGTAATTCTCAATCCATAGCTAGAAAATTTTGGGGTGGGGTTGGGGTAATTTATCATATATGATTCATAAAGATAACTAACACTCTATAAACACAAAGTACACACACACACACTCTTCTTCTTTAGTTCATTTGAATGATTCCTTTTCTTCTAAACTCAAATAATGAAACTGGTGACATCTTAAAAGCAAAAGGACTACATGATCATGATGTTTCATAACATTATTTTTCTACATCAGGAAAATAAAAACAAAAATGACATCCACATTTTTCTTTTTTGATGAATGTCTCCACAGCATACATCTGTCACCTACACTGATGCAGTGAAAATTAGAAAAGTGGACTTGCATTTGAACAATTCACAAGTATATAATGTTCTCACTTAAATTCATCAATAGCTTAACACACAAACCATAAGCTGAGCATCTTTCCTGTCATGACCAGGGTTTTGTGTTCCGTCTAAAAGCACACCACTCTTCACACATCAATATATTTTCTCTGTTCCAATACTGAAAATGTAAGTATTCACAGGTATAGACTTCCCTCTCACACAGGTGTACCGGGTTTGATCCCATAGTGGTAGGCTGGTGGCACTGTCATGTAGTCACTGGCACTGCCACTGGTGTCATGAGGACTCATTTCCACATACTCTCGAGAGTGAAACACTCGTGGAGGTTTGCGGGGAGCAGGCTGGAAGCCTAAGTTCCCGACAGACATGCTTTTCTTTGTTGCTAGCATGTACTGCTCAGGGGTGATATTATAGGGGTACCTCAACTCCCGATAGTCCGGATAATCTGGGTAGCGTCCGCTATTGGCTGGAATAAAGGTGGTGGAGCGAGTACTTGATCGTGTACTCCCTGGAGTGAGGGGAGGTACTGCGCCATTCACTCCAGGAAAATGATTGCGTCTGGGATGATGGAGAGTAGCACTCTCATAGATGGGATGAGTAGCACTCTCATAGATGGGATGATTATACAGGGAATCATCAAATGGGTCATCAGAATCAAGCACAGGTGTGTACCTGTCCAGCAAGGGTGTGGTGGATTCTGTATGTGACCCATCATATTTCATAGTGCTGTTGGCATTGGGATACATTTGTAAAGACTCGGGCTCTGTCATTTCACTGCCAAATGAAACGTACGTGTTGCCGTTGTTGAAAGGTGACACAGGTTGCTGAAATGTGTATATAGGTTCCTTCTCACTCTTTTCATATGAATAGTCTGTTGTTTCTACTGGCTGCTTTTGTTGAGTGTTGCTTGTGTCATTAGTCCTTGCAGAATCAGAATTTGTGTCATCATTTAACTGATCTAACTTTGATTTATCAACTTCATTTTGCTCTGTGGGAGCCATTTCCCCATTTGCCAGGAAGTGTTTTTTCACATTTGCCACAACAGCATCATGCTTTTCCTGCTGTCGCCTCCTGATGTGGGTGACACAGCAGAAGATGAGCACACTGAGAACAATGATAAGAATGATTCCACACACTACTGCCACAGCCACCACAATGCTCTTAGTATCCATCCCAGCCGATGAGGATGCTGAATGAGGAACTCGTGGCACAGAATCAAAGGGAACACCTTTTAACGTCACTTTGAAAACAGTGAAGTCAGATCCTCGCACATTCTGAGCTAAGCACTCGTAAGCTGCAATGTCATCATACCGAAAATCCTTGATGTGAAGCCGGGTGACTGTAAGGGGAGACCCTTCCATAGTCATAGTGTACTTCGCTGGGTGAGCATCAAAATTGATGGGCATCTCATTTTTCTGCCAGATAGGGCTGGCAGTAGGAATGGAAAAATACTCGCACTCCAGAACTGCCTCCTCACCTGTATCCACAGCCTGTGTAGATCCACTTTTCCTCATTTCCACTCTGCAGGCTAGCTCATCCAGCGGAATTGCAGACACTAGTCGACCTCGGGAGATGGATGGTCCATCACACACAATGATTTCCCCAGGATGCTGCCAAATGGCACTGGTGCCATTGGACATCCACTGGTGCAGCCAGCGAATTTTGCAGTCGCAGATCCAGGGGTTGTTGTGAAGATGCACTTCTAGGAGATCAGGGGACAGCAGCTCAAACGTGTCCCTTGGCAATGAGCGCAGGGAGTTGTGCTCCAGGCGCAGTTTCTGTCCACACAACAGTCATATTCATTAGAATGAACTGCATATTAGCCTAGTGGTTATAAGTAATATAACAGCATTAACATTGAACTTTAATCTGACAGTAACTGAGAGTGGAAGTTCAAGTCTCCGATGATATGTCCGTCTGAAGGGTTCCCCTCCACCCCTCCCCCCATAAGTTAACATGGGTTCTGACTCCACTCGTGTGGAAGTCATTAGTAAGTCAAACGATTATAATTTATATAGACTGAGGTCTTGTGAGCGAATGCATGCGTTATACTTGCCTGGGCCATGTTAAAAGCCCATCCATCTTTAACAGAAGGGCAGACCTGATGTGACCAGTGGTAAGCAAAGCATGAACATAGTCACACCCAGCATGCTATCCCTGACCTGGGGAGAAAATGGGCTCGTAGGTGTGAATGTGCATGGGTGTATGTACTTGCATGTATGTACTTGCATGTATACATGTATGTGTTCTTTAATTCTAAGTTAAAATGGATGATACAAAAAGAACATGGACACATCGATACTGATCTTTCAAGTAGACATATCCTTGTAGTTTAGCCCATAATTAAAAATAATGATATTGTAGGCAGACATGTGACACATCCTCATAGTCTAGCCTTAAATAAGATACTAAGTGTTCAGGTGCATGTTTTACAAACTTCATGGACAAATTTGAACGGACATGCACACACAATTAATACCCGACATTCTTGATCTCAGGTCAATTGGGGCACAGCTTAAAATTTTTAATTCCAAGGCAATCTTCCATTATCCCAGTCTTACTTTTCTAATCGTTAAAATACAATGTATTCATGAAAACAGATATCACAACCAACTGCAAATGAAAAATCTGACTGTCATAGTCCTCAGATAAAAATTTGTTAGAATTCAAGAAGATTCTCAGGCTCTACTGAAAACTCATCATGGGGAGAGGGGAGGGGAACATGTAGCGGTGTGGACAATAACTTAAGACGATAGGAATGTTTCATTTCAAAATTGTTTACCTGAAGCTTGGAGAGACCCAAAAGAGCGCTGGGCTCCAATTCCCCAATCCTGTTCCCACTGAGGTCAAGGGTTTTGAGGTTGGGCAAGCCCCGGAAGTTATTGTCAGAGACAAGCATGATGTTGTTGTTGGCTAGGTTGAGGGTGAGGAGACTGGGGGCCCTGACCAGTGTTGCAGTGGGCACAGAGGTAAGGTGGTTCTGGGCCAGATCCAGGGTGTGGAGCAGCCTGAGGTCTGTCAGTGTGTCAGGGTCCAGGCTTTTGATGGAGTTGTTGCGCAGCAGCAGCACATGCAGATTCTTGTACTTTTTTAATTCTTGCGAGGTCACCGAGTTCAACCTGTTCCCATCATAATCAGTGCATTTTTAGCTTACACCAGAAATGAATGTGAATGAGTGATTCGTGGTGTGTGTGTGTGTGTGTGTGTGTACATGTATGTATAATGATTAATAAAAGTAATGTTTTTAATACCCTTGCCAGAAATAAATACTACACAGGTACTGTTGATGTATGCTTTCATTGAACAAAATTCCAAGTAGGGTTGTTGTTTTTTCAATTGAATAAGTGCAGCCAAAGAAGAAGGGCAATAGATTGAAGTAAAAGCAAAGAGGGAAAGAATGGATTTAAAAAAAGGGGGGGGGGGGGGTGGCAATGAACAAGTTCTTAGGTGCATTTTATTTCTGGCAAGAAAAAGAGCAGTTTGTGTCAATGGTGTGATTGTGTGTGTGTGTGTGTTATGCTTTTTTTTTTTAAATAGATAACTGACAAAACTACCGACTTGCTGTAGGAATATGAATTAAACATAAATAATAAAATGGAGAGGTTTGAGGCAGCCAGTTCCTTTTTTTTGGGGGGGGGGGGGGGGGGGGGGGGGGAGTGGGTGGTGGTGGTGGAATGTAAAGTGAGGAGGTGTGGGAATTTATCACTGAACCCGGCAATAAAGGTGACAGACAAGAGTTTAGCACAAACCTGTTGTTGCTGAGGTCTAGCACATCAATGTTGTAGTGGAGACCCCAGGGCACACTTTCTAGATCCCGACTACTGCAGTTGGCCTGTGTGTACTCCACATTATGCTGACATTTCTTCTCCCCTGATACTCCTTTCAGAAGAACAACACACAGCCCCAGCAGCAGCCACATGCTATTACGCAGCATTCCAAGCTTTCTTGTAGTTATTGCGTTGTGATATGGTTTACACTTCAGTTCCATGGCTTGGTGTGTGATGTGATAAAACTGGCCCATGGTCGAGGTCATCCTGACTGTCTGACAAAAAGACAGACAATGTGGAGGTACGAAAGTGGGACGTTAGGGTCACAACACCCACACAGAACAGTTGAATCACAAACTGAAGACTGTGGCTTGGCCAGAATGTGGGGATGGCAGGGTGTGTAGCAAGATGCTGCAGTCAGATCAGGCTGGTCTGTTGGGGTCATCCTCACAGTCACATCCAGGTGAAGTCCAAGTAAGAGGAGGTGTGGGCATGGAGAGGTCTTTGTGGCTTCAGCATTGGTCTGTCAATGTCGTCCAAGACTGAATGAGGAATCTGTCAGACACAGCAAGAATGTGGCATTAACCATATTAGTTATAATAACTTGGAGGCAGACATTTTTTCAGTCAACAACTCATAAAGTTTTGTACAATGATATGTAAGGGATTGATTTAAAGAAATAATTGTCTGAAAGATCATTAGAGGTATACATCTTTTGCTGCCTTTCTTTACTAATCATTTCTTGCAAATAACATGTGCTATGCTGATTAGGGGACGGGATAGCTCAGTGGTCGGAGCACTCGCTTTCCCCCAGCCAAGTTAAGCAGCGTCGAGCATGGTTACCAGTTTGGATGGGTGACCGTTTGCGCGCCTTGGCTTCAGTACAGTTCCCCCAGTTCACCCAGCTGTAAATGGGTACCTGCCCTCTTTAGGGTCAGGGAAGGTAAAGCAGCGAGGGAGAGGAGATGGGCGCCGCCCTCAATATGCTGGCCCTAGAGAAGTGAGGTCTCTGACGCCTCGCTCCCCGACGACCTTATAGGTTATGGGACTCCTTTACCTTTACCTTTTATGCTGATTCATGTTGTACAACAACAAAAATGCTCAAAGATACACACATGCACGTCCACACACCACACACATAGGCCCATAGGGAGAAAAACTTTTTCCCTCATTATGTGACAACCTTTTCAGTTTACAAGACACGAAGAAAATGATCTCACACTCAAAACCAGTGGTATGAAATAAGGCAACCAGCATTAACACATTATCTACAAATTATGTTAGCTCTGCTTGCAATCAAAAGCCAGCTGCATGGGCAGTGTGATTCATCAAGTGTCAAAGCAGGGCTGGGAAACTTCCCACCTTAAGCCCTGAATAATCATGCTAGCAGTCTGCACATTCTGCATTCAGCTCTTCACTTTTCAACTTTCCAATGCTGTTCAAATGGGCAATCCCCTTCTGCATGATCTGACTGCTCATGAAGCCTTTTTCTATGGGAGATTATTCATGTCAACAGAGTGTAAAGGTAGCCATGGCAGTGTTCACTAAGAAAAGGTTGCTTTCCAACCATGGAAAGAATAAAACTGAAACCTGTCCCCCCCCCCCCCCCCCCCCCCCCAACTGTTTTGCAAGTACTAAAAATGTTTTTGACACACCTGTAAGGGTGAAAAGTTTTTATGGCTTTTTAAATTACATAATATATATTCATATATTTCTTTGTTTGTTAATAAAATATTAGTGAGAAAGAATGTTACTTTTAAAGCTTGTGTTTAAATAGTTATTGCAAAATAAGTTTCCTACAGTGTTTGTATAACAAGGGGAAGAAGAAGACAACAGAGAGAACACACACACACACACATGCATGCACACACACAAATTTTGCTATGAAGAGAGAAAAAAAAGGAGGGGGGAGGAATGGGATATATATATATATATATATAATATATATATATATATATATATGGCCACTGCTATAAGACCAGACACAGCCAGAGAGACATACATGTTTACTCGTACTACCCTTGATACAAATGCCCATTTGCTGTACTTGCATTCCTGACAGATGTGAAGTAGTGTGGTATTCGTTCACTGTAGTGTTTGAGGCCCTTGTTACAAATACAAGTGTTGTGTGATCACAACTGGCGTAGAGATTGAGTGCATGATGACATTTCACAAAAGTTGGGGAACAGATTTTGGTACAGGGATGTCACGTGGGAACCTTGCCAAGCAACTTTTGCCACAGAGCTTGGGAGGGTGAAGTATTTGATTTTTAGATACAGCAGGACAGTAGTTTTACATACAAATGTGCTTGAATATGCTGATTGAACTTGGAGAACCTTTAACTTTTGTATGCATAAGTATTCATTGACATCATTACCACTCACTTGAAAATGAGTAAGTGTGTGTGTGTATGCCCACATGGGTGTGTGTGTGTGTACGCGCGTATGTGTTACTCTGTGTGCATGTGAGAGAGAGAGAGGGGTCAGAACGATGGAGGCAGGAGCTTGAATAACAAGAGCATGACTTTTACTGAGTATGAAAGATCTGAGTTGAAATTCTGACTCTCTGGAGCGCAAAGATTCAGCAACTAAAAGGGTAAATCTGCTTGGGATTGAAAACATAAGCTAAAACTAGTAAAAGTGAATCAGACTCAAAAGCAGAAGGAAGATTGTCTCCACACAACCCAAATGGAGAAATAGGATCATGTTGGTGTCATTGGGTATGATGGCTAATGCGTATTTCAACTATTTGGTAATGCCAACAGGTGAGAACCCAAGACTCTTTTACATAATTATGTATTGTCTTGATTAATCTTCACTGGATAGTTTGTCTGCCCTCCTCCAGCTAATTCTTTTTACATTAACCTTTGCCGAATGCACTAAATTTATGTGTACCTTACTTTCTATATACAACTTGTACCATGCTTTTAAATCACCCTTGTAATATAACATCAACCAGCAAATCAAGTTCTCAGACAAACATATGAAGAAGAAAGGGGGGAAAAGCTGGCTAAAATCCTTTTAAGTAGATTTTACCTGCAACCCCCCACTGTTCCATAGCCCTAAAGCCGCTTTCTTGTGTAATTCACCATTTCAAGTTTTTCCTATTGGGCTGGTAAGAAAAGACACTATCAACAGATCAAAAGAGGAGAGAGAGAGAGAAGAGAGAAGAGAGAGAGAGAGAGAGAGAGAGAGAGAGAGAAGGGTTAAATGTGATTGTCCTTGTGAGAACAGTAAAAAGGGTTGTTGAGGCAGTGAAAATGGAGACAGACATTTAAAAAAGAAAAAAAGGGGGGTGGTGGTTAAAGTAGCTTGAAGTTTGAATAAAAACCTTTGTTCTTTCAAGTGAATTTTAAAGTGAGAGAGAGAGAGAGAGAGAGAGAGAGAGAGAGAGAGAGAGAATTTATTCACAAAAAGGCCATTGGCTCATACATGAAGGGGTTGCTGAACTGCGTGGTATTTTGGTGGGGGGGGGGCGGGGAAGCAATAGTAATGACAAAATGTTGTATAACAAAAAAGTCAGTTACAAAAATTTAATTGACTTCGGATAACAATATCTCTCATTCTAAAAGCTTTACACAAATATAAAGTGAGGCTGCGCACCTCAGGATGACTTGATGCCATGAGTAAACAGAGTCTAAATAAATTAGGCTGTCTACTATATTTTATGGGGATGTAATTCTGCCTAGCATTCTCTAATACTGGAGAGCACAACACAAAATGTACTTTGTCCGCCAGTACTTGCTTACATAATGGGCATAGCATCCTGAGGTCATCATCATGTTCTCTGTATCTGATTTTATGAAGATGGAGAGAGAGAGAGAGAGAGAGAGAGAGAGAGAGAGAGAGAGAGAGAGAGAGAGAGAGAGAGAGAGAGAGAGAGAAGGTTAGCCAGAGAAATTCATCCACTTTGAATCTGATCCCAGTTCAGAAGGATCAGTTATGGTTACTACTGATCTGAAAGATGAAAATCATAAACATATACTGTATAAATTTACTTTGATACACAACAAAGGGGGGTAATATGATACGAGATGGGAAGAAGGATGAAAAGCAAAACCTGAAAAGTTTCTTTCTGCCTCAAATTTACTTAAATTTTTTAATTTTTAAATTAAAGTGCCCACTGCTTTCTAGAGCAGTCAGCAAAATTTTGTACCACTACCAGTACTGCCACTATATAAGACATATAAAATGCAAACACTCCACCCAGTTTCTTCATACCACTACCAGTCAAGGGTAGGGGAGGGGCCCATTGTCTTCATTCTTGCAGGACAGACATTATCTTTCTGCTGCATGCAGGCCATGACGTGGAAATTAGAGTGGCAGCAGTTAAAAAAAATCAATATGAGTTGGGAGGAAAAAGAAATAGGGAAAGAAAAAGAATGGTTGGCCTGCTGTGAGCTCTATAGTAGTTCCACATGGCTTCTGCAGACACCGTCTGTTTACACGGCCTACCTGTGCACAGCTCCTACCTGCCTGCCATTTCACGCTTACCTACCACCTCCCTCTCTCCACACACCCACACCTTTTCGATAGCCTAGGGCTACACAGATCTCTTCTACTTCTCTCTTTTTTGTTTTACCTGGATTTTAGGAAATGTCTTTTTCTTCTTGGGTTGCTTGGTGATGAGTAATCTACTTTTGATTTTGATCAATGTTTGCCGATGCCAGAGTTAAGTATGATCAACCCAAGCAGACTTCCTCTTTTATGTTATGAATATTTCTGTGCTGTTTTCCATCCAATTTTTGATGTAGTGTTGCTTTGTAACAGAAAAACACACACTGCAACAATCTTTAGCTTCAAATACAATCCTTGTCACCACCACTACCCCCCTCCCCACATACACCACCAGATTCCATGTAGAGCTTGTCTTTAAAAACTTATCCTCACAAAATCTTATCAACATTATGCTAGTCAAATGATCAACATATATAATCAAAATCCCCAAAAGTTTTCACTGGTCTGTCAGAACATCCATGGTAAATTAGGTCAGAGGATACACAAATGTGGTTAGTTGCATCACATGGTATTTTATCTTGTGCTTATAATAAATCTATTTATATGTATATCCTGTTTTACTCTCAGGCAATTTCATGACTTGAATTTTATGAAATATTTTTTTATCTGCATCATACATGTATATGAAATCTGAAGTATGTAGGCCTACCATTCAAACTGATCACCAGTAAGGGCATTTGGATTCTCATTCATGGTTCATACTGGTAGCCATGCCTTAAGCAGAGAGAGAGAGAGAGAGAGAGAGAGAGAGAACGAACAGAAGGGAGGGGGTGGGGGGGTGGAACTGCAAGTCTAACGATCTCGGGAATTGTACTCTTGCTCCAATCTTTCTTCCGGTTCCTCAAGCACTTCCCTTCCTTAATTTGTGGTAATGTCTGGCACTACCTCCAAGGAGAACGGCTTTGTGAGAGCTCTCCCAGTCTTCTCTGATTAGAATTTATGTAGTGTCCATGTCTGGAAGGTGGATTTCTCAGCTTGTCCGAGTCCAAGGTTTCCATTCCACATTTGGGCCAACTTTCACGGAAGTAAAATCCCACTGACGGAAATGAGCTCTGGGGGAGTTTTTGTGGAAGGTTTTGCACCATAGTTTTGCCTTTTAGTTTTATTTGTATAGATCCATCTCTTCTTTTCTGTTCTTCCTAGCCCCCATTTCTCTGTGAGTTCTTTAAGAAGTCAAGCCTCTATAAACCATATAAGAAATGTTATGGAATTATGCATTCAGTTCACTTTGAATCACACACACATCTCTGCCATTTCTTGTGTACTTATCTTCTTCAGTCAACACAGATCATCCGATCCGTATTCAAAATAATAAACAGTCAAAACGTAGCAGTCTACCCACCATTTCACTGAATATGCAGATGACAGTGAAAAAAAACAACAAATGATACAAAGCAAAAAGAAATAGAAAACCTGCACACAAAGCTTGGGATTACTATAAATGATAGCAGTGCCAGGATGAGCACGGGTTTGGAGAAAAGGAATTGAATTGAGGTGGAGGGGTTTGGGGGGGGGGGGGGGGGGGGGGTAGGGGATGGGTTTAGGGGCCGTGGAAGAAATGTGCTTTAAGGAAAACGGAAGGCAACTGATGGGTGGGAATGGGAAGTGGGAGAAGGGGGTGTCAGAGTAGAAAGAAAAGTCGGGGAGGGGGGAACCTACAGCCGTGTTTTGCATCTGATCGGGTAACGGTTTGAAGCCGACAGCTGCCGTGCTGCTCGTGCTGCGTGACCTACTCTCTCTCTCTCTCTCTCTCTCTCTCTCTCTCTTCATGGAAAATGCCTTTTGAAGAGAGTTGCCTCGAGCCCTTAGTTTTGTTTTCTGCTTCATCGCGTAGAAAAGACTTGTAGAGACAACATCAGGGTTCAGCTAGTCTCTGTGTCACACAAGTACGTGAAATACATTCCAACGATTCATCTATATCTTTCTTAGTTTCAGATAGCCATAATCACCCACTCAAAAGATACAATCTAGTAGGCCATATCTATTGCCATTCATAGTGAACACAAATGCAAGGCCAGTCAGAGGGAAGGCACAGTTCAGTAGCAGACAGCCGCACTCCGCACATAGGATTATTATTCACAGCGAGCAAAAACATAAGCCTAGCAAAGTCACAGTCATCAATATGATTAAAAAACCACAACAAAACACCTACCGTTGCAGCATGGTATCATAAACGGTTTTATCGGTTAGTAATCTACCCTGAATGTAGATCGTAGAAGGGCAGAGTTCGCGATACGTCCTTCTCCGAATTGTTGTTTGCTAACTAGCTAGAAGACTGAAAAGGCAGTTGAATGATGAGACATCAGCAGATCAAACTATAGCTGCATTCCTCACATTCTGCGCCCATGGTTCAACATGCAGCAGCTGGTACTAATGTGTTACTGTGCACCGTGAACACTGCACATGTTGTTGGATGGGAATTTTATGGCACATGTGTCACATTGTCGTGGATATAGCTTTGCGTTCCTGATCAAATCGACACGACGGGATTCATAAGAATGACTTGAATTAAAAAAAAACAAAAAAACTTAGTGGATTAACTGATCGCAACTTCTGATGAGGCTGCATTTACGATTCAGTTACAGACGAGCACACACACACACACACACTCTCTCTCTCTCTCCCCCTCATCACGCACATTCGGTAGTAAACAAGAAAAAAAAATAACGCAACTCACGATTAGTTATCGTAATGCTCAAATTAAGACAATGCGTAGTTAGGATATGCACCTTTACTGCTGTAGCTACTATAACAATGCGAGCGAGAGACACGACTAGCTAGCACACCGGATAGTAGCGAGACCAGGGAAACGGGAGGTGGCCTGTCCCCATTTCTTTGAGTAGACCAGTTCGCCGGCATGTGAACGTGGCTGTGGGCGATGTTCGTGGTGGTCGGTTACTGCTGGGGAGTGCAGCGGCGTTGATTGATGGCGCTTGTCGGCTCCTAAGGCCTGCGGTGACGGTGGGCAGGTTATCGAACAACGGGCGGCGATCAATATCCAGACGGCGTGACATCTTCCTAATGTGACAGACGGTCACACGCAGACGTTACAAGCAGGCGGCACCATGCCATACACCATAGTTTTTTGTTTTTTTTTAAATCCGCGTCGGAGCTTGTGGTCCAAACATGAATTATTCACTACTCCTCTACTCCCTTTGTTTACCCTAGTTTGGAGATACTTGCTGGCGCTTTCTAATCTGTCCTAAAGACAACCAGAGAGAGAGAAGAGAGAGAGAGAGAGAGAGAGAGAGGGTGGGTGGGGTCAGAGTAAATATGATCATCAATTACAAAAATCCGATTTATTTGTCACTTGGTCATATTCCTTCAGCAGTTTGACACGTGGCTCGGCTGACAACCCCCACCCACCCAAATCCTCCCCCCCCTTCCCTTGCCAATCACCTCACCCCCAACAGAGAAAAGCTTATCAGTAGACCAGGAGTCACTAGTCTGCTCTTGACCTTCTTCCCTGTGTGGGGGAGATAGGACAGCTGTTGGCCGGTTGGCTGTTGTATTGGTGTCCCACTGAAATGTGTGGACTGCACAGCGGCAGTTCACTGAGGTCGCAAACAAGAACACACACACACACACACATTCAACCATGTCAGCGGAACACTTCCACCACTGTCGTCCCTGTTGCCATGCTGTTATCTCTTGGTGAGCCCTTCCATTTGAAATTTGGGGACTTGAGAGTAAAGGAGATGCGGGAGTTTCTTTCACACAGAAATGAGACTCTTCTTGTCGCTGAAATCGAATTTCTAAAGGGAGGAGGGGGGTGGGGTGGAAGAAAGAAAGAAAAAGAGAGAGAGAGAGAGAGAGAGAGAGAGAGAGAGAGAGAGAGAGAGAGAGAGAGAGAGAGAAGAGGAGAGAGAGCCAGACAGTACTGAAAGGTTTTTTTTTAAAAAATAAGGTATCATCCTACGCGAAGTAGCTTAGTATGTCGGCTAGAGGAAATGGAAATAAAAACTAGACATTATTCAATGTCACGAACTATTAGTTTGTCGGAAACCCGTCCTACGTCAGTGTCACCCACAATAAAGTCATCCTTCAGCAAGGACAGCCAAGTGGTTTTATCAACAGTTACATCCTCTGGCTAACTTTCAAAACGTTTGCGAGACGCATGGTCCGAATACTAGTTCAGTAAGGTAAATATTATTACAGACAGTTTAAAAAACAACAACTATCTATAACAACAACTATCTATGTTGCAAGACACTCATGTGCACACTTTGATTGAAAACGATTACAAGTTGGGTTTGTTTTGTTTTGATTTATTTTTTAAAGTAAGCTTGTAGAGCGCAAAAATAATCAGCACCCATCGCCGGAATCGTAACATTCAAAAGATTAAAAACAGACTAAAGATGTCGAAAGTCATAGGGGGCGGGGGTGGGCTTTCACTCACACATACACGCGCATACAGTCTCTCTCTCACACACACGCACTTCAGTCTACCAGGATGGAAACAGGGTAATTTCCACCGATTTCTGAAACAAGTTTGAGAAGTCCGTTTTATATATTAAAGTCTTAGATCTTAGCCAGCCGTGTGTGTGGTGTGTGTGTGTGTGTGTGTGTGTGTGTGTGTGTTCGATACAGTCCATCTGTGTTGATCATGTATAAAGTCCTCTGGGAAACACCTTGCACCTCCCCCCTCCTCCTCCCAACGAAACGAGCGGTAGCCCTAATGTTTTGTTTTGATGTTTAGTGGCGCATAACTAATAAGCAGACATTCAGCTGATCTGAGAGTGAGAGATGAATGATACCAAGATCTTGAGGATTCCGTTTTCTATGCTTTTTGAACCCAAATCGACTGAGATGGCTTGGACTACACCTTCCTCCTTAGTGTGTAGAACTAATACTGCACTTGCAGAAGAAATCTGGTTGTCTGCTGGAACTTTGAAACTCAAAGTGACTCACTGGCACTAAAAAAGAAGAAGAGATTAAAACAGCTAAACAAAGGTGCCTTGACTGGCCAGTATGTCCAAATCCCCCTCCCCTCCTTAAAAAAAAAAGGCTGTTTAAATCAAACGGCGAAGGATGAAAACACAGACAACTTATCTTTGAAAGGAAACAAATGAATACTATAAAGAAATATATGTGCAGCCCACTATTACTCCCCCCCCCCCCCCCCCCCCCCCCCCCCCAAAAAAAAAAGGAAAAGAAAAAAGAAAAGTCTGTCGGCCACACAATGTAGCAACTGTTTGGTGAGAACAAAACTCGACTGTCACGCTTTCGGGTTCTGTGTTGCTATAGGGCAGGATAGAAAGGGATGAAAGAGCTATCATCACTAGTATACAGACAGGATGCAACAGCTGCTGCTCTCTGCCTTCTCCAAGCAATGGACACCTTCTCACCCCATACAACGGCTCAGTCAACAAAGCAACAAACTGTTGCATGTATCACATGCAGTAAGACTTCCTGCTGTGAAGCTTAACAGATTAATTATTAAGGGCATGATGGAAAAAAAGAAGAAAAAAAGAAAAGCAACGACAAATTGTATGGCATCATATTGCAAGCAGAGTTTGTGGAGGAAATGTTCTTAAAACTTGATTTTTCCAAAGGCTTTAACAGCCCTGGTAGTGGGATCTTGTAGTGGATTGAGTAACTCACAAATCAGTAATGACATTGGTTCTCTGATTTAATAAACGAATAACTCTCACGTTCTAAACCTCATGTCATGGACATATGGCCTGGTACATTAAATGTTCCAGTTCTCTCTCTCTCTCTCTCTCTCTCTCTCTCTCTCAAGACTGATGCTTTTTGGCCACCGTGCACGTGTGTGTCGCGCGCGCGTGTGTGTGTGTACATGTGTGAAACACAAAGTGCAAATTTTCGCTAACCATGATCTAGCACCCTGCGAACAAAAAGCCTATGCAGGTGCGAACATACAGCCCCCTTCCCCAAAAAAACCAACAAACAAAAAACCACACACAAACACTAATGGAATTTATGCGAATTCTTGGTGCGCAAGGCATTATCCGTTTCATATGTACAACTATAATTTTCAAGCCGGAATTGACTTTAAAAAAAAAAAAAAATCTGGGCATCTCAATACGCAATGTTGCAAAAGATAAAAGTTACCGGCGCAGTTGTCGCTAATTTCGACCGTTTCTCCCATAAAAGGTTTTCCTTTCAGACACGCCATTCTCATCACCCCCCCCCCCCCCCCCCCCCCTCCTCTCTCTCTCTCTTTTGTGCAAAGTTAACGCACTGCTGAACAAATTTTTACCATCGCATTTCACTACCTGAAAAGGATTCCCTACTTGTTACCCTTCCGACTGTCTGAATTGTCAACCAGTCCCGTTTTGTCCGCTTGCAGCTGGCGTGTTCAGCGTACAGCTTGCACGCATATTGTATTGTGTGGCTGAAGGAGATAAAGAGCTTGAGGTAAATCCTCTTGTGGCGTGCACCTTGTCAACAGACCGCTCAACCCCCCCCCCCCCCCCCCCCCCCTTCCGTGTGTGTGTGTGTGTGTGTGAGAGAGAGAGAGAGAGAGAGAGAGAGAAGAGAGAGAGAGAGAGAGAGAGAGAGAGAGAGAGAGAGATATGATCCATCCCTCCCCACTGCAAAAAAAAGATCCCCACACTCTCCAATGAGTCCTTTTAACACTTTATAAAAGATTGTCAAGTATCACTAGTTAGTTGAAATAGCTATTGTCGAATATTACAAGTACTGAAGTAGTAATAGAAACATTAACCCAATCATAGACTTGTTCCCCCCTTAGATCAAGAGGGCCAGTCAGGACTGTACATGTATGAAGTTAATTAGTAGTTTTTTTCACGCTCTGTTTTCTTGAATTCGTAGTTTTTTTCACGCTGTTTTCTTGCATGTGTTTGAATTATTTTTCCAATTTTGATCTTGCACCTTTCGTTAATAATAATAATAATAATATATGGAAGTTATAGAGCGCTATATCTTGCAATTACAAACCAGAGCGCTTCCATTCAATCCGCTCCTACACAAGCAACCAACAATGATTAACAATATTCTAACAAATTCAAATCTTACACCTTTCGTTAACGCTGAACTGTACAAGTACTTTTCTCCTTCGTTGTCATAGACTTGAAAATATTAATATAGCAGTCGAAACAGTCATTTTCCTTTCAAACAGAAATTTTGGAACAGTTAAGTTCATGGTTAACAACTATTATGTTCAAGAATACTATTTAAGACTTGGTCAAACTCCCGTACCTTTCTGTCCATACACAGAAGAGGAGAGGCCAATATAGGCCTGTATATAGTTGGGGGTTTTTTAATTGGCAAAATGGGGATGGGGGGAATAGGATAGAATAAGATAAAAGAGACAAGGCAAGCTATACAGCGTTTTCAGATTTGAAACCACCTTTTCAAAGACGAATCGGGATCGATTGAATTTGGCAGACTAAAAGGTAACGTAGTGTAAGTTTTACGATTCTGAAATGCATTATGTTTAATAACCAAGTGGTCCGGGCTTAAACCACACTAGAATTCGATTGTAGATATATACAGTCCACTGCTTAAATGGAAGTGGAGAAGCTTCGTCTGGATACTGGATAGTAAAGTGATTTGTGTGAATTCCGTCTTGCTCTCTCTCACACACACGTGCGTGCACGACGTGTGTGTGTGTGTGTGTTGGTTCGATACAGTTCACCAGCTGTTAATTATTGAAGGATTTTGTCTGTTTGTGTTAAAAGCCAACCCCAGTTTTAGAACATTTCATAAAGAGGTACTTACGTGAATTGGTTTTCGCAGACGTGAAAAGTCCCATAAAGGTATGGTATTCAAGCTTACATTAGACTCGGCCCCTTTTTCAAAGAAAAAAATAAAGCCAGGCCATAATTCATCAAAGTTATACACTTTGTTCTTTTGAGACAAACCTCACATTTCAAAAGACAGCTTTCTGATCGTGACTCCTGTAACACAATAATGAATATTCACTATCCACCACACTGGGATATGTTTCTGGTTTGAACTTCTCCCCTTTTTATACATCGGCAAGCAAAGTTGTCCCGGCGAGGTCAAAGTGCCTGCCTGTGTGCTTGCTGCCTCGTATCTGCCCGTCATTTTGAAGACGTTAGCCATTCATTCACTGGTCAGTCGGTATGTGTGACTAAGTTGCAAGACGATTGTAATGACCGATTAGCACCAGTCTGTTAGATATTAGGCTCAAGTGGGTCATTTGCGCCTTAGTCCGACTTTTTACAGGGTATGTGTGTACATAGTATTACTTTTACACCAGCATGCCATGAAGTCGACTGAGTCTTTGTTCTCACATATATATATATATAAACACTTAAAGGAGAGGGGCAGGAGAAAGGAAAAGAGAACGTCAGTACCTGAACTTGTATAAACCTGGCTAAGTGCAGACATTGTGACGTGAAAGAAACGCAGTCAACAGGTATACTTCATCTGTTGAATGCGAATCTTTAGTATAATGTCAATTGACATTGGGGACAAGGTGACCGTCTCAACGGGAAAAGAAAAACACAGTAGCTTAAACTTAGCTGCTGACTTTTCTCAGGTCAGTAATGATGGGCAGTCAATTACCACTTCAGTGCCAGTCACTTCACTTCACTTTGACCTGACCCTCGGCCTTGGGGGCAGAAACAAATGGGGCAGGTGTTACATTCCCTACGGCCATAATTATAGTGTAGGAGAAAAAGGGCTCCCCATCGCTCACTAAGCGTTGACCTCTGCGAACGACAGAAACCAGTTATTTGCTTTCGCCAATAAAAATTACTTGTATTGTCCAGTTTAAAATCAACCAAGCGAACGGCACTGAGTTAACTTCAATAGTGCAAATAACATACTTGTACTGTAGTGAAGATGACGTACAAAGTTGTGATGCAGTTAATTCAAACTGTAAAAACTAGAAATTGTGGCACATTAGGTTAAATGATGATTAATTGATTGTGCTTTACTGTCTTACTATGTATGATGTATTAAGAAAAGCACCACAGAATATTTTATCCATCAATAAAGGATGGAGCACTAGATAATCGGGCAGTATCGTGCAATGTGAATGTTGAGGCAAAGCTCCCCAGAAACGTACATGTTGGATGGTGATAGTGTTGTAGTTACTGGTAGATAAGAAGGCTATTAATAGGGCTATTGTGATAATATACACAAAGAAGACCGCGAACAAACTAGATGGCCGCGAACATAGTATGGAGCAGCTAGACAGACATGACTTCGGCCGCCTGTGGAGTGCACAGCTCCAAAGCTTGAATAATCCTGTCAGTGGTCCTTGTAAAATGTCAGGAATGACAACAGGGCAAGCTGAGATTTAAGTTTTACAGCCCATTTACATGCTACTTAAGTTTTACAGCCCATTTACATGCTGAGTTAACAGCTAAACTGTTCACTAAAGACTTCCATGCCCCCCCCCCCCCCCCTTTTCTCGGTCTCTCTTCGGAAACAGTGGAATTATCAAACTTAGCTGTTAGTGTACTGTGCAGATGTACAATTTACTACCTGCATTCCCTGCTGTTAGTGTACTGTGCAGATGTACAATTTACTACCTGCATTCCCTGTTGTTAGTGTACTGTGCAGATGTACAATTTACTACCTGCATTCCCTTGCCTAAAACTTAACGGTAAGTTCCTCTCCGACACAAGATCACCTACAATCTTAGTCAACATGTTGATTTCGTCTCGTGCTGAAGTATCTCGGCACGTCATCACTTGATCAAAATGAGGTCACAAAGACGATGATATGGTGAAAGTGAAACTCGTATGAGACTGTTTTTATGATGGTTCGTGACCATCCCTAGCCAACAACGCAGTTTCCTAGGAATGGGGTGGGGTAGGGGGTGGGGGAGGGAGCGAGCAGCCTACCTTTGCTAACGAAGCGGAGTCATCCAAAACAACGATCCACACACCCAGGTAGAATGAAAAGCAGATCGTCATATCTGAGCAAGGAGTGCGATATGTTGACGAGAGACCACCTCTTTTATGCTGAACTTCGGACGAAGAACGGCTTATTGTGGAAAGAAAACAATGCCCGCCTGTGAGGGTATTTTCCCAGATAGCTGACTTATTCATACGTATGATTTATATATAGCAATCTGTGCTTGAAACCGAGATGAGGGAAATGTTGGAAGTTTCAATTCCATGAATTGTCTTTCTTTTGTTTCCATTGAAAAAAGCTTACGTCAGCACAATCTTGTGATCAACGCTTTCGATTGTGTGTCCGTGTGCAGCAGTTTTGACAAGGCCTCGTGTGTGTGTGTGTGTGTGTGTGTGTGTGTGTGAGAGAGAGAGAGAGAGAGAGAGAGAGAGAGAGAGAGGAGAGAGAGAGAGAGAGAGAGAGAGAGAGAGATGAAATTCACCAGCAAACTATTATCATAAAAGCAAGGACGAAACTTTACATCCCTTTGAAACTAAGCTTAAAAGTGCTTGGCTTCAAAAGATTTTGTTTTTCTTTCTTTTCTTTTTGCACGCTGCATATTCTGCAGCCGGTACAGCTCAGCACTTTCTCTTTCATTTAAAGAAAAGACTGTGTACACTTCGAGTTGCTGAACAATTGTGAATTGTAAAACTTTCTTACAGCTGTTTTGTGTTATTCGTGTGTGTGTGTCTGTCTCGCAATACTGCTCTTTGGATTGAAACCAGTCTTTTAACGCGCGCGCGCGTGTGTGTGTGTGTGTGAGTGTGTGTGTGTGTGTGTGTGTGAGAGAGAGAGAGAGAGAGAGAGAGAGAGAGAGAGAGAGAGAGAGAGAGTGAGTGGTGTTACCAGGAACTGTAATTTTACTGAACTTATAATTACCCGCACCCTAGTTTGGTCATCCATGACAACGATAACGCGCTTCCAAACAACGCCACAAGAATGTACAAGTGTTTTCACGTTGTATACACAGCCTGCTACACTCTCATACCACGTACTAACAACTCCCACGTTCCACTCTCTTTGTCCTCCTGTTTTGTTTTCTCACGGGCCGCTGCTTCTGCATTACATCTCGCTTTTCTGTGAAGCAGCACACCAGAATTCTAGTCAACAGACGTGTAACGTTGCTACTAGTTTACTCATTTTAGCACTCTCTCTCTCTCCCCTGTTCTGTTGTTGTGCATCACAGTCGTTTAAAAAGTACAAATGAAACATTGGAAAACACACTCTCTCTCTCTTTTCTCTCTCTCTCTCTCCACCAGTATCCAGATATTTGTTTTCTCTACAGGGTAACAGTAAGTTGACTTTGGTTTGATTTGTGGTAATTTGATGCGCTTGAGAAAATTATAATCTGTATCATGCGTATGTCAGTGTCGATTCTTTCTGCTTAAAGAAATGTGTTTATACTATAAAGACAACGATTTAAAATTATGCTCACATATTAATACAAAATTTTAGATAAATTATGTAAAGCCCAAAAGAATGGGGCAGGATGGGGGGAGGGAGAGCAGTGCAAGCACAGAGTCAGAGAGCGAGGTGTGTGTGTGTGTGCGCGCTCGCGCGCGCGACACAAGCAATGTAACCCCAATACCTTTCTGACGGGAATAGGAGGAGGTGGTCTGGATTCTGAACTGTTAATGCATGCATACATCACCTTGAAAGTAATGTTTTGACTCTCTTGTATTTTGCCTGTACAGTTGTATGTTTGTACAACACACACACTTCACAGTGCCAAGTGCTAAACCAGCATAGGTCTGCCGCTAAGAGTTTGCAGCCTCCCCCCCCCCCCTCTTCCATCCCTCCCGGTCCCCCCCCCTCTTCCATCCCTCCCGGTTCCCCCCCCCCCCCCCCTCTTCCATCCCCCCCCCCTCCCCCATCCCTTAAAAAAAAACAACCCACCATATAAGCTTAAGAGGGAGGAGGGTTTTTTTGGGGGGTGGGGGTTTGTTTTTGTTTTGTTTTTATACACAGAAAAGCACTGAAAACAGAGTACACCGGCGCTAACCTCTTGCCCCCCTCCACCACGCACACACACACGCACGCACGCACACACACACACACACACACACACACGCACGCTTTACACCTATTGTAGCACTGAAAAGCATTGAAAAGTGTAGCTCAAGCGTGGCGACAAACGGAGGCAATGGAAAGAGGGAAGCGGGGAAGCGCTCATGGCGCACAGCGACGTAGGGACTGTGTCAACCTTGGGAGTAGCAGTGACTGTGTGGGGGTAGAAGACATTTTGAGAAGGGGGAGAGAGTGGGTAGGGGAAAGAAGGAGGGACTACGTGAGGGCAAGGGGATGGGGGTGGGGGGGGGGGGGGGACCAGGGGAGAGAGGAGGGGCTGATGTCAGAGCAATTTCCGGCAAGTTGTCAGGCTTGGCTCTCTCTCTCTCACCTTGGTCTGACGTCACCAATGTCGCTTCTGCCGACCCAAGCAGAAGCCCCTTTGTTTTGACACCAGAAGGGTGTTACACAAGACTGGCCTCCAAGCTCTCTTCTCTCCTTCAAAGGACAGGAAGGGTCCATAGTTTGCACAGGCTTTTAAGTTTAGTCACTGACTGCCCTCCAACCATCAAGAAGTCAACAACTGCAATGACCACTGATTAATTATGAGGTTTTTCAGTACCAAGGAAGTAACTGGTTGGGTGACAAGATTTACATGAAATATTACATTCATTTTTTTTAAGCCAATGGGAGATTATTGATTGTGGAGGCATGCCTGTGAGTGAGGAGTGTCAGAATGGAATTATATAGTATATTTGAAGGGGTGGGAAAGTACAGGTAGGAGTAGGGCACTAGGAGGGGCAAGCCATTGTTAGGCACACAACAAATACCATAGTGATTTACACTTCATATAGCACATTAGGTTATATATCATGAGTTCAAATTGCACTTGCAAAAGATAGACCAGAAGAAGCTATTCTTACGACTGTGCCAAATTTCCTGCAACTGAATTTTGAAGTCTTGAACTCAACTCAATGACACTATAAAGTCTTGCATTTATCATGTCTTTTCTCCATTAGAATCAGAATATGAATGAATGAATGTATGGTGTGTAGATCACATGAAACCTCCACACCAGTAAGAATCATCACAATGCAAAATAGGCCAGCCACCCAACACTTGATAGTAGGAATGGTTGAATTTTTGTTTTGGGGTAATATTCCCCTTTGGTGTGATGTTTAGGTAATGCTATTATCTTTGAATTTAAATGTGGCCAGTATTTTTGTTTAATTGACTGTGTTTCTGTATATGTGATTTTCCTTTTCTTGTTTAGGCCTATTGTGTGTATCACTGAGAGAGAGAGAGAGAGAGAGAGAGAGAGGAGGAGAGAGAGAGAGAGAGAGAGAGAGAGAGAGAGAGAGAGGTCTTGGCCGTGTCATTGTGTGGGTACAGAACATGCATGTATCTGTGGGATCAGATCATGTGTGTGTGTGTGAATGTTAGTGTGTGAGTTGTGTGTATGTGATGTGTGTGACTTTTATATTTACTTTTGTGCTCACACAATTATACAAGGTGCAAAAAGCTCACTTGTGTTTTGCTATTTCGTTGTGTCAGAGATGATACGCTGTAGTTAATGAATTATTTGAATAACTATTTGATATTGTTCATCAATGAAAAATCTGGATCCTCTTAAATGTTAGGCATAGAGCTGTTATTGTGTTAATACACAGCGATAGCTTGAACCAAACTGACCTGAAAAAAAGACTGATCCCTTATTACTTTTAGTACTTATCACTTGAGTCAAGATCAATGACAAATCCCCCTTTTATTTTCATTCTTTAGTTTTGGATATCACATCATGATACTGACCAATGTACAGTTTATATTTAAAGAAAATTATCTGTCAGCCTTCAATTTCAGGTTGAGACAACTCGAATTATTGTATTTATATGGGCTCTATCTGATCAATGGTATGGAATTAAGATAATGGGAAGATATTAGATTAGGGATGCAAAAATGTCCACATGAAAAACCAAGTTGAACACTGCTTTCAGTGTATAGTGTGAGAGAGGGAGAATGACAGATTGTGAGTGAAAGATTGGAGAGAGAGAGAGAGAGAGAGAGAGAGAGAGAGAAGAGAGAGAGAGAGAGAGAGGAGAGAGAGAGAGAGAGATCTATTGTTTTTGTTGCATTTGAAATCCTGTGTTAAGCCAGTTGACCCATGTAAGTAACTGGGTATGATAGGTCAGTTACGGGTCATTAACCTGTCATCAATGGCAGACTGAAACAGAGAAAGTCGGATCTAGATGATAGTTCATTTTTAGTACACAAATTAGAGCCTGAGGTTCTCATAACAAGTTCAAAGTTGTAAGTGGTGATTCATTCTTTCTCACTTAGGCCTAACGAAAAAGTGTGCCTGCTTTATGCCTAGGGCTTGACACTATAATTTTACTGAAATCGCTTCGATCATCTTGTGCTCGTAGATAAAAAAAAAATCATGTCCTCTGCTTTCCTGTCCTACCAAACTTCATGTTCAGTTACAATGAAGCGAGCGGAAAGAAAAATAGATATTCTACAAAGCGCAAAAAGCTACCGGCACAACCCCGTCATTTATACAACATTGCCACACACAACACACGCAAACCTCCTAACGACAAGTCCGAAGTCGTCTGCTCACCACTGTCAGATGAAGGGAACAACTTCGATCGACTGAAATGTGCGTGACACTCAAAACTGCATTTGTGGAAACACACGATTGGAACCTCCACGTACCTTGCTTTTCACTGAATCTTCGGCGATCTGTTGCCAAACTTTGAGTAATTTTCCAGGCTGGTTGTGTGAGTATACGTAGGGTAGAGAGGTGAAGTTAAAAATAAACGGTAAAACGGATCCAACGTCACTGTGCGAGTTGAGAATGAGGCGAAGTGAACTGAGAAGTCGTCAGCGACTGGCTGAAAGCGGCAGGGCTCTCCGAGACTGGGCGAGTTTGTGTCATGGCCAACCAGCCCACGCCGCTCGCCCGCTCGCAGTTTCTCGCATCCGCGAGAAGCGGATCAAATAAAGTAGCGGGGGCGGGGGCGGATGGATGTCAGCCTGAGTGTAGTACTAGTAGTACTAGGCTAGGCCAGCATAGTAGTAGTGTAGTATAGGCCTACTGTAGTAGTACCAGTAGTTATTTTCCATTTGGGTATTACAGTCTGTATAGATCTACTGCGGCATGATCACTGCTTTTTCCAACAGAATAGCCTTCCTTCTTTGCCAAACTATTTTGTCTCCCATAACATAAAGGGGGTGGGGGCATCCAAGTTGTGTATCATCGAAAGTAAACCTTAGTGCAATACCATGAGACTGCAAGAGTTATGACAGATGGATACCTCGAACGACCAACCCGAATTTAAAGTAAGGCACAACCCCCCCCCCCCCCCCCCCCCCCCTCGAAAATAAAACAATACAAAACTCAAAACAAAACAAACAAAAAAACGCCATTATTACTCCACCCCCAACCCACCCCCAACTCCTGCACACACAAAAAAAGAAAACCCAGCCCTTTACTACCCTCCCCTCCCTCCCCAAGTAAAAAAAAAAGAAGGAAAAATGAAACAAGAACATTCCAGACAACTCAATTGCATTTTAAAATTTTAAACAAATGAAAGGGACTTGCCCCCCCAAAAAAAACCAACCCAACAACAACAAAAAACACAACCAAACAACAACAAAACACAACCAAACAACAACAAAACAAAAATAACAACAAAAATACAAAACATGGGAAACAATTTTTTGTGTTTTAGTTTTCATTCCCCTCTCGCGCCCCTCCCCTTCCCCGTCCCCCAAGTTAAGCATGGGCTGATATTGACAGTGGGGTACATCAGTGCTTGGGTATGTATGTATGTCTCTGTGGCGCCGCATTCGGTGCAGTACGGTACTCCTCGTCACTATCAACAGACACTTCATTTTCCTCCGTTGACTTGTCAGTAAAACAGGCCATTAGGTTTTCATTTGATTATTGTGAAGGGCTGAAGTAGTGCATGGGTGCTTTTGAAAAGCCGATCCATCAACTTGGGTTTAGTCTGTCTGTTAAGTAGTCAATGGCTTCGGTTATGTCTGAATTAAAAATAAAAATAAAGTATTTGGACAAAGGGAGAAGTAGACTTATTTTGTTGTTGTTTTGGGTTGGGTTTTTTTTTTCCATTGTGGCCTCGAGACTAATTGTTCTTTATTTGAAGCCTTTATGACTGAAAGGTCTATGTTCTGTTGAGCAAACCAACTAGCTGCACAGAGAGAAAGAGAGAGCGAGAGAGAGAGAGAGAGAGAGAGTGAGAGAGAGAGAGAGAGAGAGAGAGAGAGAGAGAGAGAGAGAGAGAGAGAGAGAGCGAGCTAAATACTGGAACAAAAGTTTATTGTCATTGCCTACACAGGTCTTTGACAAAGGGGTACACATCTTTCCTCATGGCAATATATCTGCCGACTATACATGTTGAAATTCTGTCATGTGATAAGGAAAGTCATTCCAAAGAGCCATACATTTTTAGCATCAAGGTAAACGTTTCTATACCAGTCTCATTCACGCATTTAAAACATTTATGCTCTCCTTATCGCCCCCTCCCCCCAACTCCAACACAAAAAACATAGGGATCCTATCCCTCCCATCAAGCACGCGCGCGCGGACACACACCACACACACACCACACACACCACACATGCAAGTGTGCACACACTCAGCACTCGCCCTCTCCTCCCTCCCACATCGCAAACATACACAGGGCTGGCACACACTTGGAGAGACACAGAGAGATTGTGTGTGTGTGTGTGTGTGTGTGTGTGATGAGAGAGGTGGGGAGAGAGAGAGAGAGGGGAGAGAGAGAGAGAGAGAGAGAGAGAGAAGAGAGAGAGAGAGAGTTCTTTATTTCGGAGATCAATAGCAAAACACTGACAATAATGAGGTGGGGTTTGCTGTGTTTTCCCCCCATCCAGTCACCTCCTTTATTAGGGTTTGCAACGACCAAGTAGCGTTACCACACCACACACACACACACACACATACACACACACTGATAGAGAACAAACAGTTGTTGAATGTTCATAGGAAACACACAGGGGACTTGGGTTTGTCGCACATGATATCGAGTCGGCTGTTGTTGACAATAATTTGTACTGACAATTTCAGTGGGTCGGTTAAGTGTTGAATTTCAGTATCGGCAGGTGTTGTAGCACTGCAGTGAACAGCGCTGGGACAACTGGGTCAATGGCCCACCGCAGACGGTAAAGCACTTGGGTCTGCAGACGTGAGGTGCATTCAGCCTTTCTCGGTTTAATCTGTACACTACAAAACGGCAAATATCAGAGTGGTAAAGTCTGCTAAGCCCTTATGGTCTAGAAAACCCACTGTTACAAATCTTGCCACCTACCCTATAAACTGCTTGCACTGTTGCAAAACCTTCCTGGCGCAGATGCCCCCTAAATTGTCAAAATCGATGGAATTATTTTTAGTTGTACGAAACCCCAACACTGGACAATCACAAAACATGGGAACCATATAACAAGAAAAAAATAGGATCACCGTGGAGGGTGGGTTTTTGTGTGACTTCTCCCTTTCCGTGTCTTTCAATTTTATACTCCCTCCTTCTTTTATTCCTCTTTCCATCAAATTGTATTACATATACCATCCTTTACCCCAACCCCCCTCGCCTGATTTATATTAAAACAGCTATTTCTGGTGAGTTTATGTTAGTTTCCTTGCTCCTTCCCCTCCGAGTTAAATACATACACTAGCAGAAATCAGTATGTGCGTTAAAAGATCATGTAAATCCGTGGCTAGTGTTCATGAGTACAGAATCATGGAAACACACGGCAGCCAAGCACCCTAGCACTGTCATCCAGTAATTCCATAATACAGCTCTGTTTTGGTCCTTGGTTTATGCACTTTGTCAAAGGCGACCCACCTATTAGCTTTGTTGCAGCTTGTTGGTGCAATCAGCTGTTGGAGAGGTTCTTTTTTCTTTGGGACCTTACCTAGATCAGAACAAGAAGAAATGATTAAGATATCCATGTGACCCCCCGACCGCGAATTTAATGGGCCTTGCTTGAAAAAAAAAAAAAAAAAAAAAAATCAAGTGAAAGTTGAGACTAACATTACGCAAGGAAACAACAAATACCAGAAATTAATAAAACGTAACATATTGTTAGCATAAAAACCAACTAAACCCTATCGGTGTTAAACCATCACTAGGTATCAGCGAAATCATAAATAAATAAAATCAAAATAAAAATAACAAACCCCCCCCTAACCAACCAATCAACCAACAAACCAACAAATCAAACAAAACTTTTAAAGAAACAATTGTGGTCCCATTCCCTCATCAGAAGTTTTTTAGTCCTCTGCCTTTGGGACCTTTTTTCCCCTCCTCTTCTCCTCCTTTCCTTTTCTTTTTCTCTTTCTTCCCCTTTTTTTTTCCCCCCCTCGAAAAAACAAAAACTAGCTAAAATAAAAAAAGGTTGAAACCTTAGAAAAGAATGGTTAAGAATTCTCAAAGGGTGCGTTAATGTGTGTGTGTTGTGTGGAAATGTGTGTGGTGGTGCGCGCGCGGCGGCGCACGCGTGCGTGTCGTGTGCGTGAACCTACTTCCCCCTCTTTCCCTCGTTCAGGGCCACATGCAACGTCGTTTCAAATATGCAGTTTAACAACTTCCCCTCCACCCCTCTCCCGCCAAACAGAAAACAAAACAAAACTAATGAAAATCGGTAGGCGGAACTGTCACTGGTGCTAGCTAATTAGTCCGGGGGTACATGTGTGTAAATAAAGGCAGTTCTCCTTTGTTGTTCCACACTCCCCTCTGCACTAAAAATACCCTTTGAGGGAACAAAAAAAAAAAAGAGAAACGAAGAGAAAGAGAGAGGGAGTACATTTTTTTTCTTTTCTTTTTCAAGAACAAGGGAGAGAGACCCACCAGAGAACAAAAAAGAGGCGAGAAAAAGATGTATACACGCAACTATGCTCTCTTGTACAACACGCGGCATGGTATGTGTGTGTGAGTGAGCGTACATAACACAACATACACACACACAAAAGTACTGGCCATGGGTTCTTGCACTTTACTTCGGGACACACACACACACACACAACTACCACCACCCCACACAAGTCTTTGTCTTTTTGACTCTACTCTGTTGTCTGTCTCTGTCTTTCTTTCTTTTGTCTATCTGTTGTCTGTCTGCTCTCTCTCTCCTCTCTTCTCTCTCTCTCTCTCTTCTCTCTCTCCTCTCTCTCTCTCTCTCCTCTCTCTCTTTAACATATTTCCTTGAGCGTGATCTTCCACGCGGCTGAGGATTGATGGCTATTAGAAGAATCCGTACAGGCGGGAAATCTATTAAAGGCTTCGGGTAGAACTTTCGAAGGCTTTATTCTTGTTTAAAAACCTTGCGCCCTTGAGGGGGGGAAATAGCCCAGTGTACTGGACATTAACGGTAATGGGGGGTTCGCTGAGATGTCGTTCAAAGTGGCCTTTTGGCCTCGGAGCCCTTTTAAAATTTGGGGCGTTGTTGTCTCCACTCGCTGCAGGCTCTTTAAAATGAGTCTCTATAAACCAGATCCATTATTTAGACTTGGCAGTAGAGTCCTACCCCCCGCGTTCAAACCCATGCGCCTTTAGAGAATAGCAGCCAGTTTTTGCGGGTGTGGAGGGTGACACGTAACATTTCAGGAGAAAGCCTCCACGAGGTAAACACGTATATATAGCCACCCTCCCCCTTGCTTCGAGAGGGGAGAGATGGTCTCTGCAGGTTGAACTTGCTATATACTGTCCCCCCAAAACAACAATCGCGCTGTCACTGCCCTAAAAAAATCAGCGCTGATAGACTGAAACCCTAAAATTCAGTCCTGAATAAATGCCCCCCAAAATCAGGCAGTGTCCAACACTCTTCAATAGAAAAAAAGTCAAATCAGGCTTTGGGTTGGGTACCCCTGGATCACGGGATCTTATCTTTATTATCTTTCTTTAATTCGAGGAAAGGGAAATAAGACTCAGTGCTTTTTTTTTTTACATCAGTCCCGTGTGTATTGCAGTTTGTAAATTTTGTCATCCGTTCCCCCGGCACGCAATGGCCTACTCTTACGAAAAACGGAAGGGTTTTAACGTGTCGTAATGTTCGCGTGCGTTCGCACCGGACCTCGTTTAAGTCCCCATCCGAAGGACATTTGGAAGTAGCGTAGTCCTCCACCGATGCATTGAAGATCATTAAGTTTCATCTTCAGGTTTGCTTTTCAAATTCTGTGGGATGGTGGGGAGGGGGGGGGGGGGGGGTTATTTTTTTATGCTTGTTTTGAGAGTTCATGAAGCTGAATTTATATGATAAATGTTTTGGAAGATTGATAATATACCCTGCGATTGCTTGTATTCCTGCATTGATTTACCCAAGGCATGCATATTTTTTGTTCGAGAATGAGAAGACGACGAGAAATGAGGGGGTTTAGAACGGTTTGAGTACTAGATCTATAAAATTTTTTTTTAAAGAAGGGGATAAAGGAGAAAATCAATTCCAAGACTATGGCCCATAGCCCACTCAAAGCTTTGTCAATTATTGATGCAAGAAAAGTACCAAAGCCTACATGAAAATGTTGTTATGCTTTAAACTATCATGTGAGGATTATCCTCGTTTTGACAAGCTCCTAGCATAACAATCTGTATCTTCCATTATTAAAGGAGGAGAAAAATCCATTGAGTTGGAGTATGGCTGCATGTATGGTGAGTTATCTGAAAACAGTCATGCACAAAAGCCTTTTTAGTCTAGTATGTATCCTCACAGTCGTTCCCAGGCGCGGAGAAAGTGCATTTCGGGTGATCCGCAGGATTTTAAGCTTAGAACTATTGGCCTTCTTATTTTCTGTGTACACTCAATTTTTTTCACAGATAGGGGTGTGAAAACTGAAAGGGGATATTGCGGGGGTTTACAGCAATTAAACAGGAAAGAGTTACTAGAAAGGAATCAGGTTCCTTTTTTTTTTTAAAGGCACAATAAAATTTTTATCTTTGTCAAGTCATTACTGCCAAGAATCGATTTCAAGGAAGTTTGTCTTCTGGGGCCCTTTCCCATAGCTCTCGCGATCGCCTACCCCTTTTGGGGTGAAGGGATTTGTTCTCTCTCTCTCTCTCCTCTCTCTCTTCTTCTATGAAGTAGATTTTGTTTTATGTTGCCCTGCCTCCTATGACATAAGGCAAAATATATCCAGGCAAAATATACTAGCCAGTCTAATGTTATATAGACTGCTTACCCCTTAGATGTAGTAATCCTAATAATTATCATTAGCACTTTAGCTTTATATTGTACAAAGCCTTTAAAATAATATACATTTTGATGTCATAAGTTTTGTACTTATTTTGGTTTTGTTTTGTCTCCCCTGTAGTTGTTATTTTCCCCTCTGTGGATTTGTATTACATTTTATCTGTCACAGCTGTGTTGTACCGTGTATTCGTAACATTAATCATTGATTTTATCAGCAATCGCCCTTCATGTATGGGTCAAAGGCCTTTTTATGATTTAATCTTTTCTGAGCTCAGAGCTCTCTGTCTGTCTGTATCTGTGGTAAACTTGTACAAGGTTTTTGTTTGTTTTTAAACAGCAAAAATATCCTGTGCTATGTTTAACACTGCATGTCTGTTTGGACTTAAGGAGTGGTGACTAATAAGAGGAGCGTTTGTCGATAATAATCAGAATTTCTTCGAATGTCAGATTGCTTTTTGCGGGATCGACAGCCCCATTGTACTATCACACAGGTTCGTCTGTCTTTCTGTCTGTCGGTCTGTCTGTCTGTCTGTTTCCCTTTTGTTCAAGTGTAAAAGGAGCGCTTGGTTGACTGAGGTCATCGAGGAGAGAGGAGGGGGGAGGGGTGCGAGGGGCGGCCGCTTTTCTGTACACGTACTCTGTTTTGTGCAATGCATGCTGTGTTGCATGTGTACGCTCGTAACGTGCATCGCATCAAACTTCAGTATGTGTAATAATTAGAGTAAGCAAACGACATGACAGATAAAAGTTGTGTTGTGGTGGTTGATTTGATTTCGTGATGATATTGATGAGGGGGATGATGATGAAGTGGTGTGTGTGGAAACAGTGGTGCTTGCCATCTATGATTATTTTCATTGAAGACCGAAACGGCGAGAGCATCTGTGAAGTGTCAGGACTTAGTTTTCATTCCAACCATTAGATCTGATGCTGCGCCTCGGACACCAAATCGGGATTCACTGTTGCTTGCTACAAAGTGAATGAAACACTGTTCAGTTTCAGCACATCTTCGTACATCTTACAGATGATGATAAATAATGGTAAATGTGAATGAAAAATAGATTATAAATACAGGGTGTGGGTGTGTGGGGGGGGGGAGGGGGGGGGGCTTATTAGCGAAGAAAGTGTAAAAAGAGAAATGGGAGAGAGAAGAGAGACAGAGAGAGCTCAAAATTTATTCACAAAAAGGCCATTTGGCCTACTTTGAAGGGGTTACCGAATACTAGTATTTTGGTGGGGGGGGGGGGGGGGGGGGGGGGGGCCCAATAGTAACGGACAAAATTTACTGTATAACAAAAATCAGCTACAAAAATATAAACTAGTAAACAATATCTTCTTATTTGAAGCTTTTACACAAATATAAGTGAGGCTGCCCCACAACTCAGGAGACTTGATGCCATGAGTAAACAGTCTAATAAAATTAGGCGTCTATATATTTAACAGGGAATGAAAATTGCTAGCATCCTCTAATACTGGACAGCAAACACAAAATGAACTTCGTCCTCCAGTACTTGCTTCACAAGGGGCATAGCAACTTGAGGTCATCAACATCAGTTCTCTATATTGATTTATGAAGATTGAAGAGAGAGAGGAAGAGAGAGAGAGAGGAGAGAGAGAAGAGAGAGGGGGGGAAGGAGAGAGAGAGCGCACCCCAAATGATGCCTATAGTTCCCGCCGACCACACTAGAGAGGGGAACAAATCCCCCGTAAACAAAACTGTGGTTTCTTCTGCTCAGTTTAGTTGTTTGGTTTTGTGAATGGACCAGCCCACCGCAAGGATAACTTAATCTCCCATTGGCCCATACCCCCCGTGGGACTCCGGGGTAGCTTACAAGTGAGCATTGCAAGAATAGGATCCCTGCCTCAACGGGCATGTCTAAGAGGCGTAAGGTGGAAACCCTTCTCGGTTGGGGGTTGGGCACGGGCTAACAACCTGTCCCGAAAAAAAAGGGAGAAATTTACAAAAACAGCAACAAAGAAAATTAAAACTTTGCGTGCAAAGGACCTCCGATCAGTGAGACTCGTATGATGTCTGACACCCAAGCAAAGGGAAGCTCCAGCAGGATAAGGGAAGACTGAACACCCCCAAAACTAAGATCAGACTAGGACTTTGGAAAACGTGAGACGATGTTGAGACGGGAAAGCTGGCACAGGAACATAGAGATGAGAAGATTTCAACCCCATGCTAGGAGTAGCGAGAGTAAAAGACTGGATCTGGGGAGTGAGAACACCCCCGGAGAAACGTCTCTACTCTGGGAGAGATGACGACGCACCAGAGGGAGTTGCCATCATCCTAAAGAAAAGGCGTTGAGCGATGCCTTATGGAGTGGAACCCCATCAACAGCAGACTAAGAGTGGGGACTAAGGGAAGACACCATCAACATCACTCATCCAGTGCTACGCACCAACCAAAAACAGAGCGATGAGAGCAAGATGACTTTACCACCATTGCAGACAGAAACAGAGAAAGCCCCACGCCATGACCTCAATCTCACCCAGGGGGACTCAATCCCAAAGGGTGGGAAGTGCAACACCCGACTATGAGAGAGTCTGGGAAAAACGGGGTGGGCAACGAATGCAGGGGGAGAACTTTGATTTCTGCGCATGAACAACTTATTTGACAGGAGGGACACTATCACGCACCGGACATCCACAAGTGACTTGGGCGTCGCCGAAGGGGAGAGATATAAAACCAGATTGACCATCTGATGACCCAATGGTAAGTGGAGACATCTCTCCTGGATGTGAAACCAAGCGAAGTGCGGATGTCGGGGCGATCATCACCTGGTGACAGCACAACATCCAATGAAACTGAAAAAGAACCCCAAGACCAACCACTAAGCGCGATTTGATCCAGCGATTGAGAGACACCACGTGAAGTCTGCATTCGTAAAACGATCTGAGGAAAGATTCCACATCCTGCAGAACATGACAGAACAGCATGACATAGATACGACATGGAAGCAGATCTGAAACTGTACACTGAGAGCAGCAAGGACAACATCGGCCATCAAAAGAAGAAGACCAACAATGACTGGATCCCAAAAAGAGACCCTCAATGCCATCAAAGAAAGAAGAGAGACCAAGAAGAGACTTCTGCAAGTAAAGTCTCCACGGCTACGAGAGAGGCAGGAAGAGTTGTACAGAGAAGCACACAGGAAAGTGAAGGACTCGCACGCCGTGACAAGAGAGAAGCCATGGACCAAACTGGCAGCTGAGGTAGAAGAGGCAGCGGCCCAAGGAGAGCAATGGAGAGTCTACAAATCACCAAGAAAGTATGCAACAAATTTAAGAGGAGCGCTGGGGGACCAATCAGGGACAGACAAGGGAAACTGTTGACAACAGAGAAGAGCAAGAAGAAAGATGGGCTTTAACACTTCCAGGAAGTTCTCAACCGACCACACCTAGAGGACAGCCGACATCCAAAGCTACAAAAGACTTTAGACATTGACGTCAACCCCCAACAAAAGGGAAGAATAGTGGGTGCCATCAAGACCCTCAAGAAAAGGCAAGTCACCAGGCCAGGACAACCTTGGTTTCCCAAATGTTCAAGGCAATTCTGAACTAGCAGCTGACATAACTGCAACCACTGTTCACAGCTGCATGGAAAACGAGAAAGTACCTGATGATGGACCAAGGGAGTGAAGTCAAAATCCCAAGAAAGGAACCCTGAGCGACTGCAACAACTGGAGGGGAATCACTCTTTTGTCTGTGCCAAGCAAGATAAAAGGGCCCAAGGTCATCATCAGAAGAAATCAGACGCTGTGGACGATGCTTTGAGGAAGGAACAAGCGGGTTCAGGAAGCAACGAGGATGTATAGACCAGATATTCACGCTCAGAAACATCATCGAACAGTGCACAGAGTGGCAAAGACAAAATGTAGTGAACTTTGTGGACTTCGAAAAGGCCTTTGACAGCATACACAGAGACAGCCTTTGGAGTATCCTTCGACACTATGGCATCCCCTCGAAACTGGTACACCTTATCAAAAGCTTCTATGACAACTTCAGATGCTCTGTGGGCCATAGCCAACGCTGTCTTCGAAATCAAGACTGGAGTAAGACAAGGATGTGTGATGTCAGCAGTTCTCTTCAATCTGGCCATTGATTGGGTGATGAGGAAAGACGACAGAAGACACCCAAGAGGGATTCGTGGGGCCCTGTCTCAACACTAAAGACCTTTACCTTGCGGATGACCTGGTGCTGCTGGGCCCACACACACCAACATATCCAGGAGAAGACCAGCAGACTCCAAACATTCGGACAGCAAGTGGGGCTTCGTTTTTAGCACCAAGAAAAGAGACAATGTCCTCAATGGGGAACACACCAGCCCCTGTAAAAAGTGAATGGAACTGACCTGCGCCAGACAGACAAGTTCACATACCTTGGCAGCATCATCAAACCAGAGGGGGCGGCACAAAAGAAGAATCCTCAACAGACCCGGGCAAGGCCAGGAATGTGTTTAGGGAGATGAACAATATCTGGAGATCAAAATCAGTACAGCACCAACACCAAGCTGAAGCTATACCAGAGCGTGTTGTGTCTACGCTCCTGTACGGTTCTGAGGTGCTGGAGGATGACGGAAGTGATCTTACAAAAATTCGATCCTTCCCCCATATGCCTGCGAAGAATTCTCCGGATCTTTTGGCCAAGAAGATCTCCAATGATGACCTACTAGGAGATGCAGGGAAGAAGACAAAGGGAACTATCATCACCAGAAGACGGGAAGTGGATTGGGCACATCCTCCGAAGAGACCCACAGTCAATCGCAAGAACAGCATTGCACTGGACCCCAGACGGAAGGAGAAAGAAAGGAAGACCAAAAGCAACGTGGAGAAGAACTGTAGAAAGTGAGATGAAGGCCATGCAGCACTCTTGGGGATCAGTGACTAGGTTGGCCCAGAATAGGCAGGGGTGGAAGCGCTTTGTTGCTGCCCTACACACCGCTGGGTGTAATGGCTAGTGATGATGATGATGATGATTGGCCCATACATGAAGGGGGTCTGTATGGGCCATCTGTTGAGCTTTGTTTCTTCTTGATTATGTTATCATCATCCATATCACCCCCCACAAAAAGGCTTACTCTATCTCAGGAGGATGGAAAGCACACGCAGCCTTACTTTGTATAGTAGGTCTTGGTTGTTCTATCTGAAAGACTTGCAGCGAAGTGGAATCGAACCTAGATCCCCTTTCACAAGAGAACAAAGCAAGGAACAAAGGCACCAGGAGGAGGCATTGCTAACAATGAATGGACCCCTGATGAGGCTCCACCAGACTGTCTTTGAGACTGTGTGCATCACGGACAGTGAACATGATAAGATTATGATACTCTTCCTCCATCCTCATCGATACCTTTCTTCTGAGATCTTACACAGCAGGGTTGGGTCCCCCCCCCCCCCCCTAAATAAACCTATATATTATCGGTGTGTGTGTGTGTAAATAAAGCTATATTCTGTGTGTGTGTGTGTGTGTTAATTTCCTGGAACTCCAATGGGTAAAGTGTGTGGAGTTGACAGCCCAGAACTGAACTGGAACCTACTTTCCTGGTTCACACTAGGGTTCCTTCAAAATGATCTGAAGATGGTGTGGTTCAGTATATTGTAAATATAACACAATAAAAGTTGTGATCAATCTCATACACACACACACACACTATATATATATATATATAAGGATTTTTTTCCTTTCTGCTTTTCAATATCTTTATAGATCGAGATCCAGTTCCCGCGGTCAGTCTACACATCAAACCAGTCTCACATGTTGAAGTCTTTTGGAAAACAGGTCATTACGCTGCGCGTACGGCTACGGTTAAACCAGGCAAACTCAACGCGGTAGATGGTGTTATAGATAAAGCTCCCAGGGCCTTCTAATTCAGTGCCTCCCTAATGACACTTTGCACGGAATAACCTTACTCGTATTTGCACAGCAACTCGTGCTTGTTAAAAATAAATCACTCGGATGGTTTGACGTCAAACTGTTGAAGTTCCAATATGACGTATGGGCCTGTGTGATCTCTCCTAGTCTGTCTTCACAAGGCAGCGAGCTAGAGAGAGAGAGAGAGAGAGAGAGAGAGCTCTAAACTCTGAAAGAATTTATTCATAAAAAGCCGTTGGCCCATACATGAAGGGGGCTACTGATCAATACACCGAATAATAAATAATAAGAGATACACGGTGAAGTACAGCGATGACAAACAAAATGCAAGCAAATCCACAGGGAAAGAAAAAAATCTTGCGATCTTAAAACACAATTTTGCTTATTTTAAAGGCTGTATATAGATATAAAGCTAACTTTCTAATGATAGTAGGATTACTACATACTAGGAGCAAACAGAATCTTAATGCATTAGGCTGGTTGGTATATTTTGCTGGGATATATTTTCGCCTACTGCCAGACAACTTAAAACTTTTTATAATGTACTTCATCTTCTGTTGCTTCATTACAACAACAACAAAAAAGGAGAAGAGCATGTTGTATCAGATTCACTCTGCATTGGTATCTAAGAATAAATAAATAAATAAGTTTATGAACATTTATATCTGAGACACCTAGTCTGAATTTAGCCATTCTTCTTTTAAAATGTATATCCATTTCAAGCTTTAGACAAGGTTTTTATGTCATGTAAACTTATAAGTAATATAAGTTCTATATCTATCACTAGATTGAATATGATCATTCCATTGTTGCCAATGACAATGTCAATTTTTGTCTAAAAGCAGCAATAAAATCTTTTAGATTTCCAACACCTTGACCTTACGAGACAATGACAATGACAATGACAATATTTTATTGTAATAAGCTGTTAAAGCCCATTTACAAGGGGACAGTGGGAAGGGGACTGGGCACAAAACACGTATTTTCAGAAATACAGATGTATCATTTCTACAGCCCAAATGGTCGACATGGCAGGATTCCACGACATGGTGAAGTGTTTTACATTACGATTCAGATGAATTGGTGCCTAACACTTTCGGCCCCTTGCTAATGGGGAAAGGGGGGGGGAGGGTAAACAACCAACCACCAAACAAACATTTAAACACCGAGTCTGTGACAGGGCTTCCTGTCCCTACATTCGGTCTGATCCGTAACTCATGCTCTTTCCAACACGGAAAAATCAAACTCACAAATATGCCTTAACCTCCTGTTTTGCTCTCTCTCTCTCTCTCTCTCTTCCACAAAACACACACACACACATATGCACACACATATGCATGCACACACGCACACACACACGCACGAACACACACACGCACGAACACGCACACACGCACGCACAAACACACGCACGCAACACACATGCACGAACATACACAACACACACATACACACACGCGCGCACGCACGCACAAGAGGGTGCGCATGCACACAACACCACACAACACTCCCCACACGCACATATACAGGCAACCACAAATCACTTCTTTAAACCCGAAAAAATCTGAAGCAAACCATCATAACATGTAAAAACATCCAGTCCAGCACTAATTCTGGGCTTTGATTCTGTCACGATCGGCAGGTGTCCACAGCGACTTGGAATAAATGTCTTTTTCCTCCTGAGTCAGTTGCCTGGTGTTCTTTTTTGCAAACCAAAAGTAATCAGCAGGGTTGTTGGTTCATCTGTCCAGATAAACTGAAAAATTTAAAATCTTCACTTTCACAAATGATAGTATCAGGTATTCATCAGAGGTATACACATAAGAAAGGTCCTTGTTTCTAGAAAACGTCCCTGAGATTTCTCTGCAGGGATTTTGTTTTCTCAGCCCACCCACATAGTTCTTTATAGTATCTCCACTGTAGCCTGCATCCCGAATCTGATCTAGATATTCGTCACAGTCCTCCCCCTCCATCTAATGTCAGGTCAGGCACCTCAACCAGGTCAATTCCACCTTGTTGTTCAGCGACTGTGTCAGCTTCCAACACTGTGACAAACACCTGATGCACGGCGATAATCATGTGTGGGAAGCACCCGATTGCGAAGGCAAAGTGGGTTTGGAGAGGCTGGGGTGTTTGTGTGAGACAGACTGGGTGATGGGGGGTGTTGGCATAAACAAACTTGGCGAAGTTTCAAATGGGAACAATGCACTTGCCTTGTCCTCTGCCTTTCCTCTGTCTGTCTCCCTTCCTCTGGCCCCCTGCCTCTCCTCTGCCCGCCTCCTCTCCTCTGCCCTGGGCTCCTCTCCTCTGTCCTTCGTCGGGCCCTGTTGGTCTGACTGGGAGGCTTTCTGCGGAAGTCCACAGGTGTTTGTTGACCCGCCATGTTCCCATCACTTGAGCCAGCCTTCAGTCGAAGCCCCAACAGTCGTTTGCTCGCCTTCTCACAGACCTTCCATGAGGTGATGCGTGTTGTTGCAGCAGGGCACCTAGCGTCACTTCCAGCGTTGTTGGTAACCGCAATGGCATGGTGCGGGTTTTTTTTGGAAATTTTAAACCAAATTTCACGCAAAATTTGCCCTGCCATTTCCCAAAGGGAAAAATCCCCCCCGGCCCCGCCCTTAAAAAGGGAAGAGGGGAGAGAGAGGAAGAAGAGGGAGGGGGAGGAGAGAGAGAGAGAGAGAGAGAGAGAGAGTCCCTCAGACCACAGGAAGACAACGGACACAGAACAGACACACACACCGACACAGCACCACACACAGACAAACACACACACACCCCACACACACCCCACACACACCCAACCCAACCCACCACACACACCACCAAACCCCAAAACCCTGGAAACAGGCAGAGACAGAGAACAAAGGAAAACATCAAAACCGATTTTTAAAAAACCCATGAATGAAACCTCCCCCGTTCCCCAGCCCTTGAAACGCTCTCTCCCCCCCCCCTCCCCCCCCCCCCCTTCTCTCTCTCTCTTCCCCCTTTTTCTCTCTCTCTCTCTCAAGAAAAAAAAAATGATAAGGGCCACTCCCTTTCCTCCAACCCCCCCCCCCCCTCCCCCCCCCCTCCTCCCCGCGGCAATTCCCTACCCCTTCCCCCTCCCCAATTTTTCCCAACCTGGGCCCAAAGCGAACTTTCCGTTTTCCTCCAGCCTTTCGAGCTAAAACCCGAAAGACACAGAAAAAACGTGTAAGCGGGGACTTTAAAATTTATTACACTAATTACGCCTCCGCTGACTACCTACTGACTGTGGCTGCATTATGGTCCTCACCCGTTTCTTCCAGGCATTGTCAAAAAATTTTGCTGCCCATTGACTTTTATTTGCCGGTGCCTGGTATTGGGGGGTGGGCTTCGCCGGAGTCCCAGGGTTTTGACGCACCCCCCCTTTTTCAGGTCCGTGACACCAGCCCACCGTCAGCCGGACCATCACAACCCACCCCCAAAATGCACGCACACACACACACACCCCACACACACACACAACACACACACACACACACACACACACACCCCACACACACACACCTCGACATACCAGCAAGACACACCTAGGACACACCAGTTAGCCAGGCCCGTGATTTCATGTACTTTATCGCACACCAGTTAGCCCAGCTGACGTTTTCTTGTATTTATAACACCAGTTAGCCAGGCCCGTGATTTTCGTGTATTTTATGGCACACCAGTTAGCCAGACCCATGATTTCATGTATTTTAATGACACAACAGTTAGCCAGGCCCATGAGTTCATGTATTTTAATGACAAACCAATTAGCCAGACCCATGATTTCTTGTATTTTAGTAACACACCAGTTAGCCAGACCCATGATTTAATGTATTTTAATGACAAGCCAATTAGCCAGACCCATGATTTCTTGTATTTTAATGACACACCAGTTAGCCAGACCCATGAGTTCATGTGTTTTAATGACAAACCAATTAGCCAGACCCATGATTTCTTGTATTTTAATGACACACCAGTTAGCCAGGCCCATGATTTCATGTATTTTAATGACACGCCAGTTAGCCAGATCCATGATTTCTTGTATTTTAATGACACACCAGTTAGCCAGACCCATGATTTCTTGTATTTTAATGACAAGCCAATTAGCCAGACCCATGATTTCTTGTATTTTAATGACACACCAGTTAGCCAGACCCATGATTTCTTGTATTTTAATGACACACCAGTTCGCAAGGCTCATGAGTGAATGTATTTTTAATGACGAACCAGCTAGCCAGACCCATGGACACACCAGTTTGCGAGGCTCATGACACTATGCCTGAACATTTTAGTGCAGTACCCCTAGGGAATCTAAACATTAAATAAGTCGAGTCATTTTGCTCAAAAGCAGCAGCACACATGCATTGCCTATCGGGTATGGGGACTGAAATAATGCTTCTTTTGATGGCGATGATGTTTTCCGCATCTTCCTTTTTAAGAATAGATCGATGATTAAACTCTGCTGGTCTTTAAAACATATTTGCATTTGCAGCACCATGTTTAAAACGATCTGCCATGTTTTTTTGTTTTTAGAGTTCATGGTATTTTTAAGAGAGGCCTCCAGTGATGGTTGTTTATGATTTTTTGTTTGTTTGTTATGAATGCATCGAAATTTCTGCAAGACGCATGCAGGGAGAGGTGGGATAGGTGGTGTTTTTGTTTGTTTGCTTGCTTGTTGTTCTTGTTGTTATTTTAAACGTCTATCTATCTAACTATCTATCTATCTATCTATCTATCTATCTATCTATCTATCTATATCTATCTATCTATCTATCTGTCTGTCTGTCTGTCTCCCCTGTCTGTCTGTCACGCACACGCGCACACACTAGGCGGGGCGCGCGCGCGCCCCACACCAAAACCCCACACACACACACACCACACACACACACACACACACACACACACACACACACCAAAGGAATGCACACATAACACACACACACACACACACACACACACACACACCCTCATCACTCTCTCTCTCCAAAACACTCACACACACACAAACACACACTTAATACACACACACACACACACACACACACACACACACACACACACACAACACACAACACACACACACTAAACCACCCAAAACCATTGTTGTTAAAAGCCCAGACCCATAGTTGCTGGCATCTTGGTATAAAAAAAGAAGGGACCCTTTGCCATAGGAAGGAAGCTAAGCGAGAGGTTTATGTGGCCATGAAAAGAGTTCAGATTATGGCAATGAGATGCTATCGTACCAAATAATAATAATCAGCTCAGAAAACGGCATGGAACTCCCTGGAGAGGGGGTAGGGGGGAGGGGGGAAGAGAGAGAAGAGGACTAAAATAAATTAAAGCCAAAATGTAATAAGAAGCCAGAGTCGGGCGAAATTCTGTCTGTCTGTCTGTCCGCTTCTGTCTATGAATCGTTGGGAGTATTACAAGAAGTTAAATCCAAACTCATCCAAGAAAAGGAAGAAGCTGTACACGCTTGTCACGCTTTTGTTTTTTAAAAAAAAGATCATTAAGCTTGTCTAACTCGAGGACTTCAGTAAAATGGAGCTGGAACCATTGTTAACCCATGGGATCGTTGGGTGTGTGTGTGTGTGTGTGTTGTTGGTGTGTTGTTTGTGGTGCCATGCATGCATGTGTGTGTGCATGTTGTGTATTGTATTTCAGCGTGCGCCCCGGGCCGCACCCTGTCGTGCCATGAACCCGTTGTGTGTCACATTATTGTTAATTGCTATCGTCATTCCCAAAGTCTTCAGTCACTCTGATTTCATTCCCTTTAGTCAGCGGTAGCTGCAATGAAGGAGGAACTCAGACGCACACATCAGCAACATAACAAACACAGGGACTGAGACACAGGCGCTGATACAGACACGTGTGACCAATATAGCCTTTATGACGTGTGTAGGGACGTTCCGACACACGCTAGTGGCAAATATAGCTGCTGTGACGTAGATAGTGACACGTGACGCAGGTGGGTGACATCACGGATGTATATGCTCCTAATTGGTTTTTCCGGTGGTGAGCAAGTTGATGGACTGCTTATTGAGAGAGTGTGTTTTGATCCATCCTGACGGATGAGCCAGCAGTAGTAATCTGTCAGTCGCCTCGAAGGAAATGTGGGAGGATGGTCTTGAATGTAATGGTGGGAATGGAGGCATTAGTCTAGTGAAATCCTGTCACCTTTCATCCTATTCCCATCTTGGGAATGTACTTGATCCGCCTTTGCTTGTGACTTTGACATGATGACTACTTTGTACCTTGAATGATTAATTAACTGGAATTCGTTGACATATTTTTTTTTAATGTGTGTGTGTGTGCGTGCGTGTGTATGTGTGTGTGTACATTTTTTCCTTCAAATTTTGTTAACACTTGTATTTTACTGTTACTGCGGCTGTACTTCCTGTTGCTGCTACTGCTGTTACACCACTACTACCATTGTTGTTGCTGTTGCTATGCTTCCGCTACAAATGCACCTCTATTACTATTGCTGCTGCTACAAATGCTGCTGCTACGGCTCCTTTTGCTGCTGCTATTGCTTTTACTACTACTACTACTACTACTACTGCTGCTGCTGCTGCTGCTGCTGCTGCTGCTGCTGCTATTTCTGCCGCTGTTGTTGCTGCTACTGTTACTCTACTTCATAACTCCGTTAATGAGGTTTCTTTGCTTTTAACTTGTAAAGCAATAATGGATAGCTGCTAGCATATTGCTTCGAGTGAATTATGCATCTGGTTTTTAACTAACATGCCACGGAAGACATAAACTGTAGACACGGCGTTTGTGATGCAGTATGAAAAATACAGGATGGGAAGTCAGACGAACGAAGGTAACATAGCGAATAGGCCACAAGAACCTTGGAGACTAAATTAGTAGACTTAGAGCTTAACACCCCCCCAAAAAAAAACAACAACAAACAAACAAAACAAAAAAACAAACAAAAAACCAACAACCAAAAACAAAAACAAAAAAAACCCAAAACCCCAACCGAAAAATAAAACCAACTCTCCCCCCCCCCCCCCCCCAAAACCCCACAAAAAAAAAACAACAACAAAAACCAAAACAAAACAACTCCCCAGACTTTTTGTATTGTATTTTTAAAAAAAACTACAGACACTTTTTGCAGATTTGTGGGCGTGATAGTCGCTGTTCTGTGTGGGGAGAGCCCATCGTCGCTGGTTTAGCATGACCCTATTCTTTGCGGATGTATTTGATTTTCCTATGGGAGGGCCCTCTCTTTGAAAAAAATGCCAGGAACAGCTCTTTTGCTGCCTAGGGATCTTTTACGTGCTTTTAAATGTGCGTTGAATACGTGACCATGATCTATTCTTTGGCCGACTCTCTTGTTGCTGTGGGGTCTTTTACATGTGTTTAAAAAAACCTGTTACAACAGGACTGTGGTATTGTCTCATTTGGAAGTATAGTACCCAGGCCACATCATATATTGTAGATGAGGGTGCGGGGAACACCAGGCCTCTGTGTGTGTTGTGGTGTGGTGTTGTGTGTGTGTGTGTGTGTGTGCGTGTATGTGTGGTGGTGTGTGTGTGTGTGTGTGTGCGTGCGTGCGTGCGTGGCGTGCGTGCGTGCGTGTGTGTGGTGTGTGTGTGTGTGTCTCTCTCTCTCTTTCCCTTTTCCATCTCTCCTCTCCCTCTCTCTCTCTCTCTCTCTCTCTCTCTCTCTCTCTCTCCTCACGAGTGGTGGTTTTGTAAAATACCTTTTTAAGTAGAAAAAAAATGAGAGTGTGTGGGGGTGTGGCTGGAGTGGGTGGGTGAGGGGGGGGGGGGGGGCTGTTGGGGGAGGGGGGGGATTGGGGGGGGGGGGGGGGGGGGGGGGGGGGGGGGGGGGGGGGGGGGGGGGGGGGGGGGGGGGGGGGGGGGGGGGGGTGGGAAGGGGGGAGGGGTTTAGTTAGATTGGTTTAAGGAAAGGGGGGGGGTTTTTTCTAAACCTCCTTGGGGGGGGGGGGGGGGGGGTCCCGGGTGATGAAAAGGGATGCTATTTTCAGATAAGGCACGAGCGTTCCTGTTGTCCGCGTTTCCTTGCTGTTTTTTTGGGTTTTCGTGGGTGGGAAGGGGAGGTGGGGGGTGGGGAGAGATAACAGTGGAAACAAATTAAAAGAGGGGAACTTTTGGGAGTTAAAAACATCTTTTTAAGCCTTTTTGAACGGGAAAAAGCGTGGGTGTCGTGTCATTATATCTGACGAATTTAGAACTTTAGTTTTTGTTGTCGGGCGTCCTTCTTCTTCTCTTGTCTTCTTCTCTTCTCTCTCTTGTGTTCCTCTGTTGGGCGTTTCTCAACCACCTTGTAATCACTTTTTTTTCTTCATAATCTTTGTTTTTTTTGAAATATGGCTTTTGGTGGTAGTTTAATCTGGAAAATATTGACTGGTTTCCAATTTTAGTATATCTTCCTACTCTTTTCCTTAGTTCCTGTATCATCTCGTCGTTTCTCCTTCTCTCTCTCTCGGTGTGTGTTGTTTGTTGGTGGTGGGTGGGTGGAAGATTATGTTTTGGGGTTAATGTGTGGGTTAATCCATTGCGAGAATGGCATGGGTGTTTAACTAGGTTTACAGATAGGTGTTTAGGGCATTGGGTGATTATTCCAAATTTAAATTCAGGTGTTTGTTTGTTTGTTTGTTTTAAAGGGGAGGGTGGGGGGAGTTTGTTTTTGTTATATGTTTGTGTGGTTTTATTTTCTTCCTTATCTCTGAAAAATGGCAGTGGTTTTTTTTAACTTTGGGGATAGTTTGAGGCAGTGAATTTTGGTATTCCTTTTCATTTAAATTTTTGTGAGGGCTCGATTATGGCATTGATTCGTTTTATGGAAAGAATTTTGCAAAAAGGGTTGTGCAATCCCCCCATTTCTATTCCCTTCCTCGGGAATGCTTGTTTCCCTTTATTTGTGATGTGAAATCATGATACTTTTTGCTTAAAAAAAGGGTGCCGGGTTTTTTAAGATGGTACACTGACTTTACCAATGACTTGTATTTTTGCACTGAAAAAAAAGAAGATAAAAAAAAAAAACAAAAAACCCGCAAAAAATAAAATAAAACAAAAAAAAAAAACCAAAAAGAAACAAAAAAAAAAACAAATAAAAAAGGGAGAAAAATTGTTTTAAAAGGTTTTTGATAAGTTTTTTTTCTTGCTGTAGATGCCTTAGATAATCGATATGGAGAGAGAAAAAGAGAGAAGAGAGAGAGGGGAAAAGGAGAGAGAAAAGAGAGAAAAATTTTTGCATTTTATTGTTTTTTAAAAAAAGAATCACAGAAAAAGGTTCTGTAAACAAAGATAACAAACCAAAATCATTCGTAGAGGGCTAGTCAATTAAACTTGTTTTCAAATTTGAAATGTACACAGAAGACGTTAAAAACAAAGGCATGTTTGATTTGAAAAAAAAAACCCCCTTCCCCCCACCCGTGCGGGGGAAATTTTGTATTGTTTTATTGACCCCATTTCATGAATTGTACAGTTTCAACATTTAAAGAAACCAGAATTAGATAAAATTAAAAAAAATTATGCTGGTCCTTTTTCTCACCGTAATATTGATAAATATATTGGCTTTAAAAATCTTTTCTCCACACTTTTCATATTTCCTTTTGTTTGGCTTTGAAATGATTTTACTTTAAATTTTGGGCCTTTGTGATGGGGACCATTCCCAAATTTTTCGATTCCGATTCGATTCTGATTAGGAGAAATATGTCAAGGTACGGGAAAATTTAGACAGAACTTTCCTGACCAGTAAAAGAAAAACAAGCAGTTGGTTTTTGTTGGTTTTCCGCACTAGCCATAAAATTGCGGTTTATGTATTAGCAGCAGGGTTCCTTGGTTTAGACCTTGGTAAAAATTTTTTTTGCGAATTGGGAACAATGGGCATCTCAGGGTGACAACAAAAGGAGGTCGAGGGGAAGGGAGAGAGAGGGGAAAAAAGAAAGAGAACTACAAAAGGGGCGAGGGCACCTGGCGTCTCCAGACAAGGGAAGTAAAATCAGCGGCGCTGAGCAAGTCAATCTCCTTTCCCTGTATGTGTGCTAGTCATGAATACCGCCCAGTGCCGGCAACAGAGGTTTCTGAAGAGCATTGTTGGTACCGATAACCTCCTGGGGTTTGTGACACGATTACGGCTCTGAAAGTGGAGCGGGTTGTCTCCTTGGGATCAGAGGCAGCTGAATTAGGCGCTAGGATCGTCTCATTGGTGTGGTGTTCCCCGTGTAAGATTGTACATGGAGAGTGAGAGAGATTTAGGATGGTGTCGGTGTCAAGTGTTCGGTGTAAGGGGCGTTTCGGTTCCAGGGGGTGGGTGTGAATGTGATGGGTGGAGTGGTCCCTTATTTTGGGCCAGGGTCAAGAGACTAATTTTTGAATTCTTTCTCCCAGGGGGGTGGTGTGTGTTTTTTGGGTTCTTGTGTTTTTTTCCAAACATTAAATAAATTGACATCCTATACCTTAATTGAAAAAGATAAAAGAATTTTAGGGGGTTTTGTTGTTGTTTTAGGTCCAATACTCACATCCTTGTGCTTCAAGGACCCAGTTTTTGAGAGTGAGAGTGCGAAATCAGTATGTTTCCAACTCAGAATCAATTATTATTATTATTATTATTAACGAAAACATTCTCCAACATAACCCGAAGACCAGCGAGAACGAAAAAAGTCAGTCAACGATTACAGCAGTCGGTTTAGTTGAAATAATGATAAATAGAGAGAGAGTGGGTGAGTTTACTCTCTTAGGTTATCCCAGCCACGAAAATTAAGGGGGAGAAAGAAGAGGGGGATAAAATGATGCCCTTGGTATATTCCCTTATTGCTATTAAAGTGTCCCGTCGTTTTGACAGCAAGACAGACGCAGACCCGAGAATACAGATTAACAGAGAAGGAAGGGGGAAAACAAAAGAGGAGGACAAAAAGAAGGTGTGGCCCCTGGATAACACAAACCCCAAAGAAAAGAGAACAGCAGCCTGAGCAAATCAATCCGTTAGGCCCAGATCCCACTACAGTTTTGTAGCACTGGCCACTCTGGTGGGAGGGGGGGTTCTAAAAAAGGCTGTTGGACAGCTAACCCCCAAAAAGGGGGGGGGGAACCATTTTCCTGAGTTTGGGGGGGGGTTAGTGTCATCCTTGGAAAAGGGGTGGGGTTGTTTTAGTAAAAGGTTTTGGGGTTGTCCCCGGGGTTTTGGGGTTTTCATGTTCTGTAAGTTGCGGGGAAAGAGTGGGGGGGGATACAGGGAGTTTTGGGCGGGGGGGAGGGCTTGTGTTTCAGGAGGTTTTGTGGGAGGGGGGGGGCGGAGGGTGTGAAAGGGGGGGGACGGGGATTTTTTTGCTAATTTTGGGAAAGACACCACGCTGCTGTCTGTCTGTCTCTGTTTCTGTCTCTCTGTCTCTATCTCTTACACCTCCCCCCTCCTTTTTTCTTCTCCTCCCCCTTCTTCTTTTCTCCTCTTTCCTTTTTCTTCGTTTTAATTTTTTATTCAAAACGTAATCTGTTTACTTACTCAAAACGCAGATCATGAAGACTAAATGTAAATAATTAGCACGTTTTTTTTCATTTTTGGACTGGGCTTTGCACCTGCCGCAAGTTTTTACAAACAACAAAAATAAAGGGTTTTAACGTCTGTAAACATACTGATTAAAAAAAAAAAAGGGAAAAAACAGAAATACCAAAACCCTCCCTGGTAACTCCTATACTTACGCTTTCACGTTTTTTTCAAGAGCCCCCCCAACCCCCTCTCAAAACACACACACACACACCCACACCACACACACACACAAAAACACACACCACACACAAAACAAAACACACACACACCCACCCCCGCCAAAACCCCCAACATACACACCGCTTCCCACACAAAACCAGTGGAATAAAAAAAAATAACACAAAAAAAGTATTTTGGGGGGTTTTGCTATATGAACTTGACCTTTTAAAAAAACAAACCACACAACAACCACCACTTAACAAAAATTTTTAAGTCTTAGGCATAAAGACAGAAAAAAAGGTTTTGTCAAAATGAATACATCGTTTGAAAAGGCCAAACAGGCAAACTTCACCCCCAAGGAAAAATGAACAAAAAAAGCTCCCAATTATCACTCGGAAGGATTTTAAAACCGCTAGAATCTTTCGAAAGGGGAAAAAAAATGTGGATGGATTTTTTTCAGCATAAAGACCAAGATAAAAGGGGGGGCAGACGGAGAAAACAACGACCCTTTTAAAAACAACAAAACAACTGAGAGTAACAGAAAACCGTATCGGGACATATTTGCACATAAGGTATGTAGATTTTTGTAGATTAGTGAATTAAAAAATAATTAACTTAGAAGGGCCCCGAACCCCCCAATCACTTTTTTTTTTCAAACGAACGATTTAAAAAAAAATAACTAAAACATTGAGACAAGAAGAATAGAGAGTTTTTAAAAAAACCCAGCAACAGCGATGATTCAGATAAAATTTGGTCCAGTGATAAACTAGACACAGCAGGCAAAAATTATTTTAAATGTCCACACTGAAAAAGGATATGACTGTTTGTTAACTTATCACCACAAATATAGTTTACATCCTTCGAGTATTTTGTCCTGAAAGCATTTAGTTTAAATCTGTACATGAAGGTAACACATCTCTGCGATTATACCAGCCAGAGACTTTGCCAGAAAGTAAAGTAGTTTGAAAATTTACTGTACTGCTTGCACAAATATCATCAAGAGGATGGCCATAATCGCTGATCTTCTTTTTAAAGTGCTCCCAGCATGCATTTTGCAGCAAGCTTTATCCCCCATGTAGAAATAATGAAATGTATATTGCACAAGAATAATTTCCATAAAGTGCTCCATATTTTGCAACCCGGTCAAATTTTCATTGAAATAGATTCCAGAGTGTGAGGGAACCCAACAGAGGAACTACCTCTTAAAATAAAAATAAAAAAAAGAACCAGTTGCCTGATTTCAACGACGAGATCTTTTCTCACTTTAAGATAAGAATCGTTTAAAGCGTATAAAACTGATTTTGAACCAACACACACAAGAATGTTTAAAATGTTTTGGGGGAAGTCAAGTACATGGTACAATGCCAACAGTATAGCCAGTTAGCTCAGCTGTGAATATAGTTTATGTTTTCCCAGGTTGAAAGATCTTTTAACTTTTAATGATGGAATAATGAAAGCCGCACCTGACTCATTAGCATTTAGAATGGACCCATCTGTGTAGATTTTGAGATGATCAGGATAAGTATTGGAGAGTGTTGGGGGGTGGGGGGGAAGCAGTAAATCTTTCAGGCAGTGTCTCGTGGGTGTGCAAGTGAAAATATAAACCTGCCAGGGCCCCATCCTTCTCCAGGCATCAGAAGCATACTGGCAATGTTGGTATTATCTATATCCCACTGGACACAGCTGACCTGACCTTTTACGAAAGATGGACATGATTTCAAAGTGTGCATGCGTCTGCTTATGAGACCTTCGCTTATAGTCTCATTTGAAGGGCTTCCGGGATAGAGTCAGTACTAGTTTTAATGCTGGGAAGAAATCTCTGGAATGGATACTTAAACAGAGATTCGAACTGGTACCCAAACTTACCCTCAGGTCACGAGTAGGATGCTGCAAATCAATAGGTTACGCTCCACCCCCCCCCCCCCTCCTTTTCCTACTCTTTGATATGGTAGATCACTAATAGTTTATTAATTCAGCTGGTTCCACCTGTGAATAGTGATTGATTGGTGGGTGCGTCCCTTTCTTTTAATCAGTAACTTGAAGAGTGCACTCATATACCTCATCTTATCCCTCCCCTTCTCTTGTTGCTTTCTGCGTTCAGTTCCTCAGTTTACAGTGTTTGATGACTTTTGTAATGTTTATTGTACAAAAGTTGTGTATTGCATTATACAGTGACTTGATTCCTTCTTAACTACTTTGGCGGTACTCCAATCACAAATTTCTTGCGAGAGGATTTGCGTCACTTCTTAGACCATCAAACTTGGAAAAATGTGCATGTTATATCTCTGACTGACCGAGCAGACTGAATTGTATTTACTGCTTGTTTGAACTTAAAACGCTGTCTTGATTTGTGGTATTGATTCTATTTTGAATCTGCAACGATAACTTCCTGAGCTTATACACCGTTTATCATTTTTCATTGTAAGATAACCAGTAAGTTTTGAGCTAGAGTTGACTTGGAGCTGACTTGGTAAGTCTGCAGCTATCCTAACGTGACCTCCGAGGTCGGCTGAGCAAGATACAGAGGATAAATGGAGGCAGGAATGCCCATTCATAGTGAGACCGACTGCTGTGCACGTGGGAACGATCCCAGCACTTTGACTGCAGCCGTCTTACTATAACCATCACTCTGAAGAGGTTATCCCTGCCGCTGTCTTACTATAACCATCACTCTGAAGAGGTTATCCCTGCAGCTTTCAACATCCCCCCCCCCCACTCCCTCCCCCAACCTCCCCTCTGTGTTGCTTCCTCTATCCTTCTTGCTTCCCTTCCCGTCACACACACAACACACACACACACACACACACAACACACACACACACACACACACACACACACACACACACACACACACACACAGTCACGCACACGCACGCACGCACGCACAACACACACACACACACACACTCACTCACTCACTCACTCACTCACTCAACACTATCCTAAAGGTATGCTTGTAGGTTTACCTTTGCTTTATTCTATTTTTAACGGGCCTCTTCGTGTTTTCTAATTGGTATAAACAATCTCTGTTTACTTTTCGTTTTGTTGTTTGTTTGTTTGGTGAGTTTTTTGTTTTCATGATATTTTTGTTTGGTTGTTGTCTTCATTTCCAGTGCAATGGATACTCAGGTTTGATCTTGCTTGGAAGTTTGGCGAGGTGGGTGGCTTGTGTGATGGATGGCGGTGTATAAACAACTTGACTGGGGGGTATTTGGTTGAACACGTGCATGCATGCGCGCATTCGCACACACTGAGAATAATATGAACGTACGTGTGCATACTTGTGTGCACACGTGCACAGGCACTCGCTCGTGCAGGTACATAAAAACTATATGTACGTGCGCGCGCGCGTGGACACATTGTCATACACACACACGCGCGCGCGCGCACACACACACACACACACACACACACACACACACACACACAACACACACACACACACACACACACACACACTGTCTGTCTGTCACTTTTCTCTGTCTGTGTGTCTCTCTCTTTCTCTGTGTCTCTGTTTATCTCTCGTATGGATGTTGGTAACGTTCAGACTTCCTCTTACTTGTTTGTTTGCTTCTTCGTTATTTGCGTTGTATTAGTCATCGGATCATATGATATGAGGGCGAGACAGAGTGGGAGAGAAAGAGAGAAAGAAAGAAAGAAGAGAGAGAGAGAGAGAGAGAGAGAGAGAGAGAGAGAGAGAGAGAGAGAGAGAGAGAGAGAGAGAGAGAGAGAGAGAAAGTCGCTGTAGCGTGTACGTTCGTCCTCATTAAATTTTGAGTGAATTTTTTGTGTAGTGTTGTGCATGTGGTCCCCTTCTCTCTTTGTGACTTCTGCCTCTTTGTCGTTCGTGTGTGTGTGTGTGAAGGTTTTTTGTGTAAATGTGTGTGTGTGTGAAGGGTTTTTTTGTGTAAATGTGTGTGTAGGTTGTTGTGTAAATGTGTGTGTGTGTGTGTGTGTGTGTGTGTGTGTGTGAAGGTTTCTGTGTAAATCAGTGTTGTTTGTGCCTTTGGGCTTCCTGTTCTTTGTGTCCACACTTTTCTATGTGTTTGTGGTGTTAGTCATGGGGTGATGTGCTGTTTTGTCGTTGTCATTGTAAGGTAGCCTGTCAGGGAAATGTAATCTGAGAGCTCTGTTGGGATTTTAAAATTTATTTTATTTATTCTTTTATATCGAGGATAATGGAATAAGCACTTATGTGTTTTTTTTATATCCAATTCCCGTGTGTTTGCGATTTTGTTAATTCTTTCATCTGTTCCCACCGGCACACAATGGCCTACTCTTAGGAAAAGCGAAACAGGATTTAACGTGTGCGCAAGATGTTCTGCGTGCGTTCGTACACGGGACCTCGGATTATAGTCTTATCCGAAGGACTTTTGGGGAAAGTGGAGTCTGCACTGATGTTAACTCCAGAGGAAAATATCCCCCTTGATTCAGGACATCATGATGATTATGATGAAAACGGTGCGTTCGTGCGTGCGTGCGTATGTGTGTGTGTGTGTGTGTGTGTGTGTGCGCGCGCGCGCGCGCACGCATGAGTGTTTTTGACCTTGTACTGGCGTGTGTTTGTGTACTTGTTTGCGCATTTCTCTGTAAAGAATGTTTATTTCTTTGCTTGCTTCCTCTTTCCCCGAGTTGTTTACTTCGAACGTATGCAGCAGGCATGTTGCGTATCATGCGATCTGCCCTGAACAGAATTTCATTGAAGAAAGAGTCACACAAACACAAGCGCAATCTTGACCAGACAACAAGTTAACTGATTAGTCCTGTCATACGTACAGTTTCTTTATACATCAAACTTCTGTCATTCACGGGACAGATCCTCTCAAGACATCCAGTAGGCCAGGTAATGTCGGCGGGATGGAGGACACGAACATGCCCAGCATGCACCCTGTGTTAAAACGTTATGTTGAGATTGTCTTCAGCCATGACAAGCTCTTAGCAAAAAGAACTTGCACTCTCCTTTCTAAAGGTCAAAAGAAATCCTCTAAGTCGGAGTATGGCAGGCTATGGTTATGACAAAGCTTTTGAAAAAAAGTCATACACATTAACTCCTTATACAGTGTTTACTTACAATCTCACAGTCATTCCAAGATGGGAGAAGTGAGATAAAACGCTGCATATTCAGGGTGACCTCCTACGGTGTAAAGCTGGGGAACGCTCAAAACAACAACAACAACAACAACAACATCATCATCATCATCATCATCATCATCATCATCATCATCATCATCATCATTATCATCATCTTGGCATATGCGGCCTACTGCGTTTTGTTTGCGTATCATTCATTGATCATCAGTCGTGAAAGGGACATTTCCTTTAATAATATTATCATACTCACAGCAGCATGCCCTGTGGATTGATCAACGCGCTTCCCCATCAGGGTACTACTACGAACTAAAAATGTTAGATTCTCTGACGGGAAAGATGGACGAGGGGAAGATGACGTCACGTGTTAGTCATGCATATTGTATGCACCGATGGCGGCGATGGCGGCGGCAACGGCGCGGACACAAGTTACGGTGTCGTCATAAACCTGTCGTCACGCACACCCAGCCGCTAACCGATATTATATACATGTAGGGCTTGTATTTTTACATCGCAACAGCAGCAGCAGCAGCAGCTGTACTTGTTAGGAGGAGACAAGTGGTGTGTCCCTCCCTGTTGGTGCAGCAAAGTACTATGTTCGTGCTCGGTTTTACCCCTGCTTGCATTAGATAATTATTGTACGCTTGGTTGAAGTTTGTAATTGATCCACCTACTTTGCAAGCATTTATAGGAAAGTTTGTGTTTACAAACGCGTGTAATATTGTACACGCGCACATAAAGCGCGCGCGCGCGCGCGCATACACACACTGCGCACGCACTGGTTCTATATCAGCCACCTGTCTCTCTCTCTCTCTCACTTTCTCTCTATCTCTGTGTCTGTCTGTCTGTCTGTCTGTTCTTCTCTCTCTCTCTCTCTCTCTCCTCTCTCTCTCTCTCTCTCTCTCTCTCTCTCTCTCTCTCTCTCTCTCTCGTCCCCAATGAAATATAATAAATAGTGACTCCCAGGGAGTTGTTGGGTGTTGTTTTTGTTGTTTGTTTTTTTTTTTTTTTTTTTTTTTTTTTTTTGGGGGGGGGATATTGCAGTGAATTTTTCAGGCCGTGTCGGGGTCGAGATGACTCTGGCGGAGCCCGTCCCTCTTTGGATATCAGGGTTAGGTGTATGTATGCTGGGTATGTTGGTGTCATGCATGTCACCGGCCATAACTGGCCTCCTCTTGCGAAAGGTAGATGGAGTTTTTAAAGTGTACAAGTGAATTAACAGGGCTACATTTAAGAGAACACAGAAAAGTGAAAAGTCAGAGTGGAGCGCGCGCGTGCACACACACACACACACACACACACACACACACACACACACACACACACACACACACACACACACACACACACACACACACACACAATTTCTTCTTCTTTTTTTTCTCTCGAAGAATGAGCCTGCGTACGTGTGTGTGTGTGTGTGTGTGTGTGTGTGTGTGTGTGTGTGTGTGTGTGTGTGTGTTGTGTGTATGTGTGTGTGTGTGGAGAGAGAGAGAGAGAGAGAGAGAGAGAGAGAGAGAGAGAGAGAGAGAGAGAGAGAGAGAGAGAGAGAGAGTTTGTGTGCGTACGCGCGCATGATTTTTTTAAAACAAGATTGGAGGCCAGACAGAACACAAAAGTTTATATTGCGGTTACAAAACACAATATTGTTCTGGGCGTTTCCTTCAAAGGGCAGCGTAATTTTTAAAAAATCTTATTTTATTTTAATTTTATTTTAACTGGGAGACATTATGAATATCGATGCACATACCTGCGTGTTTAGCTATCCGGGAATGACCCGCTAAGGCTTACTGCAGCCCCGCTCTGAATATGCAATAACTTGTATACAACGCAACGTGTTTGTCATACTTAGAAACCCACGAATGGGGGATTTGGAGTGGGGTAGAAAGAGACGAAAGAAGTTGGAAAATGGAGGGGGGGGGGGGTAAGGGAGGAAAAGGTGGACGGGGTAGAGGTTGGATTATTAAATTTTGATTGAATTAACTCTGAAATGGTTTCAACAGTTTACCGATGGGTGGGTGGGTGGGGGCGAGTGTGTGTGCACAGAAGGGTGTGAGAGAGAGAGATTAAATCTACACATATACACACACACACACACCACAAAAAGTAACTAAAACCTAACCAAAACAAAGAACCCCTGTAAAATTCGAAATTTACGCGACACATCCTGCACATTCATAAACGTGTACGTGCTATTCTGGTCTGTGAAGAGAATTTACAGTCTGAAACGGTGGAGAATAATTATTCTGAATGGTTTTGTGAGTCACAGGCGCCTACACGCATACACACACACACACACACACACACCACCACCACCACCACCACCACCACCACCACCACCTCCACCACCACCACCACACC
>CM054141.1:42345040-42350040 GCA_028751875.1 Rapana venosa | reverse complement strand
TCTATTTGACTGTAGAATCGAAGGTACCTAGAGACGATAAAGTGGAGATGAAAGAACACATACTATACCTCCTTCACAATAAAAAAAAAACTTTCTGTGCAGGCATCCCAGAAATAAATAAACGAATAAATAAATAAATAAATAAATGATTGAATAAATGAATAAATAAATACAGACTCCAGCTAGACAGTCTACCCTCTTTACGTACTCGTCTTTGCGACGTGAGATTCCCCATCAAAGCCCCTCAGTTGCTCGAGACAAAAGGAAACCGGCGGGGGGTGGGGGGGGGGGGGGGGGAGAAATCAGACCGTGATCCGTTTCAAGGAGCAGAAAAAGGCTCAGACAGGAGATGTGTGTAATTACAGTCTGCCCTGTCGTGCTGAGCCCGGACGACAGACAGACAGACAGAGAGAACACCAGAAAACGTCTCTAGATAGAGACAACCACTTCAGCTTTGCTGCTACACAGTACATATAGAGGGAGATCTTTGAGCTCACTGAAAATGTTGATCCCTGTTTTCAGCACTGACAGACGGCTTTGAAGCTTAGCAGCACAAGGCGCCAAGATAATCATGCTGGTGTACAGTAGGGAGGGAGCTCTTTTATGTTAGTCTGTCTGCGTCTAAAGCCAGTAAAGGCCTGCCCTAGTCATTTTCACGACGAAAGCAGTAATTTTAACTGTGGAAATGACAACTTGTTTCAATGTTTAAATGGTGTTTTGTGTTAAAATGACTGTTTTAACTATATGTTACATTGTTAGTCTATGCCCGAATATGGTGAAACTATTGAAGCTTTTGAGCTTGATGTAATTATGACCAAAGCAGTGAAAATGGTGATTTTTGACTCAATAAAAGTAATGTAGCAAAAGGATTGACTCTGATCTATGATACATGTTTTCATTACAGCAATTACTCTTTTCGATGTTACAGTTACTGTTTTGATAGAGAGAGAGAGAGAGTGAGTGAGTGAGTGAGGGGTGGGGGATGGGGGAGAGAGAATGGGAGAGAGAGAGAGAGAGTCTGCAGTGTACCATGTTTGTAATATCTGTTTGAACTATTGATTATTTGTCATTGGTTGTATGACTGTGTAAGATTAAGTTGAATGCATGCGCTGTGACTTGTTTTTGCAAGATATAGCGCTATATAATAATAATAATAATGTATGGAATTTATATAGCGCTGAATCTTGCAAAGTAAACAAAGTATAGTATATAAGTTCCATTGATTATTTATTAGAGAGAGAGAGAGACACACACACACACACACAGACAGCGAGCAATCACACACATATACATACAAACCAACAAACAGAAAACCCATAAGAAAGCTCAGCAGTACTCCCAGCATAGTATTTCGCAGCCAGAAGGAAAACTAAAACATCCCCCGTATGTTAAAGCGACCTCCCATACCAACAACAGTTCCTTCTATTCGGCCAGCAGAAAGACAGAGAAAGACTTTACCAGCAGCGCTGGAATGCTAAATGACATTCCAGTCTTTAAGGCCAGAGGGGGGCATTTCGTCTCACGTCGTTTGTCATTGCTGAAAGGTGGCAGGGAGGGGGGGGGGGGGGGGGGGGGGGGGGGGGGGGGGGGGGGGGGGGGGGGGGGGGGGGGGGGGGGGGATTGGAGCAGTACAGCTGGGGTCAGAGAGAAGTGTATAGGGAGGATTATGCAGGGCCCTGTTGCAGTGTGAGCCTTCCTAAGCACTGGCAAGTAACCAACCCCCCCTAATGGCCGTTACCAGGTTTCCCTCCTAGCCTCTAATAACCTGTAGCACGTGTCATTTTTCATTCTGCTTCTGTATATCGCCTGTTTTGAAATAGTTGTTGCTGTTGGGTGAAGTAAGAGTGTGTGTGTGTGTGTGTGTGTGTGTGTATGTGTGTGTGTGTAGGTGTGTGTGTGTGTGTATGTGTGTGTGCGTGTAGGTGTGTGTGTGTGTGTGTTTGTGTGTGTGTGTGTATGTGTGTGTGTGTGTGTAGGTTGTGTGTGTGTGTGTGCGTGTAGGTGTGTGTGTGTGTTTGTGTGTGTGTGTGTGTATGTGCGCGCTGTTGTGTGTGTGTGTGTTGTGTGTGTGTGTGTGTGTGTGTGTGTGTGTGTGGCTTGTATGTGTTTTAAAGCAGGCTAGATGGAAGAGAAATGGCCGCAGTAGGGGGACAAGAAAAATGGTAGAAGGGAGGGAGAGAGGTGAGGGGGTGTGGGCCAGGAGAGGGGGGTATGGCTGCACATTGCTTATCTGTGCAAAACTCTTCCATTACGTAAGCATCTTCTTCATCATTATCATCAAAATGTGGCTTTTATCGTCATCGTCATCATGATCATCATGACCATGATCATCACCATCATGATCATGATCATCACCATCATGATCACGACCATCATCCTTGTTGTCGTCGTTGTCGTTGTTGTTTCTTTCTTCCATTGGTTTCGTTTCCTGAGGAGTTATTGAGGTGCTACACTTACGAGCTATTAATCAGATTCTACCGTTTATGTGGGTCATGGGCCGTAGCCTGGGTTCCTGCGGTAGGTTTCCTTGTCCAGAAAGAACCCTGCTGAGAATGTCTGTATTATACATTGTTAAAATGCCTCTTGTTTCTTCAGCGAGTGTCTTGTGGGCTTCATACAGTTTCATCTTGATAGATGAACAACTTGACAAAGAGGATGCAGCGCTATGGGTCTGTCACTAAAATTACCTGCAAATAGAAGGTCTTTAGGGGGCTTTAGAATGTCAGAACTCAAACCAGGCGAATGCACTTTGTTGTTGTTGTTGTTCTCTGGTTGAACCTGGTATGGCCCCCCATTCTTCGTAAAAGGCAATAAAATGAAGTCAGAGTATGGCTGCCTCTGTACTGCAGGGTACTGATATACCAGACAACAACCCTACGCTTATCCACGTGCGGTTATGCTTCTTCTCACGGTAAAACTGTATTCTGCAGGGGAACGCGAATAGCTATAGGATCAGCATTTTATTTGTAATGACTGTTTCAAAGGTTATTATTATATCCTTTTAACGTTTTAGCTGTTGGGTTTTTTTGTTTTGTTTATTTGTTGTGATCCTCCTTGAATTTTTAAAAAATAAAAAGTATTGATTTCTGAATTTTGATTACAACCTAGGTTCGAATGTAATGCGACACATTCTTCTTGAAATAAATCGAAGAGGTGGGGAATGAGTGCTGATGCATATTGGACAAGTAGAAACACATTTCATAAGAGATGAATAAATACGAAACTGCCATAGACATGCGGTTCCAAAGCTCTCTCTCTCTCTCTCTCCTCTCTCTCTCTCTCTCTCTCTCTCTCTCTCTCTTCCTTCTCTCTCTCTCTCTCTCTCTCTCTCTCTCTCTCTCCCCTCTCCCCTCCATCCCCCTCTCTCCCTCTCCCCACCCTCCCTCCCTTCATCCCCCTTTCTCTCTGTCTTTCTCTCTCTTCCCTCCCTCACCCCCCTCCCCCTCCTTCTCTCTCTCTTTGTGTGTGTGTGTGTGTGTGTGTGTGTGTGTGTGTGTGGTGTGTGTGTGTGTGTGTGTGTGTGTGTGTGTCTCTCTCCTCTCTCTCTCTCTCTCTCTCTCTCTTGACTCAGTTTGTGTGTAGCGAGGAAGGAATGCATACAGTACATGTGTACACAAGCACACGCTGTAATCAGCACAGGATCCACAAAAGTTGTGCAACAACACGTACCCCCCAACAAACAGACAATTCCCGTCAGGGGGCAGAGGCCCTACTCCTGTGTCTCACACACCTGGAGCTAAGATTGCTATCGTTTGCCTCCTCACCCCCCATCTCTCTCTCTCTCTCTCTCCTTCTCTCTCTCCTCTCTCTCTCTCTCTCTCTCTCTCTCTCTCTCTCTCTCTCTTTCTCTTTTCCTCTCTCTCACCCCTCCCTCTCTCTCACCCCCTCCCGTCATCCCCCCCCTCTCTCTCTCTCTCTCTGTCTGTCTGTCTGTCTGTCTGTCTGTCTGTCTGTCTGTCTGTCTCTCTCTCTCTCTCTCTCTCTTCCCTCCCTCATCTCCCCCCCCCCTTCTCCCCCCACCCTCTCTTTCTCCCCCACCCTTAGGCCTACCATCCATCAGTTTTATCCCTGGTATTGTCGCGGAACTCGGGAAGGAAGAAGATTAGGGGGGAAGGGGGTGGAGTGTTGATGTTTACCTGGATGTGTGTATCGTTAAACAGTAGTTCCATAATAAGCAGTCTCGGAGATAATAACCAGGCTTGGCGGGCATCTGCCTCCACAAATCACTCTGATCGCCCGTGTCTTCGCTCGTTATCATTTTTCCTTCTGACTTCCCTTGACTGAGACTAGGGTTCTTTCGTGTCGGGAACACACTGGGGGAGATGTTAGATATTTGTGTGTGTGTGTGTGTGTGTGTGTGTGTGTGTGTGTGTGTGTGTGTGTGTGTGTGTGTGTGTGTGTGTGTGTGTACGTGTGTGTTTGTTGTTGTTCCTCGGCTTCACCTCCGAGGTTCACCAGTGGTGAGGTTTTGCGTATGCGATCGTTTACCCACCATCAAGGTAGCCGCATTCCGACTTAGAGGGTGGTGTCTAAACACAGTGCATGCCTTTTTAATATTAAAAAAAAATGTTGTTGCTGTTGTTGTTTTGAAATGGTGTCATTCATTCTCACTGGCACGCAATGTTCTACTCTTCCAAAAGAGGAAACGAGTTTTAACGTGTGCCCAAGATGTTCTGCGTGCGTTGGCTCTCGAAGCGTCGGTTTATAGTCTCATCCGAATGACTTTTAGGGAAGTGGAGTCGGCACTGATGTTAACTCCACGGGGGCAAAAAAAACCCCGTTGATCGTGGCTCGAACCCGGTCCGTCATATCACGAGCGCAACGGTCTATCCACCAGGTTATTTCGTCCCCCTGGATCTCAGTTTGAAGATTCACTGTTAGGACTTTCAGGGGGATGGAGTCTGGAACCAGCGTTAACTCCAGAGCAAAAAAAAAAAATTCCCTAGAGCGAACACCTCAGCAGAGGATGGAACCCACGTACTGTCAAGTACCGTGTCAGA
>CM054141.1:42315040-42330040 GCA_028751875.1 Rapana venosa | reverse complement strand
CAAACGTATTATTTTCTTGTTTAAAGTTCCCACCGTCTTTTAGCTGTATTCCATGAATACTAATACATCTGAGATCTCGCAACAAGAGGATTCTGCCGTCTGGGGTTGAAATTGTTATGCAAGCCGCTGCTGAATGTCTCAGAAATGACTGCGAGTGGTGGGGTGGTGTTGACTGCTCCCATATTATCTCCTTGAGCAAGTCGTTGGGGCTTTGTACTGAATTTTTTTCCAGGCAGTTTCTCCAGGAAAGCTGAACCTGGCGGAGCCCGTCTTTCTCTAGTTAGATCACAGAAATGCGATAAAGAAACACGTTCAGTGAATTAGCGAACAAGAGAATAGGGGGGGAAATATCTTCATTATCAGTTAATCAACGGCTTGTTCGGTTAACTGGGCTGTTAGTGGATGAATAGACCATAAAATAGGCAATGAAAAAGGGTTAACCACGACATTGATAGCTTTAATTTTTTTTAAGATATGCTATCAAACAAAAATCAGCAATGGTTAGAGGGGGAGGACATTAGGTACTAAACAAGGAGGGTAAGTGGTAAATATGTGGCTTATGTAGGCACTAGCTGCCTGAGTTCCTTTATCGGTTACGTTTCGAAGGAGAAAAGGTGTCTTCAGTGGACTGATGCTCCAGAGGTAACGAATACACCCGTGTGGAAAGCGAGAGGTCACTGGTTCGAGCCCCATCTGAACCCGAACTTTTCCACCGTCCACTAAGACCACGTGTGGAGCTCTGGGCGTCGGTCTTTCTGATGGCACAATAAACCCGGATCCTGTGTGCTACATACATATCGCGCACGTAAAGAACCCACGGCAGCAAGAGAGTTTTTTTTTGTTCCTGGCAAAGTTCTGGAGAGAAAAAGAAAAATCGACTCCCATAGGGAAACAGGCACACATGCATGCAGGTACGAGGAAACTATTTAAAAACAAATTGGCACGGCGCCCTTGGCGTTGCCAAGTTTTGAAAATTAACGTGGAAGTTTGGGGCGTCAAATTGGAGGTTTTTTGTTTGTTTGTTTTTGTTCATTTGCTTTGTTGTTGTTGTTGTTGCTTCCTCTCTAAGTTTGGATCAGATATCATTTGAAAGGAATAATGGTATAAGTTAAGAGACCTTTTTCTGTTGTTTTTTTTTCCCATTCATTTTTTCTCTCTCTAGTGATTAGCTCTGAGGGGAAAGACATGAATATATCAGAGTGTGAGGATGAAAACACTACAACTCATGTCAGTGCTGAAAGAATTCTTCTAAGCACGCATTTAAATCGTCCTTTTAAACTTTTGTTTCCCACTTTAAAAAAAAAAATTTTTTAGAAACTGCAGGCTACACCGTTTAAGTAGTTCAGTTCGGAGAAAATCAAAGGAAACTGCAATTCAGCGAAGAGGCGAAAATTAGGAAAGCGTTTTCTGCGGGGAGAGACGCAAGCCACTGGGATCGAACCATAAGGAAGGCGGTGAAGGGGCTTGTTGTAGTTGATGGAGACTTGATTTCTCTCTCCCTTCACTCTTTGTCAGGTTGTCGAGACACTGCAGTACTGATTTTTTTTTTCAGGCTGCGGCGTGTCTTTGAGCAAGCTGAACGTGGCGGAGCTTATCCCTCTCTAGATAGCAGATTGCGTGCTGGGTCTGTTCGTACGTGTCATCTGTGAATGACATGCATTTAATGATGCCCAAGTTTAAATTCTTGACAACATGGCATGAATGTCAGGGTTTAATTTTTTTTATTTTTTAGGTTTGCGTCTTTTAAAAATTGATATTGATGTTTTGTTTGTTTCTGTTTTATTGGAAACGATGTGCTTTTATTCCCTTAAAATTTAATTTTCGTAACTGCCATTAGGCTTAAACCGTTAAGGTTTCTCTTACTGCTGTCAGCTATATTTCTCAATTCCCAAGCTACATATAAGTTGTATACTTAGCATTTCATTATGTCAGTGTGTCCCTACATAACAATTTTTTTTTTGTTCCTCAGCTAGGGCGCTGAGGTTTCCGCGCATGGGACCCTTTTTGCCCACCATAAAGGTAGCTGCATTCCGACCTCATGAATAGTGATCATTAACTGTTCTCAAAGTTATCTGTGTTTAAGAATCTTTCACCCCAAATCTGGCAACCTCAAAAGCAATCGAACAGAAAAGCAGAAGTTAAGGGCAACAAAAAAACAACAACACCCCCCCCCCCCCCCCCCCCCCCCCCCCCCCACCTTACGAAAACAAAGGACATATTTTTACATGTGCTAGTTTTTGTTTTTTTAATCGACATTGTTTGATAGTGATTTTGAAAATTATATAGAAAAAGTACATAAAAAAGAGCTAATAAGGAAGACAGCTAGTTTGTAATATAGCATGGAAAGTAGTAAAGAAAGCTTATTTGTGACATGGCATGGACAGTAGTACAGAAAGAAAGCTGACTGTCACATAGGATGGAAAGTAGTAAAGAAAGAAAGAAAGCTAATTCGTGACATGGCAACGAAAGTAGTAAAGCAAGAAAGCTGATTTGTGACATGGCAACGAAAGAAGTAAAGAAAGAAAGCAAATTCGTGACATGGCAACGAAAGTAGTAAAGAAAGCAAGCTAATTCGTGACATGGCAACGAAAGTAATAAAGAAAGCAAGCTAATTCGTGACATGGCAACGAAAGTAGTAAAGAAAGCAAGCTAATTCGTGACATGGCAACGAAAGTTGTAAAGCAAGAAAGCTGATTTGTAACATGGCATAGAAAGTAGTAAAGAAAGAAAGCTAATTCGTGACATGGCATAGAAAGTAGTAAAGAAAGCAAGCTAATTCGTGACATGGCATAGAAAGTAGTAAAGAAAGAAAAACTGATTTGTGACATGGCATAGAAAGTAGTAAAGCTGATTTGTGACATGGCATAGAAAGTAGTAAAGAAAGAAAAGCTGGAGCTGGTTCGTGACATGGCACCGAAAGTAGTAAAGAAAGAAAACTAATTTGTGACATGGCATAAGAGTATAGAAAAAGCTAATAATTCGTGACATGGCATAGAATAGCTAGTAAAGAAAGAAAGCTGCTTTGTGACATGACACGAAAGTTGTAAAGAAAAGATGCTGTTGGACATGGCAATGAAAGGTGATAAAAGAAAACTAAGATGTGTTGACATGGAAAAATTGTATAAAAGAAAACTGTGTTTGTGAATGACAACGAAAGTTGTGATATAAGAAAACTGTTGTGTTTGACATGGCAACGAAAGTTGTGATAAAAGAAAACTGATGTGTTTGACATGGCAACGAAAGTTGTGATAAAAGAAAACTGATGTGTTTGACATGGCAACGAAAGTTGTGTTAAAAGAAAACTGTTGTGTTTGACATGGCAACGAAAGTTGTGATAAAAGAAAACTGATGTGTTTGACATGGCAACGAAAGTTGTGATTAAAGAAAACTGATGTGTTTGACATGGCAACGAAAGTTGTGATTAAAGAAAACTGATGTGTTTGACATGGCAACGAAAGTTGTGATAAAAGAAAACTGATGTGTTTGACATGGCAACGAAAGTTGCGAAAAAAGAAAACTGATGTGTTTGACATGGCAACGAAAGTACAAAAAAAAGAGAAAAGAAAACAGATGTGTTTGACGTGGCAACGAAAGTAGTAAAAAGAAAAAGACAAAGCAGGCAAGAAAATGGACGGGGTGAAGGTTCTTTTTCTTTGGTTTTTTTTTTAATAGCTGGAGACTACTCATTGATTATAAAGCTTGACGGGCGTGGACGCACCCCCCCCCCCCCCCCCAACCCCCTGCTGGACTTGAAGGTCAGGGTATTGATCTCTCTCTCTCTGTCTCCTTCTTTCTGTCTGTCTGTCTCCCTTTCTCTCTGCCTTCCGTCCTCCCTCATCTTTCTCCCTTTTCACTCCCGCTCTCTCTCTCTCTCATCTCTCTCTCTCTCTCTCTCTCTCTCTCTCTCTCTCTCTCTCTCTCTCTCTCTCTCCTCCTCTCTCTCTCTCTCTCTCTCCCTCCCCTCCCTCCCTCCCTCCCTCCCTCTCTCCACCCCTTCTTCTGCCCATAGTGCGTGCACACATGCAGCAGAGAAAGAGTGTTTGCCATGTCTGGTAGTGTGAGTCATTCAGCCTCCCTCCTGCCATTCTTCCCTGGGCCCTGATGAGTTGAGGATTCTGTTAGGAATGGGGGGGGGGGGGGGAGGAGGAAGAGGAGAGAGAGAGGAGAGAGAGAGAGAGAGAGAGTAATCAGGAGAGAGAAAGAGACAGAGAGATAGAGATAATCAAGAGAGAGAGAGAGAGAGAGAGAGAAAGGAGAGAGAGAGAGACAGAGAGAGAGAGCAACCAGGAGAGAGACAACCAGGGGGAAAGAGATCGAGAGGAGAGAAGAGAGAGAGAGAGAGAGAGAGAGAGAGAGAGAAAGGAGAGAGAGAGAGAGAGAGAGAGAGAGAGAGAGAGAGAGAGAGAGATACAGAGGGAGAAGAGCACTCAGGAGAGAGAGAGAGAGAGAGACAGGGGAGAGAGAGCAGAGGAGAAGGAGAGATACAGAGAGAGAAAAGAGAATAGGAGAGAGAGAGAGAGAGAGTAATCAGGAGAGAGAAAGAGGAGAAGAGCAAAGAGAGAGAGAGAGAGAGATGGAAAGAGAGAGAGATAATCAGGGAGAGAGAGCAATCAGGAGAGAGAGTAATCAGGAGAGGAGGGGGAGAGAGAGAGAGATAAGAGGAGAGAGAGAGAGAGAAGAAGAACAGAAGAAGACAGACAGAACAGAAGAAGAGACAGAACAGACAGACAGACAGACAGACAGACAGACAGGCAGACAGAGAGGCATGGTGTGGCGGGCGGTGGACAATCGATGAGAAGTGATGAGAGTGGCCGTGTGGAGAATGTCGGTAAAGCGGTTTTCATCGATTCTTGCCGATGGAACGCCTGAGTCCACCTTACTTCTCTCTTCTCTCATCTCTTCTCTCTCTCTCTCTCTCTGGCGCTTCCTTCTTTTCCTTCCTTCCTTCTTGCTGGTCAATCTGGAATTCAGTCAAGGAGACCAGTAAGGTCTCCTCTCCTTCCTTCCTTCTTCCTTCACCGTGTGTGTGTTTTTGCCCTTTACCATCCCCTCCTCCCCCCCCCCATCCCCCCTTCGTTGTAGACTAACCACAATCACTCCTTCCCTTCTTTTATATTCTCTCTCTGTCTTGTCTATCAGTAGGTCTTTCTTTTTTCCTCTGTCTGTCTGACTGTCTCTCCCCTCTCTGTCTCTGTCTGTCTGACTGTGGTCTGTCGTCTCTCTCTCCTTCTCCCTCTTCCTTCTCCCCCCCCCCCCCCCCCCCCCCCCCCCTACCTTTTCATCACACCTAACCTGACTTTAAACTGCTCAGTTAAGCGGGACCTCTTACTGCTTTGGTGTGCTTGGGACAGAACAGTTAATTAAATTTGTTATATGCAATACGCGAGCGCAAGCATCATTTCACAGGGAAAGGCGATTAAAACATCACAGAAGCAAAGACGTTATCGTCAACAATAGCAACAACAAGCACAACAATAATGAAATGACTATGTCCAAATCAGGCATTTTCTTGTAGAACTTATCCTCATCTCTCTGTTCTGTCGTCTCTTCCCTCTTCTCTGTCTTCTGTGACTGTCTCTGTTTGTTTTTTCTTTGTTCCACTTTGTGTTTCTGCTTTATTTGTTTCCTTGTTTCTGTATTCCTTTCTTGTTCTGCTGGTGAACTTCTTCTTGATTGTGTTGTTGTTTTTCTCTCTTTTGGTGTGTGTGTGGTTAATCTGATTAGTGAATTAGATTAATTGGGAATAAAGACCCCTCCCTTCCATATTCTTCTCTTCATGTTCTTCTTCTTACTTCTTTCTTCTTTTTGTGCTGGTTTGCTGTTGTTGTTCTCTTCTTGTTGTTGTTGTTGTTCTTGTTGTTGGTGTTGTTCTTGTTGTGGTTGTTGTTGTTCTTCTTCTTCTTCTTGTCTCTTTTGTTGTTGTTGTTTGTTCTTCTTCTTCTTCTTTGCAATTCTATTCTTCTGTTGTTGTTGTTGTTGTTGTTATTGTTATTTTGTTGTGTTTTTCTTCTTCCCCTTCTCTGTCTCTCCTCTGTCTCAGTCTTTCTCTCTGTATATTTCTTTTCTTTCTTCTTCTCTTCTTCTTCTCTTCTTCTTCTTCTTCTTCTTCTTCTTCTTCTTCACCTTCTTCTTCCTCTTCTTCTTGCAATCTTGTTGCTTCTGTTGTTGTTGTTGTTATTATTGTTGTTGTTGTTTTCTTCTTCTTCCCTGTCTCTCCCTCTGTCTCAGTCTTTCTCTCTGTATATATTTCTTTCTTCTTCTTCTTCTTCTTCTCTTTGCACCTTTCTTCTTACCCTGTTCGTTTGTTACAAAGACACACATATGACTCAGGCAGGCAGGCAGTGCGTACACACAGACACAGACACACACAGACACACAGACACACACACACAGCAGGCAACAACACACACACTCACACAACACTACACGTCCGCGCGCGGCACACACAACCACACACACACACACACAGCACGCACGCACGCACGCACGCAGCACACGCACACACACACACACACACACATACTCACACACATACACACACACACATACTCACAACGCACGCACACACCGACTGCAGTGAAGTATTCTGTGGCATTAGTTGCACTGGGTCAGTGGTGCGTGTACTGACTGGGTAGGTGGGTGTGGTGGTTGGTATAAAGTAGTGATTTTGTCAGGAAGACACTTTAATGACATGCCGGCAGACAGAATGCACCTGCCAACTCACAGTTGTATTGCTGTCTGGGAACCCGGTTTGAAAAGGGTCCCGAGTTTTATGTTCGAGGATAATCATTGTTTCGCTCCCTCCCTCTCCTATTCTCTCTCCCCCCTCCCTCCTTTTCCTAGTCTCTCTTTCGTTCTATGTCTGTTTTCTCTGTCTTTATGTCTCTATCTGTCTGCCTATCGCCTCCCTGCCTCTTTCCCTCTCTGTCTGCATGTCTATGTATATTTCTGTGTCTGTCTCTGTATCTCTGCTTGACTTTGACTGTCTGTCTCTCTGTGTCTGTCTGTGTCTCTGTCTGTCTTTGTTACTGTCTCTCTCTGCCCCACTCTGTTTCTCTCTCCCAGCTTATTTGAGAGAGGAATTGATTCCAATAAAATATCATAATGATACGTGCTTGTTTCAAATAGCCTAATGTTATTAGCAACAAGAAAATAAACTAGTGAAGAACCTGGGGTTTTATTCATATAAAGCTTTCCAGAGGCGATCCTCGTAAGTTTGATGTTGCTCTTGAAGTTCTATTGCTTTATGTATTCTTGTGCCAACCGTTCAACTAACCAACCAACCAACCAACCACCCAACTAACTAACTAACTAAACCGGCGAATACCACACATGCGTAAGAAACCCGATCAATCAATAAACCATTGCCGAGGTATAGAGAAACACAGTGCTACAGACACAAACACCATGCTCTCTTGGCTCTACAGTAGCCACATTGCTGGTGGGAGAAGCCAGAGAGTGATACAGATGTTGATTCCACCCTCCCCCCCCCCCCCTCACCCCCCCACCTTCCTTTCCCCTTGCCTCCAGCCATCTAGTTCGGTCTGGAGTGGTCCATTACAATCTTGGACCCCCTGCTGCCCCAGTTGAAGAGAGAGAGAGAGAGAGAGAGAGAGAGAGAGAGAGAGAGAGAGAGAGAGGAACCATGCCTGCTCCTAAATCACCATTATCTGATCCATCTATAGACTGTCCTTGCTAGGCCTATACCCCCAGGACCATCTGTAGCGATGGTTAGACGCTCAGACCTAGCAGCACCAGCAGGGAGATGGGCAATAATTCCCTGTAGTTAGGTTGTTAAAACTTCACACATTTTTTTTTTAAACTTCCATTTTCTCTTCTCAAGAACGGCGAGTATGCTAGTGACAAGAACTAAACTCTCTGCTTGACGATGTGCCACCAGTTCCTGGAGTATGATACTGCAGTTTACTTTTTGGTTAGACAGTGATAAAGGCATATTGACATATCTGACGTGGTAGTTGTGCTGGAATGTTGTCTCTATGGGGAATCTGGCTTTTTTTTTTCTTTATCAGCCTGGGATGGTGCCTAACATCTGTGTAAAATCACCTTAGCGTGGACATTGACGATTAGCAACTATAATAGTTACAAGAGCAGAGAATTGAATTCAGTTGAGTTGAATTGAATAGGCCTACCACTTTCAGTCACGGCAGATTTCTCTGCATGAAGTTTGGGTTGGTCTTCCCAGAGAGAGTGCGTCGGTACCAGAGCAGAGCCACCCACAATTAAAAAAAAAAATCCGGTTGCAAGTGTATTTTTCTATTAGAGTGGATTTGCCAGGACAACTCTCTTAATTAATGCCGTGGATTATTTTACGTGCGCTGAATGCGCGTTGCACACGAGACCACGGTTTATCGTCATCAGAAAGACTAGCACCCAGACCACCCACTCAAGGTCCAATGGATGGGAGAAAGGTTTTGGGCACAAACGGGGATCAAACAAGCGCTTGTCACCTATGCAGGTGCGTTTCAATCTTGACCACAGTTCCAGAAGACAGACGTGTACACTAACCATCTGTATTGCCGGACTGGCTGCTTCAGCACCCACTGATGTGAGCTTTCTAGCCTAGTACGCAGCAGACGGCGAGTCCTGGACTTGTTAACAACATCAGACTTGCAGAGAAGAACCCAAGCAGTTAACACACGATGTTGAACTCTTGACGTCTCCATGTTAGAGCGTGTCAGGGATGGGGGGGAAGCGTGCAGCATCATCCGTCAGGCAAGCCATCGCCTACGCTGAAGACCTAATCGAAAACACTATATAAATAAATGAATAAAACTGGAGTGCTATGGCCTTGACGCAAGGTCTGACAGCCTTTCAAAGCAAAAAAACCCCAAACAACCAACAACAACAAAACCACAACCCCCTCCCCCCCCCCCACACACACACACAACAACAAAAACAAAATTAAGGAAGACAATACTAATGCGCGCGCGCGCGCACACACACACACCACACACACACACACACACACACACCCACCACACACACACACACACACACCACACACACGATCTCTGCCAGGTATTGGCGAATGACCGCGCGCACGCACGCACACACATACGCGCGCGCGCGCGCGGTATTGGCAAATGACCGCCACCAATGAAGAGAAGTTGGCTGGTATTATGCTATCATGCCAGCGAAGCGCCACACAGCACGCTCACTAGCACGGCTCGTCCTGTCTCTCTGTGTTAATTAACTTTGTACGGTAGACATCATTGATGTCTTGTCCGCCCAAAGGAATAAACGGGCATCGGGTTACCCCCCCCCCCCCCCCCCCCTCAAGAAGATCAGTTTACACCGAGCGGTATGAAGAAACTTGGAAATAGATGATATTGCTCTTATAGGAAGGATCTAGTCAATTACTTGTTTTCAGTTACTCTCTCTCCTCTCTCTCTCTCTCTCTCTCTCTCTCTCTCTCTCTCTCTCTCCTCTCCCCTCTCTCTCTCTCTCTCTCTCTCACACACACACACACACACACACACACTAGCGCGCACGCACACACACTTCAAATTTAAAGATCTGTCGTTTTTGTGTTTATTTCTCTGCTACCATTGAAAATTAGCTGGGATCTAATCTATCCACTCTTTGCTTTTGATTATGTTTACTTGTTTTGGTTTCTTTGTTCGTTTCGTTTTGTTATGTTTGTTTTAATCAATCTTCCTCTGCCATTCTTTCCTTTCTCAACATTTTTCTATCCATTTGCTGTGTGTGTGTGTGTATGTATGTATGTGTGTGTGTGTGTGTGTGTGTGTGTGTGTGTGTGTTCTCGCTGCTAGCTTTTTTTCCTGGTGAGCTTAACTTTATTCAGCAAAACAAACGACGAGACCAAAACAAAACAAAAAGAACTGAAAAAGCTTTAGTGTCAGAAGCAGCAAACGGAATCTTAGTCAGCACTGTAGGCAGAATGTATGGAGTTGGTCTACTAGAAAGTCTCCCTGGGTATTAGGTGGGTGGTGATGCAGAGGGCGAAATAACCGAGTGGTTAGATCGTGGCAGTTGTGATCTAACGGAAACAGGGTGTCGCAGGTTCGAATATTCACTGAGGTATTCGTTGGAGGAAAATGTTCTCCCCCCAGGATTTAACTTAGATGCTGACTCCTTCACTTTCACCTATCCCGTGCTCCATCTAATAGACTGTTGGGGCAGCACCACTGACGATTTTGCCATCAGCTTTCTTCACTCCTCGCAGTTCTCAGCTTTCCGTAGTAAGTCGTTCCACTCTAGGCCAATCCACTCTCTGTTGTTGTCTTCCCATCATTTTCTCTATCTGCCTCTTCGTCTCCCTCCCTCCCTGTACCGTTCCTTGTATGACTGTCTTGGACAGTCCAGATTTCGTATGACGTGCCCGTATCACTTTAGTTTGCGTTTTTTCACCTAAGTCACGAGCTCTTCAATCATATTATGGCACGATGGCGTTTTCAATTCTGGTTTTTTACTTCCTCGTTAGTTATATGATCTCTCTAGGCCCCCTATGAGATACTGAGAAGAAATTGGGGAAAGCATCTCATCTCCATTGCCTGTATCCTTCTGTCATGCTATGGTCCACGTTTCACTTGCATACTCCACTCCTACGAAAATCCTTCGGATGAGAGTTATAAACCGTGATCCAATGCGTGGAAGTCATCTTACCTATGCGCTAAAACCTCATCCACGTTTCAAATAAGAGTAGGCCAGGTATGGCTGGTGGCATGGATGACACAAAACATAGGCAGGGTTGCACCCTGCTTCCTAGTAAAGAATGGGCTCCGTCCGATTCACCTTGTCCGCGACACACTGCAGTGCCCGAAACATTCAGTGGACTGAAGTCCCCCTAGCGACCTCTTCAAGGAGTCAAGGAAGAAGTTGGTGTCAGTATTTTCATTGCTTACTCTGTGTGTGTGTGTGTGTGTGTGTGTGTGTGCGCGCGCGCGTGCGTGCGTGCGGCGCGCGCGGTGTGTGTGTGTGTGTGTGAGGTGTATATAACTTACTTTTCCTGGACATCAGAAGTAGTGTGACAAACAACAAATCCTTGCCAGTGCAGTAGACAGAGTGTGTGAAATTGGCTGACTACAGACGAGTGATGTACATTCTAAAGGAAGCGCTCTCTCTCTCTCTCTCTCTCTCTCTCTCCATTTCCGTTTGCTTCCGTCGCGAAACCGTTTTAGCGAAAAGACTTACAGTTATTTTATCGTTGTCACACTGTGTGATGTCAGCGGTAATCACGAGGTCCGTGAAAAATGTCTGTATTGCTAACCTGTATGGCACCTGATGTTTTTATTTTGGTTCTTTCTTTATACAGGGGGAAGGGGGCGACGTCACGCGTGTTGAGTTGATGCACACATGTATACTCGTGCGAACGCATCTCTCTCTCTCTCTCTCTCTCTCTCTCTCTCTCTCATGCACGCAGGTTTATACGTATATATCACTCTCATCATTCAGTGAGAGGAGAGAGAGAGAGAGAGAGAGAGAGAAGAGAGGAGAGAGAAGAGAGAGAGAGAGAGAGAGAGCACACACACAGAGAGAGAAGAAGAAGAAGAAGAAGAAGACGACTGTTGCCAAAAAACATTAATTACCCTTTCCCACTCAGAGGGGAAGGCCTTCAGTGAAGGTGTCTGCAGGGGTGTTACTATTTTCGTCCTCTGACAGGTTGTTTCCCCATAATGATTTTTCCCGTCCACACACACAGGCTGTCTACAACTGTACACAGAATACATCTACTCTTGGAGATGCTCCCATAATATGGGCGCAAGCAGATCAGTGCCTAGAGTGTCGGACTCGTGATTTAAGGGCACGGGTTCGAGTCTCAGCTAAGCGGTGTCTTTGAGGGGTTTTTTCCCCCATTGAGTCAACCTTGGTTCTGATTCAATTACAAGTTCTTTGAAGGAGGCAAACATCCATAGACATACGTCTAGACCTGTTTGCGAACGCTCTCTTTGAGTACACTTTTTAAAAGCAATCAGTTTTTCCGTAAGAGGGTGGGTCCGCTATCGCTAATGAAGACGGCTAAGCGCTGGGACAGAACAATATTCTAATCAGAGAAAGGTAAAAACAGAAATATGGAGGAAGCGGCTTAAAAAAAAATCAAGCAAATTGCCAAATCTATCAGTGTCTTTGTACTTCCTTAAGTAAGAGTAGAAGCCAGGATTATATGCATACGTTTATTGGCAGTTTGTAACATTTCCAACATGGTTTATTTGGCAAAACACATACACACACGCGCGCGCGCGCACGCACGCACACGCGTGCACACACAAATCATTTGCATTCACACATATATACATATATTCTCAGAAAAACAACCAGACATACATGCATGCATGATGCATAAATACAAACATACGTACGTACATACATACATATATACATGCATACGTACATACATATAGCACACACGGAACACCCCCCCCCCCCCCCCCCCCCCCCCCCCCACACCCAACACCACACACACACACACACAGACACACGACACAAGATTCGACAATACAAACCAAGACAGCTATACCAACCGACATAAAAAGAAACAGGTAATAAAAATTAAAAACAACAACGACCAGAAGAGAGAGAGAGAGGAAAACAACCAGCCAGGAATGCCATGATAGCAACCATCATAAACTGTGACCAGGCCTTGAAAAGATAACTCAGCCTGAAACAATGCACCCACTGTTGGACCAGTGTCAGAATGATAAAAACTGGCTTGTTGTTTTTTCCCCCTCCCCCTCAAGGGAAACGATGCCTACACCTCATATTTTTCAGCTTTACAGATGATTGTTTTATCTTTTCGACCTAGAAAGGCAGATTGTATCACGTTGCCCATAAGCCCACACGTGTTAATATCATCTAGCGTCTGCTTTCCTGGGTTGTGGTGGGTTTTTGATTAACGAGGACCCGGACAGTTGGGTCCACCTGGGGGATGGATGTTCATTGGTTGGCGAGGGAGGGGGGGGGGGGGGGGAATACCTGTCATGAGTTTCCTGTAGGATTTTACAGAGATTTAGCGCGCTAGTCACATTGCCTTGATAATGGTGTATGTGTGTTTCTGTTTGTCTCTCTTTCCCCCATTTTTCCCGCCTCGCAGAAAGACCAAACTTAGTTTTATTCTGCAGCACATAGCCTCCCCCCAAAAAAAATCCCCAACAACAACAACAAAAAACAACAACAACAAACAAACAAAAAACCCCAAAACAACAAAAAACAAACAAACCCAAAAACAACACAAGACCCACACACAACCCCCCCCCCCCCCAAACCCCCCCCCCCCAAAAAAAAAACAAAACCAAACCAACAAACAAAACAAAGTAACAAACAAAAAACAATAACAACCCCTTGAAATGGAGTATCAGGAGTGTTATTGTGTAACCTCTGGTTTGTGTAACAGTGTAACGAACAGTGTAATTGTGTAACCTCTGGTTGATTGGAGAGATTGTGCGAGCTTGCTGGAGGGTACTGTGTGTGTGTGTATACAGACATGACTAACATGCGTATGACTGGCAGCATGACAGCGGTGACCCCGACATGAAAACTCCCTAGAGCATGTTGTGGAAACAATATTACCGTCCTGTTTAAAATCTTAACAATAATTATAATCATGTAATACTTAACAACTCAGCCTGACTTTTCCATTGACTTCTTTAAGAGACTGAGCCTGACTTTTCCAGTAACTTCTTTAAGAGACTGAGCCTGACTTTTCCCATTAACTTCTTTAAGAGACTGAGCCTGACTTTTCCATTAACTTCTTTAAGAGACTGAGCCTGACTTTTCCCATTAACTTCTTTAAGAGAGCCTGACTTTTCCCATTAACTTCTTTAAGAGAGCCTGACTTTTCCCATTAACTTCTTTAAGAGAGCCTGACTTTTCCCATTAACTTCTTTAAGAGAGCCTGACTTTTCCCATTAACTTCTTTAAGAGACAGCCTGACTTTTCCAGTAACTTCTTTAAGAGACTGAGCCTGACTTTTCCAGTAACTTCTTTAAGAGACTGAGCCTGACTTCTCCATTAACTTCTCCAAGAGTCGTTGCGGAAGTGTACTGACTTTTTCAGGCAGTGTGTCTTCCTTCCTCTCCAAGTCGTAGGTTGTATGTATGCAGGCTTGGCGTGCTGTTGTTCTTTACCAGGGGCCGCAGCTGACCTACTCTACTTCTATGCAAAACAAGATGTTATGCCTGTGTTCGCACACAGTATCTGGGTTTGTAGTCTCATCTGAAGGGCTGGAAGAGGAATGGAGTCGTACCCGTTGTTAACTCGCAAAGAAGAAGAAAAAAATATCCTCTTAAATTAGCACCTATGCAAAGACTTGAACCCTTGTACGTTCTGATCCCTTGGGTATCCTGCCTTCTGTTTATGATTCTCGTTGTTGTCATTTTCTTCTTTTGCTGTCCATTGATATCAGTCTTGTTTACTCTTATCCAAAATAGAAAAAAATGTAGTCGAAGTGCGTTCAAGGTGAAATAAACACACCCAAGTCTTAAATCGACTCTCTCTCTCTCTCTCTCTCTCTCTCTCTCTCTCTCTCTCTCTCTATATATATATATATATATATATATATATATATATATATATTTATTTATTTATTGATATATATACACATACAGGCACGCACACACACACACACACACACACACACACACTCACACACACACTCACACGCCTGCGCTCTCACTCACACACATGCACAACACACAGACACAGACTCTCTCTCTCTCTCTCTGTCTCTCTGTCTCTCTGCAGTCTGTTACTTGTCTGGACTGACCAAGTTTGCTTTCTTGGCAACATTACTCAGACAGATGTCAGAAGTTTCCGACCTGTATAAAATTTAGGGCAGGTGACAGGGCTGTCATGTTTACAGGCTGTTTATGTGACAGGTCGGAATTTATAACTGCTTTTAAGCCATCGTGTGGGCTCTTTTTTGCTGAGTGCCCTTACGTGTGTGTGTGTGTGTGTGTGTGTGTGTGTGTGCGTGCGTACGTGCGTGCGCGCGTGTGTGCATGTGTGTGTGAGAGAGAGAGG
>CM054141.1:42305040-42312540 GCA_028751875.1 Rapana venosa | reverse complement strand
GTCTTCTTTTGTTTGCCTGAGTAAAGACACTGTAGGACAGACAGCCTGTGGACAGAAAGAAGTCCGCCTATTCATCACACAGCCTAGCCTCACTGTCGGACATGTAGGGCATCACTATCCATTATGTATGGTGAGCTGCTTTGGTCAAAAATGGGCTGTCTGTCTTTTCGTGGAAAGTTGATAGAGGGCAAGCACGTTCCATCCGTCTCAGTGCTCAGTCGCTGTGTCTGTTTGTCTCTGTCTCTGTCTTTCTGTCTCTGACTGACTCTGTCTCTGTCCGTCTCTGTCTGTCTGTGTCTCTGTCTGTCTGTCTGTCTCTCTCTCTCTCTCTCTCTCTCTCTCTCCTCTCTCTCTCTCTCTCTCTCTCTCTCTCTCTCTCTCTCTCTCTCTCTCTCTCTGTCTTCGTGATCTGTAAGCTAAGTAGGCGTTCACTCCATTTGTAGATGGGAAAGGCTTTTTTCCATGGTACTATAGAATAACCCTACCATACTGTTTGTTCTGGCATATTCTGGCCATGTTCCTGTTTCCGTGAATAAGACGAGCATCACCAGGCCACACAACACATGCAACTCAAAACACACACACACACCACAGTGGCTCTGTACCCGCTGTCCCTGAATCTGAAACATTGCAGATGCTTCCCGCATACAACAAATTTCAAGACATCGCATGGTTTCCTCTTCTCTTTGGCCTGTTCCCCTCTGGTTGTAGGGTGAGAGGTTACTAGTAAGGTGGACGGAGGTCCCGCTGCCCCCTGATAAGCTATGAGTGATTGATCGATCTCACATTGCTCAGACTTCTAACTCGGCACCAAGCCATTCAATGGGGCCTTCCATCTTGTTGTGAACAGCAAGGCAATCTGGTGGCTGGGTGAGGCCAGCGTTGCCATCGGGGAAGACAGAGACAGAGTCCCCCCTAGGCTGGAGTGATGGATGCTAACACGTAGGCCTGGCAATTATGAAGTAGGCCAACTCGAAACCACTTTAGGTCCAACTCGTCGACTGTCTGTGCATGAAATTAAGAAACGGTGGTTACGCTCGCGCAGCACGACGGAAGCTAGCCGGCATCGCGCGCGCGCCGTGTGTATGTGTCCACTCACACACCGTGCACATGCGCAAACACTTGAACCGCGCACGCACACAGCACACACACACACACTCAACTCACACTCAGATACATCACATTACGCACGCGCGCGCCACACACACACACACTCAAACACACACTTACGCACGCGCGCGCACACACACACACAAACACTCAACACACACTAACGCGCGCGCGCGTGCACACATACACAAACGCACACACGCACACACACACACTCACGTATGCATACATGCATGCTGCACACTCACTCGCATAATTATTATGTACACGCACATACGCGCGTGCACACACACACCACACACACACACACACACACACACACACACACACACACACACACACACACTCTCTCTCTACTCTCTCTCTCACTCTCTCTTAGAAATCAACCAACCCAAAAACAAAAACCCACACAACCACCACCACCAAAAACCACCAACAACACAACCAACCTTCTCTATCCTCTCCTTTGGTCCTTCTTTATAGTTCTACTGCCTTGGTCTATCACTTCTCTCTGTTTTCTCCTTCTCTGAAACCATTAACCGCCAGCAAACCACCACCACGCAGAACAAAGCTTCATGTAACACCACCTATGATTGCCTATCCGCCGCCTCTAAGGTCTAGCTGTATGGAGCACACTTGAGATAGGAACTTGCAGGGAACTACCGAGACTTCTGAAAGGCCTCATTCTGCTCCCTGAAAAGGCTAAGTAGGAAAGAGGAGAAGTATAGGCTAGTGCTGGTGTCTTCACGACATACAACCCCCCTTCTTTGTTCCTCCTCCTCCTCCCCCCCTCCTCCCTTCCCTCGTTCAGTTCTTTCAGCTGTGTGTGTGTATATCCTGGCTGAATTGATGACATTGATTCAGGGGTAGGACCAAAGAGCGAGGAAATGTTACAGTCTGGTTGATGGGACCCGGAGACCTTGGGTTCCTGTCTGATCTGTGACTGGAAAATAGGAAAATAAAAACCGAAATATTGAGTCCCGAGGTGTCTTTCCTTTTCCCACCCTTTCCCCTTTCCTAGCAATCCCCTCCCCCTTCTCTCTCTCTCTCTCTCTCTAAATCGCTTCGTCTAGTTGACTTTGACGATCTGGAACCTAACTTTGGGAGTTTGAACTGTCAGATAAAATGATTTATTATAAAAGAGACAGAGGCAATAATGACTGTGATAACTGACAACTTTATCTGGTTTCTACATCGCCATCCTCTCCCCCCCCCCCCCCCCCCCCTCCCAGTCCTTTCTCTCCGGAGAGACTTGAAGTTCTTGGAGTGCTGTCACTGTGATCATCACCGTTGTATTATGTGTTTGTGTTGTCAGTATTGAGCACATGGGAAATGTCTCCCCTTTCTGAGAGCCAGTTGTATGGAATGCGCAGGGCGGACAAGACTCAGGGTCTCTCCCCTTTAGCTTTGCCTGGTGACACACTAACAGCTTTGCTCCCTCATTATTTTCTCCTCCCTCCTCCCTTGTGACATTTCCCGGCATTCCTGCAGTACTGACATTTTAAGATAATTATGTCCTTTTGTCGGGGAGGGAGGGAGGGGAGGAAATGAAAGGATGGACAGGATCGGAGACTATTCCAGTACTTGAGTGCAGAGGACAAGCTGAAACGGGATTTACTGAAATTATGTTAAGTGCCTGTGATAGCCACGACAGTTGTCGAGTTGCTATCATCTCCAGGGTAAAGTGTGTCGCTACCAGTTTATCGCTACCCACTCTTTTTTCCTTGTTTGATGGTATATCCGTTTTCTTTATGCCAGTTGCTGTTTTCTACAGGTTTTTGTTTGTTTGCCAGTAACAGTTCTTTCGTTGCCGTGGGTTCTTTTATGCACGCGAAATGTATCGCAAGGGACTTCTGCTTATCGTCTCATCTGAAAGATTAGCACCCAGGCCACCTTTCATGATCAAGTGAATGTGGGATAGTGCGGCTTAAGTTAGGAATCAAACCCGTAACCCCTTGCTTTTTCTAGACGGGCGCATTAACGCCAGACCAACCCGATTCGTGGATGTTTTCTGAATGTCCATTTGGACAAAAGGGACAAAAGAATGATGACAGTGATGATCTGTTTACAGAGGACAGAATACCAGATGATGAATAGAAACCGACCGAGAGATTAGTGTGTTTTGAATTGAATGGTACCACGTGCTCTGTGAGAATCAAACCAGTATTGATTTTCTACAAAGTGTCATTTTTAAGGTGCTTAGAAATCTTCTGCACTTTCATACATTTCACAAGCGGTGTTTGCCCAGCATCAACAAAGTGTCATTATTAAGGTGAATTACTGCATATACATGTAGATTTACTGCATCTTCATGAGACTGCATTTCCCGGGCAAGTTTGCCCTATATGTATACAAAGGCACAAAGTCGGAGTTTTCAGGTGAACTCCTGCATAGAGATTTACTGCGTCTTCATATATTCCCTAGGCAAGTTTGCCCTGTGTATACAAAGTGTCATTTTAAAGGTGAATTCCTGCATAGAATGCCGCTGCATCTCCGCACATTTCCCAGCCAGGTTTTCCCATTATGCTCTTTTCTTTTTTCATTCCTCGCCTAGAGCTCCGAGGTTCCCCAGTGTTGATATTTTTGCGTATGGAACCGGTTTTTTTTTTTTTCGCCCACCATTAAGGTAGCCGCATTCTGACCTTGGGGATTCACCATGACATGACTTCTCCCTTAACGCCAAGAGGAAGAGTTGTTGGGGCACTTGTGTATCCTGGATAAGTTAGAACGGACGGAGCCCATCCCTCAGCAGGTAGAAGAATGCGGGCTAGGTATGTTTGTTACCGTTCATCCCACCGACAACAGCTGGCCTACTTTTTCTACGAAAGGGGGATGAGGTTTTAACGCTTATATATGTATGTATGTATGTATGTATGTATGTATGTATGTATGTATGTATGTATGTATGTATGTATGTATGTGTGTGTGTGTATGTATGTATGCATGCATGTATGTATATATGTATGTATGTGTGTATTTGTCAAGGGGTTTGAATGAGAGGTTCAGTACCAGCGTCAACTTCAGGAGGGAAAGCATTTTAATTTTGTATGTATTTATTTTAGCATATTTTTTATTTCATCTTTTTTTTCCAGTCTTATAGCACTTACTGCGAACAGACTTTAAACGTACAATAACAACAAAAACAACAGTTTGGACAGACACTCCAGCGGAGACTGGAGACCGCCTCTTCAGTTACCGTCAGATGCTCAGTAACAACGCTATGACCACTTGCTCTGAAAACACACATCAAAATGCTTGTGGAAGGGGGGGGGGGGGGGGGGGGGGGGGGGGGGGCTTTTAATTAAAGACAATGGGGTAAGAAAGAAACGAAAAGGGAAAAAATAAGATCGCAAATCTATAAATCCACACAATAAAAACATCCAGAGCCACTCTTCCCATTCTTTCTTCTAAGCCGGTCCATCTCTGTCTCTCTATGCTACAAATGCGGCCTGTTCCACACACACACACACACACATACACAAAACACGCACGCACGCGCGCACACACAAAACACACACACACACACACACACGCACACACACACACAACACAAAAGACACACACACGCGCGCGTGCAAGCACACACACACGACACACGCGCGCGCAAGCACACACATACACACACACACACACACACACACACACGCACGCACGCGCGCGCGCGCGCGCGCGCACTCACACACACGCAGAGAGAGAGAAAGAGAGACAGAGAGAGAGAAAAGAGAGAGAGGAGACAGACAGACAGACAGAGACAGAGAATGGAGAGAGAGACAGAGACAGAGAATGGAGAGCGAGAGACACCGAGAGACAGAGACAGAGAGAATGGGAAGCACTCGGGGCAGACATTCCAGACGTCTCAGTGGATCAGGCTAGCAGATAGTGGCAGTCCACCCACAGATTCTGGGGGTAAAATTTCAGGGAGGTTCAGCATTCCCGGACATCGCCTTCCATGTGTCCGCGCAAGACTGTATGGAAGCTATGGAATACAGAGCGTATGAAAAAGCGACGTTTCGTGGGGGAAAAAGAAAGTTACTGTGTGTCTGTCAATCAATCAATCAATCAATCAAAAGTCTGCCTGTCACCACCGTATTTAGAATTTTTTGGACACCAAAGTCAAACCAATTCTGTTGTACGGTTCAGAGATTTGGGGATATAGTAGGTTTGACAACATTGAAAAGGTGCATATCCAGATTTGTAACATGATTTTAGGTGTTGGCAGAGATGTAATGAGATGCATTGCTTTGGGTTGAATGTGGTAGTTACTCTGTGTGTGTTGTGTGTGTGTGTGTGTGTGTGTGTGTGTGTGTGTGTGTGGTAGTTACTTCTGTGTGTGTGTGTGTGTGTGTGTGTGTGTGTGTGTGTGTGTTGTGTGTGTGTGTGTGGTATGTGTGCATTTTTGAATGGGGAGGGTGCAGGTTCGAGTTGTGACTTAGCTGTTGGTTTGAGGGAATGTTCACACCAGGGGAATAACACTAGTTCCGACTTCATTCACGTGTTAATTCTTCAGATCTAACTGTAAACCATGATAGGGGGATCAGTGGTCTAGAGGTAACGCATCTGCTTGAGCAGCGGTCTGGGTTCTAGTTTTTCAGATGAGACGATAAACCGAGGCTGGGTGTGTAACACGCATTCAGCACACTTAAAAGGACCCACGGAAACAAGAGAGATGTCCCTGGCAAAATTCTGTAGAAAAAAAGCCACTCTGATAGGGAAACAAACAGTCTACACACGCAGACAGAAAAGTTTTTAAACCCACCCCCCAAAAAAAAACCAAAAAAAACCCAAAAAAAAAGTGGGGCTGCTATTGTGGCGACGTGCTCTCCCCGGGGAGAGCTCCCCAAATTTCACGCAGATAAATCTACCGTAACCAAAAGACGTATACAAATACAAAGGGATGAAGAACATTTTTGTACGCAAGTTAAAAATCCAGTCCATCTGTCATAGAAGAGTAGGCCAGCTATGGCGGGTTGTATGGATGGCACGAGCACAGCCGGCATGCAGTCCACTCTGTGGTGTGGAGAGGGGTGGGCTGTGCCAGGTTCACCTTGCGCAAGACACACTAGGTCTAGTCCTAGTCTACAATATGAAAAATTCAGTGCTCTTACTGCCTTTGTCGTCTCTGCCCATAGGGTGAAGGAAAAGTCGGTTAGAAAGTCTGGCTCGGTAGATGGTTGGGAAAGGTAGCCTGTGTGTGTGTGTGTGCGCGCGCGCGCGTTTCGTGCGTGCGTGCGTGCGTGCGAGAGAGAGCGAGAGAGAGAGTGTGTGTGTGAGGGAGGGAGGGAAGTGTAAAGGAAAAGGCAGAAACAAAGGGAGTGAACGAGAAGAAAGAATTTCTAGCTCAGAATTTCCAGAAAGTGGGAATGCTGTTTGTACTGAAAGACCCCCTCGGCGTTCCCATGGGGGCCCGGAGAGAAGTAAAACCAAGTCAAATCAAGCCAACAAATCGAGCCAAGTCAAGTCAAGCCAACAAATCGAGCCAAGTCAAGTCAAGCTAACAAGTCAAGTCAAGCCAACAAATCGAGCCAAGTCAAGTCAAGCCAGCAAATCGAGCCAAGTCAAGTCAAGCTAACAAATCGAGCCAAGTCAAGCTAACAAGTCAAGTCAAGTCAACAAATCGAGCCAAGTCAAGTCAAGTCAACAAATCGAGCCAAGTCAAGTCAAGCCAAACCAGCTGATAATGCGGAAAACGACAACGAAGATGCTCTTTTTGGGGCGAACAGGAAATACCGCATCCTTTACTGCTTTACTGCATCTGCTAGAGACTGTTTCCATTGTTTCAATTTAGTTTCCGAGTCTTTAAATAGCTTCTGTTCAGTCCTTTAACAGTTTCAGTTGTCTGGAGAAAAAAAACAACACCCAAATAAAACAATAATTGAAGTGATAAACCATTTTTCAATTGAAAAGAGAATAAATAAAACGTTTTGGCAATTTTTGACACGAGCACAAAGCCGTAGCTCTGTATCTGTTTTCAGCCAATGAAAGTTATGTGCAGCACGGATGGCGATGATGGCTACTGGGGAAAGGATGGATTTGATTGTGCATTGTCTGAACGTTTTGCAGAATGGTGTGTGTGTGTGTGTGTGTGTGTGTGTGTGTGTGTGTGTGTGTGTGTGTGTGTGTGTGTGTGTGTGTGTGTTTGAGTGTGTGTATGTTTGAGAGTGTGTTTGAGTGTGTGTGTGTGTGTGTGTGTGTGTGTGTGTGTGTGTGTGTGTGGGGTGTATGTGTGTGTGTGTGTGTGTGTGTGTGTGTGTGTGTGTGTGTGTGTGTGTGTGTTACTTGCGTAGGAAGACATGCTTGAGAGTGCATGCTTGTGCGCTCACGGACACATACATACAAACGCTTACGCGTGTACACCACACACACGCACGCACACACTCATACACACACACA
>CM054141.1:42297540-42300040 GCA_028751875.1 Rapana venosa | reverse complement strand
TGAACATTCCCCGCATGCACTGTGGGCAGGGTAGATAGGCAGGGCAGGTCAGTGCACCTTGGGACAAGGGAGGTGGTGGGTCTGGGGGCAGGCAGGCAGGCAGGCAGGCAGGCAGGCTGTCTACACACCGGCCTCACATCTGGAGATAAGCCTGAATAAAAAGGGGGGTATGATAGTAGAAGACGATTATTGTTGGTGATATGAAAGAGAAGTGGTATACAGAAATTCTTCCGTGACTTACCATCCAAGTGAAAGTTTGAATAAACTCTTGACAGCAAGATCAAAGGGAGGTCACAGATCGGATGATAATAAATTATGTCCCTTGTCCCTTCTTGTTCCAGAAAGGAGACGACATCTCTGATATGCTCTGTTGTCGGCGCGGCTGCGGCGTAAACATTATGGTTGGAGTTATCAAGTAAACATTATGGTTGGAGTTATCAAAGGATGAAAGCATTCCAACAACAGCAAACCAGGGTGCAAACATTTCTTATTCAAGTGAAGATAATAAGCAAGCAGGGATTTCTGTACAGCATGTGGAGTTATCATGATCAGATTTCTATGAAAGTCAGCTTGAAGTTGTCATTTAATCGGTTGTGAAAGGGAATTGTTATTGTGGAAATGCGTCAGACTAGGACTAATAGGTCGTGACTGTTAGGTCCTAGCGTTTCTGTACCGCCTTAACGAGAGAAGTTACTACCTATCGAACTGTTATAGAAGAAAAAAGTTAATATTATGATTGCTGGGTTTGTGGATTTTGAAGAAAATATAAGTTCAATCATTGCTAGGTCTCCACAAACAGATTCTTGTGATCTGTCTTTATTTTCAGCCAAAATATACTTCGATTGCAAAAATGCAGTTGCAACAGCAGCAGCAGAAGCAGTAGTAGTAGCAGTAGCAGCAGTTGCAGTAAGAGCAGCAGCAGCAGCAGCAGAGCAGCAGCAGCAGCAGCAGCAGCAGTAGTAGTAGTAGTAGTAGTAGCCTAGTAAATGAATACTTCTTAAGTAGTTGTGGTTGTATTAGCAGCAGCAGCAGCAGCAGCAGCAGCAGCAGCAGCAGCAGGATACTAGTAGTAATAGTAACAGTAATAGTAGCAGCAATAGTAGTGTAGTAGTAGTCGTGTTTGTTGTTGTTAATAACAAGCAAAGGACAGTCGGGGTCTACAAGAAAACATGACCGGGCCCTGAGGATTTCCTGAACAAACAGAGGCTCATTTCATTAAACTCTAACGCAAACAAAGTACAGATTTTTGAGGTTCCTGGTTTTTTTTGGAACCACCAACTCAGCTGGCACCACCAGGCAGCACTGGGATTAGCTTCGTTCAAGCATCGCAGGAGGAAGAACGACAGGTTTTGAAACAGCTTAGGATAAGGTTAGAGAGGAAAGAAACAGTCTTTTCGTTCTGTAACACGGCGGAGAAAGTCATAAATTGCTCGTTTTCTTTACGGATTTCACAAATCCCAGTTTGACATGGGGTCATGGTTTTATCCTTTTGGGTGTGTGTGTGTGTGTGTGTGTGTGTGTGTGTGTGCGTGCGTGCGTGCGTGCGTGCGTGCGTGCGTGCGCGCGTGCGCGCGCCTCTTGAGACCACGTTTTCAGTAACCACTCAATCCAATTTCTTTTTCTCCCCTCCCCTCTGCTCTTTACCATGTACAGTGGCTGTGACACTGACATGAGCTTGAAAATGTGTTATATCACGCGAAAGATCGTGTTAAAGCACGTGTTGAAAGGTCATGGTAATGTTTGTGCCAGAAGCGGAGTAACAGTTTTCTATTTAAAAAAAATAAAAAAGCAAACAAACGAATAAAACCAATAAAACATATGAATAGTACAGGGGGCAAGATACCTGGTGGTTAGAACGTCTTACTCGATATCTGGCGGTAACTCAGGGTACGGGTTCGACTCTCAATTGTCCTTTTTTTAAAAATCTGGACAAGCACTGACTCCACTCCCATCAACATCCATCAAATGATACTTTCAACTGAGGTCCCGTGTGTGAACGCACGCAGAATATTCTCGCGCACTCGTTGAAAACCCATCCACATTATGTAGAAGAGTAAGCCAGCGGTATGGGTGGCATGGTCATGCCCAGCATGCACCATGCTCTCTGGAGAGAGAGATGGGCTCCAACAGGTGTAACTTGCCTTAGGCGCTTTGCCTGAACAAAAGATCTTGTGCCGTGCCCCTGTGCCTCTTCAAAAATTGTGATTTCTCTAAGTTGAATTAATAGCACATCAAAACTGTATTTGTCCGTTCTTGAAAACATTTAAATGTTATGACTTTTAAGCTACGCACAGTCCAGAGAAGTATTCTCGGCCCCCCTGTTATATACCCATAGTAAATTCCATGTTTTTGTTTCAATGAAAACAGAAAAAGGGGGTGGTGGTGTTGATGCTCAAAAGTGGGTTTTAACAAGATGTTTGCCAATGTCTTTTGGTATGGTACACATGACGAAAATCAATAAGACTAAAAATGTACTTCGCTGAGCAGAATGGTTGAACGC
>CM054141.1:42292540-42295040 GCA_028751875.1 Rapana venosa | reverse complement strand
TACATGCACACACATCGACACACACGCACACACACACAGGCACGCACGCACACTGACATACATCGCGCCACACACCACCACCCACAGCACGCACCACTCCACACTGACATCATCTACGCACAATGCCAGACAATGCACTGTCTACCTGGACACGCGCGCACGCCGCCTCGCTACACACACGTCACACAAGCAAGCACACACAAACACAGCACCCACTCACACACATTACGTTTGTTTCTCAGAGAATTTCAATATACTGACATATGAGCAAGGAAATAGATGACTTTGTCCTTAACTCAGGAGTCCATCATTTTCATTCATTTTAAGTCACGGCAGGTTTCTCTGCGTAAAATTCGGGCTGCTCTCCTCGTGGAGAGCGCGTCACCACAAGAACAGCGCCACCCGGTTTTTTTTCTCCCTGTCTGCATCTGTTTCCCTATGAGAATTTTGCCAGGGACAACTCTCTTGTTGCCGTGGGTTCTTTTACGTGCGCTAAATAATTTTATGTAACACACGGGACCTCGGTTTATCGTCTCATCCGAAAGACTTGCACACAGACCACCATTCGTGGTCTAATGGATGGGGAAAAGTTTTTGGCCCGAACGGGATTGGAACCACAGCACACTTCCGACGCGGGCTTTTCGCTTTCTAGGCAGGCGCGATACCTCTAGACTACCGATCCACACCGCACTGATCTCTCTCCCCCCCCCCCCCCCCCGGGCAATGTGTTGTGGGTATGTTGATCCTGTCGGAGATCAGTCCTCTCCATGGAGCACTGTGCATGCTGGGTATGTTCGTGCCATCCGCGCCACCGACCAAAGGGCTCGCCTATTCTTTAACCAACCCCCCCAAAATAAAACCCCAAAAACAACAACAACAAACAAACAACCCCCCCAAAAAAAACACACACCGAAACAACAACCCCACAAACAAACACCCAAAACAAACAACAAACCAAAACCAAAGCTGAAGATGGATAGGATTTAAACTTTGTTCAACACATGTTGCATGCATTCCTGCAACGGGTGGCACACGCTTACTCTACATTACTGCTGCATATATGTCTGCTACAGTTATTTGTCTAAAAATGACTTGGAAAGTCATGATTTTTTACGTATAAAGCTTACATCATTTCTTGAAAGGGCAAAAAAGATAGTACTATTAATCTTTAGAATGTAAGGCAGTGTTTCTGAAAATAATGTGTTTTTAATGAGAACAGTAAACAAAAAATATTTAGAATTTGGTATCCTCGGCGCACATGCAGGGGATGTGTAGAAGTAACTTGTAATAAGATGTGCGAATGGCCGTTTGTACACAGGATCTCGGTGTTACAGAGCTGTCGGAAGGTTCTGAGGAGAGGTACATGAAGAGTGTAGTTCTACTTTTGTTTTTGACCACAAGTTAAACTGGGACGTTAACACTGACGCTATTGTCAAAAAGGGACAACAACGTCTGTATTTTCTGAGGAAACTGAACTCATTTTTTGTAGACAAAAAGATTCTTTCCTTGTTTTACAAGTCTTACATAGAGAGTGTTCTAAGTTTTGCTTTCATTTGTTGGTACAATAACCTTAGTGTTAAAAACAAGAATGGCCTGCAGAGATTTGTAAGAATCTGCTCAAAAATAATTGGAAAAGAACAAAGAGATCTCATGTCGTTCTGCAATCAGCAGCTTGTACGCAAAGCCACAGCCATTTTGGCTGATCCTTCCCATGCTTTGTTTCCAGAATTTCAAATGTTGCCTTCGGAACGCCGTTTTCAGTGTCCCATCAGCAAAACAAACAGAAAAAGAAATTCTTTTGTGCCAGTAAGCATTCGAATTCTGAATTCACAATGATGTTGACTACCTAGTTTTTACATTTCTCTTAATTACTTGCCTGATTGTCATTGTTACGAGTGTAGTCAATACATAATTATGTGTGTGTGTGTGGGTGGGTGCGTGGGTGTGTGAAATAAGTCTGTCTTCTAGTCAACGGTCTTAAAACACTGAATTCATATATTGGTGTATGGTGTGGGTGTGCGTGGGCGTGTTCGCACACACACGTACGTGCGTGTGTACGTGCTGCGTATATGCGTGCGTAAAAATAAGTTTTTATGTCTTCTAGTCAATGGGTTTAAAATTGTGTTCACAATTGATGTGTGTGCGTGCGTGCGGGTGTTTGCGTGTGTGTGCGCATGCGCGCGTGTGTGTTGGTGTGTGTGTGTGTGTTCGTGACATTTTATTTGAAAACCAATATGAAATATAGCTTTTGTGTCTTTGATATATTTGATGTGTATCAATCTGCCTGTCAGTATTGTAATTGCCCTTCATGGGATGATTAAAGTGTTTTTGACTTTGACTTGACTTGACTTTGACTACTTTGTAGTATCTATGCAGTCCATGTGGTACAGTGCATCTGGTACAGTGCTTGTGATGCAAAACAATACAAAATGATACCCCCAAAACCCAAACAAACCCAACACAAGGCAAAGGAAGACAGTGCAATGCAATACAACATAAC
>CM054141.1:42285040-42287540 GCA_028751875.1 Rapana venosa | reverse complement strand
CATCCATGCATCCATCCATCCATCCATCCATCCATCCTCACGTAGGTACACACATACAGGAAGACGTCAGTTATAAGCCGCTTTTATGCCGCCACTAACTGAAGGAGAGGGCGCACTTTAGCTGAATGGCGGACATTTCTTGAGGGGTAGAGGTTAGATTTTGCTGTGACACCAGCCAGGCATCTACAGCTGATTGTTATCTGACCCTTCTCTCATCCTTTTCTTCTTTTTCTTCTTCTTTTTTAATATTTTGTCCCGCGCGCGCGCGCGCACGTGTATGTGTGTGTGTGTGTGTGTGTGTGTGTGAGCATGTGTGTGTGTGTGTGAGAGCGTGTGTGTGAGGCGTGTGTGTGTGTGTGTGTGTACCCAAACGCCTTGCACTGATCTGTATATATAGACAGGAGTGGGCTGGGGGTGGGGAGGGAGAGTGTGAGCACCTGTACGTGTGTCTTGTTCTAAGCACAAAGTACGCACACCCATATATGCATTCGTGTGTGCACAGTGTACACGCGCTGGGATATCTCCATATAATTGTGGAAACATACATCTTTTCATACATGCATGCATATGCATGCATACATACATACATACATTCATACATACATACATACATACATACATACATACATACATACATACATACATACATACATACATACAATATGCATACATATGTACGTACGTACGTACATACATACATACATACATACATACATACATACATACATACATACACATACATACATACGTACCTACGTACGTACGTACATACATACATACATACATACATACATACATACATCATACATACATACATACATGCATGCATGCATACATACATACATACAACATACATATAATTGCATGCATAACTGCTTAATGACCTGTCCACCTTCCTATCTGCCTCCCTCAGCCTCTTTCCCTACCTTTTCCCCTATGGATATAGGCAAATGTGTATGTTATGCGCGCGCGCAGCGCGCCGCACACACACACACACACACACACACACACACACACACACACACACACACACACACACACACACACACACACACACCGACCTAGAGAGACGGAGACTGGAGCACAGAAAGAAAGTGACTGTTAAACTCAGCCGTCTGACGATTACACAACGTTTTGCTCGGGGGGTGGGAGGGAATGATAAGGTAAGTTGAAGAAGGGGAGAGAAGGTAACTCTCTGATTTAATGATGGCCTTAAAGGCGACAGAGCGGCCAGCATTCCATTTCATCAGCGCTTTGACGCCGTGTGCTCCGGGGCTAGCTGTTTTACATCCCAACTCCGAAAAGCCTGTTACTCTCTCTGTTTCTGTCTGTCTGTCTGTCTATCTGTCTGTATCTCTCTCTGTATCTCTCTCTGTCTCTGTCTCTGTCGGTCTGTCTCTCCGTGTGTGTGTGTGTGTGTGTGTTGTGTGTGTGTGTGTGTGTGTGTGTACGTGTGTGTATGTGTGTGTGTGTGTGTGGGGGAGTGGGGGTGGAGAGAGAGAGAGAGAGAGAGAGAGAGAGAGATATATTAGAATTTAGAAGGAAAGATGGGGAAAAATATATACTGAGCCCATTTGTAATCTACAAAAACAGAACACACTTTTTCCCCCCTCTAGTGAAGAAATAAAGGAAAGGTGAAATCACATTCGTAATCTACAGAAACAGAATAGATGAAAGGAAAAGAATCGTGGAATGAGGCAGAGTAACGCCGCTCCATGTCTAAGAAGGCGAAAAGTCCGGGACGGAAGTGTGCGGGGTTCGTGACCTGAAAATTGGAACCTGTAAAGTTATTTCCCTCCAATAATGATTAGACCATGAATGGTGTCTGCGCTAGTCTATTTCGTGATGAAACAATAAACCGAGTCCCGGTGTCACTAATAATAAGCACAGTAAAGAAACAAACGACGAGCAACAAAAAGGATTACGTCCTGCAAATCTTAAAAAAAGCCACTCTGAAGAAACAAACTACAGCACAAAGAAAAAAAAAAAAGGTGAACAGGGTGCGCAGCAGCATAAGTGGCAACCGTCCCCCCCCTCCCCGGGGGAGAGCAGCCCGAATTTCACGGAGAGAAATCTGCCGTGACTTAAAGTGGTATGAAATAAAATCTGAGCGCTTTGATTTGTTGCTTTACAAGATTCAGCGCTATATAAATTCCATACATTATTATTATTATTATAAAAGAGCAAAAAGAAAATGAAGAAATGTAGGCAAGAAGAAACCACCTTCCTATTCTAAATGAATGCGTTTCGTAAAAGATAATAAAGGAAGGAAGGAAAAGAAAGTTTGGGAGGAATTCGTGATGAAAATAATAATGTATTGTTATGTTATGTTATATCATATTATATTAGATTAGATTAGACTTTTATGTTATGTGGTATTGTATCGTATCGTATCCTATCGCGTAACATCGCATTACTTATTATATCATATTTTTAGTAATCTATCGAGTCTGAGTGCATAAAAAAGAAGACAACAGTAAAGGAAAGAAAGGAGAAGAAA
>CM054141.1:42270040-42280040 GCA_028751875.1 Rapana venosa | reverse complement strand
CTTTCAGTTATGAAAAAAAACACCACACCGTGTTTGCCGTTATGGAAAACAGACCACTATCCATCCCGGCGAGAAATGTGGACGGATTTGGATCGTAGGCTCAGGAAGCAACTCGTGTGTTGAATGAAGAATGGTTCGTGATGAGCATTCCACAGAACTTTGTGGGCAGAGGAACCCCCCCCCCCCCCCCTCCCCCCCCCCCCCCCCCCCCCCACACACACACACAAAGTCAGGAATCAATTTTCTTGGGGGCAGAAGGGTTTGCAGAACTTTTGGAGATCGTAGGATGAATGGCTACGAGGTTTATTATTATTATTATTATTATTATTATTATTATTATTATTGTTATTATGATGTTTCGGAGGAGCCGGGGAAAGGAAGATAGAGGCTACATTTTCGGAACATTTTTGACGCGGCAGCTTTGGCTAATGCACATTTGTTTGTAGCTGCGCTGCGGAAGAGCATATTCATGTCGCAGTCATGTTTATAGATGAGGTGGGTCGATAGACAGTGAATATATAGATAGAGAGAGAGAGTGGGCTGAACGGTTTTCTGTCTTTCTTTCTATTTTCTTTTTTTCTCTCTCTATTTATCTATCTATCTATCTTTCTTTCTTTTTCTGTTTATATGTATGTCTGTCTTTCTGTCTTCTTCATTTCTTTTTTTCTTTTTTTCTTTTTCGTGGTCCCTTTCGTTTGCATCTCCCCCCCCCCCCCCCCCCCCTTCCTCCCACCCTCTCTCTCTCTATTGTCTCTGTCTGTGTGTCTGTCTGTCTGTCTGTCTGTCTGTCTGTCTCTCTCTCTCTCTCTCTCTCTCTCTCTCTCTCTCTCTCTTGTCTCTGTCTGTCTGTCTCTCTCTTATCGTCGTTGCCGTTGTTATCATCCTTTCTATATGCTGTGTGTCAGATGGTCAATCCTCAAGTCATGTATATCTCTCTGTTCAACACACGCACTCGTACGCACACACACACATGCGCGCGCACGCACACGCACACACACACACACACTCGCACACTCGCACGCACACACACACACACACACACGCACGCACACAACACACACGCACGCACGCACGCACGCACGCACGCACGCACGCACGCACCCACGCACAACACACACACACACACACACACACACACACACACACACACACACACACACACACTGGGCCGGCGGAAACATTCCGCTAGTTATCATTCCCTCGTTCTCACTCTCGTAACTTGGGGGTCTTGACGTACACAGGAAAGGAGCTGATTAGATTGCACCTTCAGGGAGAAGGAAAAAGGAAGAAAAAAGAAAAAGAAGGGATTAGCACACAGAGAGAGAGAGAGAGAGAGAGAGAGAGAGAGAGAGAGTGGTCGAGGTGTGAGGTAATAAAATAAAAAATGAAAGAAAAACACAAACAAGCAGTAACTGTAACTTTTATAGGACAAATTGATAGTGGAGGGATGCCAACACGTGCACTTTGCGGTTTTCTCTCTAGCCAGCTGCTCAGCCACCTTAAAAATGGGTATGATCGCCTTCAGAGCAGAATTAGGGAATTTAAAAGCCTATCAAAAATTGAAATTGAAAGACAACTTTTAAAAAAGAAATCTATTCCAAACTTTGGGGTTGATTAGTTTTTAGGATCTTTACATGTGCAGGAGATGCAGAAGCGACTAGCGGCAGCAAATGACTATTGTTTAGCTTTCTTTGTCTGAAACACCATGATAAAATATCCTGTGATATTTTATTTTTTGAAGCGAAGGGGGTGTCTGCATAAATCAGCCAAAAAGGCGATAGAATTGGCTGCATTCGACTGACAAAATAAATGTTATGATTGGTTGCTTTCATCAGCCAATGATGGGATTGGCCGCTTTGGGCTGTAAATATCATCACAACAACTGCATTCTCCTGACACCCTACAGGATTGGCTGCTCTCATCAGCCGAACAGTGACAGGCTTGGCCGAACAACGGGATTGGCTGCTCTCATCAGCCAAACAGTGACGGGCTTGGCCGAAGAACAGGATTGGCTGCTCTCATCAGCCAAACAGTGACAGGCTTGGCCGAACAACAGGATTGGCTGCTCTCATCAGCCGAACAGTGACAGGCTTGGCCGAACAACAGGATTGGCTGCTCTCATCAGCCAAACAGTGACAGGCTTGGCCGAACAACGGGATTGGCTGCTCTCATCAGCCAAACAGTGACAGGCTTGGCCGAAGAACAGGATTGGCTGCTCTCATCAGCCAAACAGTGACAGGCTTGGCCGAACAACAGGATTGGCTGCTCTCATCAGCCAAACAGTGACAGGCTTGGCCGAACAACAGGATTGGCTGCTCTCATCAGCCGAACAGTGACAGGCTTGGCCGAACAACAGGATTGGCTGCTCTCATCAGCCAAACAGTGACAGGCTTGGCCGAACAACAGGATTGGCTGCTCTCATCAGCCAAACAGTGACAGGCTTGGCCGAACAACAGGATTGGCTGCTCTCATCAGCCGAACAGTGACAGGCTTGGCTGTATTCACCTGCCCAACAACAGGATTGGCTGTATTCACCTGCCCAACAACAGGATTGGCTGTATTCACCTGCAGAACAACAGGATTGGCTGTATTCGCCTGCCCAACAACAGGATTGGCTGTATTCACCTGCCCAACAACAGGATTGGCTGTATTCACCTGCCCAACAACAGGATTGGCTGTCTTCACCTGCCGAACAGTGCTAGAATTGGCTGTATTCACTTGACAAACGTAGGACTGGCTGTGTTCTCTTCACATGGAACAGGACTAGCTTATTCACTTGAAAAATAACTGAATAAGCTGTATTAATTCAACAAAAGGATTGGCTGCATTCGCCTGACAAACGGTAGGGTTGTTTCTATTCATTTGACAAAAAGACAGGATTGGCTGTATTCACTTGACAAACAATAGGATCGATGTCTTAATTCCACAAGAGACAGGATTGGCAGTATTCACTCGACAGACAATAGGATGATTGTATTAATTCGACCAGAGACAGGATTGGCTGTATTCACTTGACAAAAGATAGGATTGGTGTATTCATTTGACAAAAGATAGGATTGGTGTATTCACTTGACAGACAATAGGATTGGCGTATTTACTTGACAAAAGACAAGCTTGGTTGTATTTACTCGACAAAAGACAAGATTGGCTGTAATCACTTGACAAAAGACTCCCCCGTGGGGATGCCGGGGTCCTATCAGTATAAATAGCATCCCCACATTCTGGAAATTCTGTGCTAGAAATTTCCTCTTTTCTATCACTCTCTTTGTTTCTGCCTTGTTCCTTTGCTTCCTGTCACCTCCTTCTTGTCTATTTTCTGTCTTCTTGGTCCATTCTCCTGCCTTTTTTCCAGAAAGAACTTAAAAGGTAACTATTCTCTCTTGTGCCGAAGTCGGATGCGCTGGGCCTGACTTGTCAGGCGCTTAACGGCAGGGTGACGCATTTTCGCTCATATAACAGACAGCAATAGTTGCTGTCTGAGCGTTCGACGAAAAACAACTTGACAAAAGACAAGATTGGCTGTCTTCACTTGACAAAAAAAAAGATTGGCTGTATTCACTTGACCAAGTACAAGATTGGCTGTATTCACTTGACCAAGTACAAGATTGGCTGTATTCACTTGACCAAGTACAAGATTGGCTGTATTCACTTGACAAAAGACAAGATTGACTGTATTCACTTGACCAAGTACAAGATTGGCTGTATTCACTTGACGAAAGACAAGATTGGCTTACTCACTTGACAAAAGACAAGATTGGCTGTATTCACTCGACAAAAGACAGGATTGGCTGTATTCACTTGACAAAAGACAGGATTGGCTGTATTCACACGACAAAAGACAGGATTGGCTGTATGTACACGACAACAGACAATAATGGCTGTATTCACACGACAAAAGACAGGATTGGCTGTATTTACACGACAACAGACAAGATTGGCTGTATTCACACGACAAAAGACAGGATTGGCTGCGTTCGCTTGACAAGCAGTCATCCCTGCATTCGGAATTATCTTAGGATGACTGCGTTGCTAATGACATGCTGACAGTAAGGTCAGACTCGTCTGCAAGTGAAGAAAATAAAATAAATGAGAGGATTTAAGTTAGGTTGACTCCTCCTTTCCTGACCCTTGCTTCCTTCGAGCAAAAAGTATTTGCAGTTGTGAGAGTGGTGTAGAAAATAAACTAAACAGTTTTTTTGGAAAATTGTGCTTCTGCACCTTTACCACCAAAATAAATGGCTTATGGCGACTTTGTTTACACAGTAAATAACTCACAAATAATTGGCAGCTGGGGGATGGAAAAGGGGGGAGGAGGGAGTAGGAGGCAAGGGAGAGGGGTTGGGGTAATAGGAAGATGAGGTGAGATTGTAGAGAACATCTGAGGTATGGAAAACTTAATTGTACTTCTTGGGTGGCTGGAGAGAAGGCTGGCAGCGTTTTAGTGCGTTTTACAGAGAGGCGGGAGTAAATTGCTTAACTTTCGCTAAACAAAACAAGAAAGTTAGGAAGGGTTCGGTTCGGTTGGGGTGGGGAGGGGGTGATGGAGGGAAGTGAGGGGGGGAGGGGGGGGGGGAGAGCGCAGGTGGAATCAGCCAGGATGGGTTGGTTGGAAGGAAGGCGGGGGGGGGGGGGGTGGAGGTTGTGGGTTTTCGAGGCGTGTAGGCCGATTAGCAGTTTACTTGGCTTAATTAATGGGATTGCAGCTTTGTTAATTTGTATGTTTGTTCAGTCTTTTTGTTTGAGCGAAGTTCCATGAATGTTGCAAAGGATACTTTGATGTCCACTGTTCAGGGTTTGTTTTCTTCGTTGTGTGTATGTTTGGGGGTCCGGGGTGGGGGTAAGGGGGGCGGGGGCGGGAGAGAGGTGTTTGTTATTAGTATTTTTTAATATTTGTTGGTTGCTTTTAGGTTTCTGTATGTACTCTTGTTCTTGTTCTTGTTCTTCTTGTTGTTGTTGTTGTTCTTCTTCTTCTCAGCTATTATTAAATCAACAAACACAACCGGTTAGATGCTGAGCGCTTTTTGTTGTCGTTTGCTGAAAATAGAATTCTTACAGATATCTGCCATTGCTTTTCAGTACTCTGTGCACTTGAGAAAAAAAAACCCACCAACCAACCCTAAAACAAAACAAAAACAGCTGAGTCAATAGATAACTGCCAGTATTTTTCCACTGCACACTGCTTGTGTGTGTGTGTGTGTGTGTGTGTGTGTGTGTGTGTGTGTGTGTGTGTGTGTGTGTGTGTGTGTGTGTGTGTGTACAACTTAGTTTGTACTTTGTTTATTTATCAATACATAAGATGTGTGTGTGTGTGTGTGTGTGTGTGTGTGTGTGTGTGTGTGTGTGTGTGTGTGTGTGTGTGTACAACTTAGTTTGTACTTTGTTTATGTATCAAATACATAAGACCATACCTTAGTAATGCTCTATGGCTTATCCAGTCCATAAAGAACTCCATAAGTATGTGTACCTTTTTAAAAAAAATCCTTATGTTGCTTTTCTTTTTTTGTTTAAGTTTGGGGGGTGGGTAGGGGTGGGGGGATACGATCGCTTTCCACAGCTCTTCAGGGTGGCGTCTCTGTCACTCACTCCTCGGGGAGCGAGGGGAGGAATGAAAGTAATTGCCAATAAAATTGTGTTACTGTCGTCTTCGCTTTTACTTTCTTTTCTCTTTGTTGTTGTTGTTGGTAGTTTGTTCATTCGAGGGCTTGTTTTTCGGTTTGATTTGAATTGTTTGATTGATTGCTAGTTTGTTTCTTTGTGGTTTTTTTTTTTTTTTTTTTTTTTTGGGGGGGGGGGGTTGTTTATTTGATTGATTGTTGGTTGTTTTTTGTGTGTAATTGACTCCTTGTGTAACTGTCCCGAGAGATTCTACTGCTCAAAGTGTTTTGTTTGTTTTAAATTGAGCTCGTAAAGAACTGTCAAGAAACTCCTGTATACAATGTTCTGGTTGTCTTGTTTCTCTCTTCCCTCTTGTGAGTGTGTGTGTGTGGTGTGTGTGTGTGTGTGTGTGTGTGTGTGTGTGTGTGTGTGTGTGTGTTTTTGAAGTCTGTTATTTCTAAGTTTGTTTGTCTCTCTTTTTGACAGCACCCATAAATAACAACCAAAGAGAGAAGTGGGCTTTTAAACATTTTTTGCGTGTGTTTTTGTTTGTTTGTTCGTTGTTTTGTTGGTTTTGGTGCGCGGCGCTCTGTGTGTGTGTGTGTGTGTGTGTGTGTGTGTGTGTGTGTGTGTGTGTGTGTGTTTATGTATGTGTATGTGTGCACTTTTAGAGGTAGTAGTATTGTATTCATATTCTTTTTATTTCGAGGGCAAGAAGTAAGCACTCTTATGCTTTATTTTTTACACCCAGTCCCCATTTCCATGCAGTTTTTGAAAAAAAAGTCGTGTGTATGTATGTGTGTGTGTATGTATGTATGTGTGTGTGTGTTTTAAGCAGGCCCATAAATAACCGTGGAAGAAATTGCATTACCCAATGCTGTGGCTGCTGCAGCGTAGGCTTAGTTCATTCCAGTTTCTCTCTAACACTTACTAGGATGTATGAGAATCTTCAGGGGCGGGTCAGAGGTGCTGATAGTGTGTGCGCGCGCGTGCACACAAATGCATGCGTGCGTGTTTGCAAGCTTGCCTGCTTGGGTGTACGACAAAAAGGAAAATACAAATCATGTGGAAAATATGAAAAGTGCTACGCTTAGAAAGGTATGAAAGTAGATAAACCGAAGAGACCCGCAATTCTTGTTAGAATTATTATTGTTAAAAGCAACAAGAACCCACAATAACAACTACAACAACAACCTTCATTCAGAAATGATGTTACCGGCCCAGGCCAAAAAGCTTTGTCAGTTATTGGTTTGCTGAGATGTTTATTATTCAGAAAAGCATGGTTATGATGCTGAGAAGCATGGTGAGAAACGACCACGACCATAGCTGGCCTACTGGTGTATGAAAGAGACCATGGCAGAAGACATTGATACAAGACAAGTAAACACAATTTTAAACGGTCAGTCAGACCAAACATCAAAATCAAATATTGCAAGGGAAAAAAAGAGCCTTTTTTTTTTTTTTTTTTTTTTTTTTTTTTTTTTTTTTTTTTTTTTACATTTAAGCAGCGTATTTTACTCTGCTGATCATCCCGATCTTTCTTTTTCTTCTTCCCCCCCCTTCCCCCGGAATGAAATAGGATAGAATTAGCTATAATATAACGAAGAAGGCAAAAAACAAAACACCACCAACAACAAAAAAAGACAGTGCATTTGTTTTGCGTGAAACAAGTTGCTGTGATGGTAACCCCTCCCTCACCCCACCCCATCCCACCCCACCCCCTACCCTACCCTACCTCCTTCAAGTGTTTAGAGACCTGTGGCTGTTTTGCCTGGAGTGTTTGCTGCTGCTGCTGCTGCTGCTGCTGCTCCCAGCTGCTCAGATTGCAAGAACAGATGATGTTGGGTTGTTGATGAAAGCACCGAAACTGGGATATATTAATATAGCACAAAGAGTATCTTCCAAGTAGTGCTATCTAGAAATGTTTTGGTTCATTTCAAAGATATTTTTAAAGGGGAGAAAAGTGCTGTGTGCTTCTTTTTCTGTTCTTTTCTTTTTGGGTCTGGGGGTAGGAGTGGGGGGGGGGGGGGGGGGGGGGGGTGGGGGGGGGGGGGGGGGGGGGGGGTGTAAACAGTGTACTATCAATCAAGTGTGAGAAACATGGAAGCGGCCGTGACCTCATGATCACATGTGTTCCTACGCTGACAACCGTAGCTGCATAATTTATGTTCCGGAGAAAAGGCTTGCAGATGACACAAGTATGGAGGGGTACAGTGTCTGGTAGAGTGCAAACAAACAAACAAGCCAACAAACAAACAGACAACAAAATCAGTTCTGAGTCTCTTTATAATTATTTGTGTGTGTATGTGTGTGTGTGTGTGTGTGTGTGTGTGTGTGTATGCGCGTGCGTGTGTGTTTTATTTTATTTTATTTATTTTATTCTTTTATATCGAGGATAGTTATGCGTGTGTATGTGTGTATGTGTGTGTGTGTGTGCGCGCGCGCGCGCGGACACGCGAGTAGTGAAGCAAGACTGGTTTTAGAGAGTATGTTTGAAATTATGGCTGATGTATTGGTAAGTGTTGTGCAGAATTTAGAGAGTAATAGGAATACAGCGTGACCGACTTCAGCCCAAACTCCACTTAGCCCGAGTGTGAAGGTGGGTGGAGATAGTTCTCTGGGTAGGGGAAGAGAGAGAGAGAGAGAGAGAGAGAGAGAGAGAGAGAGAGAGAGAGAGAGAGAGAGAGAGAGAGAGAGACAGACAGACAGAGAGAGAGAGAGAGAGAGAGACAGACAGACAGACAGACAGAGAAGAGAGAGAGAGAGAGAGAGAGAGAGAGAGAGAGAGAGAGAGTGTGTGTGTGTGTGTGTGTGTGTGTGTGTGTGAACTGTCCCAACACAGCATCAGGGGAAATAAAAACTCAGCAGATGTCCTCTTGATTGGATTAGGCCTACCCCGGGTGGCAAGCAGGCAGGGAGGCAAACTGGGGGGGGGGGGGGGGGGGGGGGGGGGGGCTGGGGGGGTGGAGATGCTTTTTTCAGCAGCAACACACACAGAGTTCAGATGGGGAGACCATAACAGAAATTAAGTAGCAATCATTTGGTGCCACCACCAACTCTACTCGACCCACGCGGGATATGGAGTGAATACACCACGGTGTAGAGTTAGAACAGATAGTGCTATCTATGATGATCAGAGTTTGAGGGAATAGGATCTGGCTTGTGGATGTGTTGTTATCATCACGGTATTCCTTTCCCTTCCTGTTTGCTTGTCTATTTTTGTTACTGTTTTTTCCCCGTTAAAAAAAATCCTGTGTTTGTTTCTGTCTGCCTTTCTGCCTCTTGACTCTGTGTGTGTGTGTTGTGTGTGGTGTGTGTGTGTGTGTGTGTGTGTGTATTCAATCAATCAATTGGTATCCTTCAGCCCTCGGAAGACTATGGAGTAGCAGTCTAGGTGTTTAACTCCTGTACAACTCTGGAACAGCCTCGGTTGTGAATATATCTATCTATCTATCTGTCTATCTATCTATCTATCTATCTATCTATCTATCTATCTATCTATCTATCTATCTATCTATCTATCTATCTATCTATATCTCTCCTCTATATATAAAATATGTGTGTGTGTGTAAATATATATATAATATATATAATATGAAAAAATGTGTGTGCGCGTCTGTCTGTCCCGTCCGTCTTGCCTGTTTGCCTGTCTGCTTCTATAGGGAAGACAGAGAAAAACAGAGACAGACAGACAGACAGAGATAGTCACAGACAGACAAACACAGACAGAAAGTCAGAAACAAACAAGCAGAGACAGACAAAGAGAGACAGGGAGACATAGAGATCTGTATGACCACAACAACATCAGGGAGAAAAGAAAATGAAAACTGGGCAGATGTCCTGTTGATTGTATTACCCCAGGTGGCAGGCAGGCAGGCAGGCAGGCAGGCATATGGACCCCTGGTGGTGCTAGTGGTGCTATTTTGACCGACAAACACACACACACACACACACACAAGGCGCCAGCCTTACATGGGGAGACAGTAAGAGGAATGAAATAGCAATCATTTGGTGCCATCACTAACTCAACCCACGCTGCACGAGGAGTGAATGAATGAATACACAGTGTGGACATTGGACACTGTGATTGTTGTCCAGATTTGATGGACTGTGATTATCAGTGTGCTTTTTATTATTTTTTAAATCAAACCTCCTCCCCCCCCCTCCTTTCCTTTCCGGCTCTTTATTTTTTATACTCCGCCTCCCGCCCCCCCCCCCCCCCCCCCCCCCGCCTTTTTAAAAAAATCAAAATTCACGTGTCTTTGATGTTTCTGTATGTCTTTCCCCCCCCCCCCTTCCTCTCTCTGCCTTCCTCTCTCTTTGTTCTCTCTCTCTCTCTCTTCTCTCATCTCTCTCCTCTCTCTCGTCTCTCTCATCTCTCTCCTCTCTCTCTCTTTGTCAATGT
>CM054141.1:42262540-42265040 GCA_028751875.1 Rapana venosa | reverse complement strand
CTCCCTCCCCTCTCTCTCTCCCCCCCCTCTCTCTCTCGCTCTCTCTCCCTCTCTCCCTCCCGTTCTCTCTCTATCTCGCTCTCTCTGCGTCCTATAGGGAGTATGTGTTTGCTATTCACAAAATTTTGATGGGAGGCCCTTTTTCCCCATCCTTCCCCCACCCATACCCCTGTCTCCTCCCGGTATCCCTCTGCTCTTCAGGTGGTGGTGTCAGCCCCCTTTACTCCCTACATCAGGGATTATGCTGCCTACGCCTGAGGGGTTTAGCTGTTGTGTGTAGGGGAGGAGGGATTCTGTGGCCACCACAGTCATCAGAGACGCTTGTCCCCAGCTCTCTCGTCTCTCCTTACAGTATCGCGTCACGTAGCCTAGTGCTTCATGGATGTAGCTTGTTTGCTGACCGGCCGTGTCTTTCACATCGTCATTGTTAGCGTCCTCATTATTATGATTAATGTCGACATCATCGCTGTTGCCCTTCTGTCCTCCCTCCTCAGTCTTTTTTTCCCCTGTGGTTTCCATGACAACCATCATTGGTGTCATCAGTGTTGTTGTTGCTATTGTTATGATTATTATCAGTTTCATCTTTCTTATCATCATTACCATTGTATGTATGTATGTGTATGTTTGTCCGTCGTGTCCGACGATGACCTCCAAAACAGTAGAGGAGGCAGCTGCTGTTTTGGAAACTGGGCAGAAATTTGATTATAGTGGAGATGCCTTGCCCACAGTACATCCCCACTCTCTTTGCCAAGTGGGCATAAGGACAGTCAGCGCTGGAGATATTCTCCAAAGGCCAACCAGCCCCCAGGGCTGCAGCACATAAGGACTGTGCGAGTCAAGCCTCCTAGTCAGAGAGTCATAGTCGATCACTAAAGACTAAGCTGTAAAGTGGAATGCCATGAGTGGGAAAGCCACTGGTCATACAGCCTCTCACTTTGCTGTTGCCCCCAGCGTCAATGGTTTAATCAGGAACTGTGATAAAGCCCAGGCGCTATGGTCATCATTATTGCTGTTCTCGTCACCATTATCAAATTATGCCATTCCTTAATAAAGGTAAAGTAAGCATGAAAAAAAAAGCGCACACATACACACTTTGCAGATTATCTGCTATTCCTAAAGTGAATAATTTTGATTTACCTTGCCCTGCCTTACCTTGCCCTCTCCTTACCTTTCCTTTCCTTTTCGTGCCTACTAGCCTAAGACACACTGTCTGAAAAAAAAAAAATTCAGCACAGCGCCCCAGCCACTCCTCAAGGAATGGAGGAAGAAGTCACATCAGTCAAGTCACGTGTGGTTGTAACCCCATCGGTGATGAGCGGCCTTCAGCTCCACCAGGTGTCCTTGTCAGGAGGGGGGATGGTGGTGGCTGTTCTCTTTCCTCCCTCTCCCTTTTCCTTCCACACCCTCCGCCTCCCCCCCCCCCCCCCCTCCCTCCCTACTACTACTTTTCTGTTCTAGTGTTCTCTTGCATTGTCATTCATAATTGAACACTCATCCCCTCCCCTTTTCCACACCACTCCTCACTCAGTGTCCTTGGGGGGGTATGTGTTTGTCACTCAGAATGATGGAGACCCTCTCTCCCTTTTTTTCCCCATCTCTCTCCTCTTTCCCCACCCCCTCCCAGTCCCTTGCCCTGTCTCCTCCTTGTCTCCCTCTCTTCTTCAGGTGGTGGTGTCAGCCCCCTTTACTCCCTACATCAGGGATTATGCTGCCTACGCCTGAGGGGTTTAGCTGTTGTGTGTAGGGGAGGAGGGATTCTGTGGCCACCACAGTCATCAGAGACGCTTGTCCCCAGCTCTCTCGTCTCTCCTTACAGTATCGCGTCACGTAGTGCTTCATGGTGGGTATAGTCTGTTTGCCAACAGGCTATGTCTTTTTCATCGTTATCGTTATCGTCGTTGTCGTCGTCTTCATCGTCGTTATCATTATTGTCATCGTTGTCCCTGTCCTCCTTAAATTGTCTGTCTTCAGTGTTATTGTCTGTCATCATAATTATCAGTAATATCATCAAACCTTTATCATCATCATCATCATCATCATCTCAGTCCTCATCATCGCTGTGGTCAGGAAAAGTGGGTATTAAAAAGTGAAGCCCATCACTGCTTATCTACTGTCCTCAAAAATAAATAATTTCGCCTTTCCTTGGCTCACATTGTCTCCCCCCCCCCCCCCCCCCCCCCCACACACACACACCCTTCCATTATCCCATTTCTCTTCAGATGGTGTTGTCAGACCCTTCCGGGATTATGCTGCTGCTCCTGAGGGCTTTAGACATTATCTATGTGGCAGACGCTGTGGTCAGTCATCAGAAAGTTTTTTTCCTTCTTCTGAGCACTCATCCCAGTGTCTCTGTCTGTTTTCTATCTCAGACTGTCTGTCTGTCTGTCTGATGTCTGTTTGATGTCTGTCTGTCTGTCTGTCTGTCTGTCTCTCTCTCTCTCTCTCTCTCTCTCCTCTCTCTCTCTCTCTCTCTCTCTCTCTCTTCTCTCTCTTTCCTCTC
>CM054141.1:42242540-42257540 GCA_028751875.1 Rapana venosa | reverse complement strand
AGAGCTGGAAAGGACTTGCCTTTCACTATTTCTCCCAAACACATCTGACGGTGTTAAAAGCGAACGAGAGAAGAAGAAGAAGAAGAAGAATTCGAACTGTCCCCCTCTCTACTCTTAGACCATGAGTGGTGGTGGTGTGGATGGCAGATTTTGTTTCGAATGAAACAGTTAGCCAAGGTCTCCTGTGCAATGTAAATGTAGCGCATGTGAAAGAACCCACGGAAACTAGGTAGTTGTACCCTGGCAAAATTTTGTAGAAAAAAAATCTTTTCCTACAGGAAAATAAAGATACACGCAGAAAGAGAGGAGGGGTGGGGTGGGGGTGTGGGGTGGGGGTGGGGTGGAGGATAAGTGTGGCACGGCTCTTGTGCTGACGCGCTCTCCAAGAAGAGAGCAACCCGAATTTCCGGCTGAGAAATCTGCCGTGACTGAAAGTAATGTACAATACAATACATACAACACACACACAACACACACACACACACACACACACACACACAACACACACACACACACACACACACAACAACACACACACACACATACACATATACACACTACAATACAGCACACACACAATACAATACAATACAACACACACAATACAATACAATACAACACACACACAATACAATACAACACACACACAATACAATACAATACAACACACACACAATACATACACACACACAATACATACAATACAACACACACACACACATACACTACAATACAACACACACCACAACACACACACACACACACACACACACACACACACACACACACCACACACACACACACTTACAATACAACACACACACACACACACACTGCAATACACACACACAGACAATATAATACAACACACGCACAATACAATACAACATACACAATACAATACAATACAACACCATACACCACTGTCAGCTTGTCGGCTGTCCCTATCCAAACTCCTTTCTCTTTGTCTGCCCCCGTCCCTTCCTGTTTCATTAATTTTGTCTCCGTCTGTCGTCTGTCTTTTGGTCTGTCTATCACTCACTCCGTGTCTGTTTCCTCCGTTTTCTTCCAATTATTCATCAGACTTTGATGTAAGGTAAGGGGTAAGTAAAGTCTGTAGGTCGGCGTATGGAATAATGAGTATTCATGGGAACCTTCTCAGTCTTGATGAGTGGGTGTGTTTATTTCTCCTCTGTATGTGGATGGCGCGCGCATGTGTGTGTGTGTGTGTGTGTGTGCGCGCGCGCGCGCGCACGTGTGTGTATATGTGTGTGTGTGTTGTCTGTTTTTTGGGGGGTTTTTTCATTCGTTTTCCTTGGGATCAATTTCTGCGCGGTTAATTTGAATAGGTTACAGTAACACCCTTTCCCCACCCCTACCCCCCAAATCTGAAGAATAATCAGAAAAAAACGGGGAAAGAGGGACAGACAGAGTATTGCTTTGACTTAAGTGTTGGTTCCAAATTTGAGGATAAAAGAAATTCAGCGTAATTTTTTTTGCCTAAAAGAACAAAGAAGAAGCGTACTTTGATGAACGGCCTTGATGTAGTTGGACTGTCGGCTGTCTCCTGCTGCTCTTTGCAACTCTTAGAGAGGAGGAATCCCAGGATTTGAAGACACTACAACTTCCTGATCTGTAGTGGTCCGCTAGTCGAGAGGTAGCGATGGCGTCTAGGATGCAAGAAGTTGCGAGTTTGATCCCAGTTTGAACCTGCACTTTTCATCCACTAGACTTTGAGTAATGGTCTGGGTGCTAGTTCTTTTGGACAAGACTCTAAACCGAGGCCCCGTGTGCAACATGCATTCAATAAGCATGAAAGAACCAAAGACAACAAGAGAGCTGTTTGTAGGAAAATCTGTAGAAAAAAGGCCATACATAGGGAAACAAGCATGTACAAAAATAATTGTTTTTATTGGTGGCGCTGCTCTTGTGGTGACGTGCTCTCCCCGGGGAGACCATCCGGAATTTCACGCAATCTTCTGTGACTGAAAGTGGTACAGTTATAATACTTTGCAATGATAATAATAAATCATGTAACAAATATGAATCATGATCTTTCTTGTGACTTTGAATCAGGGTCCTCGTCACAACAGTGCAGACTGATGTTAATACGCACAAAAAGGGGGGTGGGGTGGGGGAATAACAAAGGAATGTTATTCCTGGGGGAGATTGTGCCACGTTAGTATCATACTGAACATATGTAGCTCAGCGCAGCATGTGCCATTTTTATTCATCCCCAAATCTGCCATTTGATGACCTGTATGAAAAGTGTGCGATGAGAGTAAATAAACATCTTAAAATTGTCAGTGGCAAATACCGGTTAGAGTTCAAGTGTTTGAGTAACAGATTAATGTTTTTTTCCATTGCAGGCAAAACCTAATATTCATTCTTTTTTTTTACACGAAGAAATATGGTTACGAATGTCGCGGGACATGATTATGATGTTGGCTGTATTGCCGTGTATCTTCTGTCAGATAATGGAACAGAGGTTGTAGTGTACTGGAAGCAGGATGCTGCCATGAAATCCAGATGTGAGCTGTGGACCACATCGGCTTCATTTTAATGGGAGGGAATCAAGTGCTGGAAGTTTAGTTTTGAAGAGCACTTCATATCCATAATCAGGGTTGGCAGACAGAGTTTATTACCTTCTCTATCCACTACAGTTTGACAACCGCAGACATGACAGTCATAGTCTACACACTGCCAATCTTCGTGTGTTGAACATGCTAATCGTAATGGTTTGTACTTATCTCTGACTTTTGTTTTGGGGTTTGGTTTTTTGTTTGTTAGTAAACTCCTCTTATGTACAAGCTCTACTAGTTATACACCATGTGGCAGGATCGCTGAGGTCTGTTGATGTACAAAAAATAAACACCACAACACCCTTCCAAAGGAGTAAATCTATCGAAAACCAGATGGATATTACGAGCTTTTTGCTGTTTGTTTGGGCTTTTTGCTGTATCGGTTTTTCTTTTTCTTCTTTTTTGGGGTTCATTTTCCTGAATGCTAAACAATCGTTTGTACCAGCCTTTTAAATTAAATGATAAAGAAGTGAAGCCAACCAACACCATGTGCAAGACAAATAGACAGTTGAAGTCGTGTTTGGGTTCAGAACAGTCTGTCTCTGTGTGTCCTCACTTTGATGGGACTGTTGTCCCAAGCATTCAGTGTCTAGGGGTTGTTTTCTACCTGGCTGGTTCCCCACAATCCATGTTTCTTTGCAATGCGTGCCCGCCCCCCTGTTTGACCTGGCCTGCGCTGTGTGTTCAGAGTCTGGGGCAGGATTAGAAGGTATTTGTTCACGTGCCCGCCTCCCTTCTTTTGTGGTCTCAGGCTGCCTCTCCGGGATTCAAAGTCAGGTTCGTTCGAAAATGGAACTGACATTCTGGGACTCAACAAAGTGTTGACAGATCTGGAATGATCATGCTTCAGCGTCGTCAATTAAAAGGTCTGTAGTGGTGGTATACTAACAGCCATTATTTTTTTCCTTAGTGAAATGGAATGGACAATGTTGGCACCTATCAGACTGTTGGCAAGTCTGAAAAGGTTGTGCTTCATGTAATCATGATGATGGTATACTGTTAGTCGGGTTTTTTGGTTTAAAAACTGATTACATGAAGCGGTGCTTTCAAAGCGCATATTTTGCGATGAACTGGCGGAAAGAAAATAAGCACTAGTGGGATGAGAGAGTGCTTCAGAGACACTTTGAAGACCTTCCCGATGGACCAAGCTTCGATCATCAGTAGTGGAGTGGAGTGTACTGTACTGTAGTGTGCTGTGCACTGCCTGTAGTGTACTGTATTGCAGTGCTGTGCAATGTGGTGTAGTGTAGTGTAGCGTAGCGTGGTGAATTTTGCTGACTATGAGATTATTAAGTGTTTGAAATGAATTGAATAGCATAGTGTATTGTAGGGTAGAGGAGTGTCGTGTAATGTGTCATGTTTTTGGTGTATGTTGTCAGGTTCTTCTGTAAAAATTGTTTGTTATCCTCCTTACCTCCCAAAAGGGACGAAAGGAATAGTGGATCAGTGGTCTAGAGGCAATGCACTCATCTCGAAAACGACAAGTTATGGGTTTGATCCCCGTTTGAACCGGAATATTTTGTTCTCCGACCTTGATCTTGACTGGTTGCAAGATTGGAAAGGTGTGTGTGTGTGTGTGTTTGGGGGTGGGGTATTGAATGCTGTAGGGGCGTTTATGTTGATGGTGGTTAGGCTGTGGTATGGTTTTGAAACCTGTTAACAACGCGTTGCATTGCCTGTTTTTGTCGTGGAAGGATGGGGAGGGGGAAGGCGATCCAGGATTCCTGATTGGTTTTTTTGGGGCGTGTTTGCTTCTCTAGCCGTGTTGCTGTCAACTGTGTGTGTGTGTGTGTGGGGTGTGTGTGTGTGTGTGTGTGTGTGTGCGTGCGTGTGTGTGTAATTGTGTGTGTGTGTGCCTGTGTGTGTGTGGTCTTTGTGTATGTGTTTGTGACTGTGTGTGTCTGTGTGTGTGTGTGTGTGTGTGTGACTGTTTTGTCTGGGGTATGGGGTTTGGTTACCGCCTTGGTGAAGATGTGCACGTGTTTTCTGCCCGTGCACAACTAACTGTGTGTCCCTTTGTCGCCTCTCCCTTTCCTTGTTTGTCTCTCAGGGGGGAGGGGTGGGGTTATAGATGGCCGAGTCTTGTGTTCTTTTCTTAAAGAGGGGGTGGTTAAAAGGGGACAGAGAGAGATGGAGTGAGAGAGAGAGGGTGTGTGGTGTGTGTATGTGTGTGTGTGTGTGTGTGTGTGTGTGTGTGTGTGTGTTTGTGTGTGTGTGTGTGACAGACAGACAGACAGAGAGAGAGGATGATGTGAAGTGGTAATGGAATAAGATCTATGTTAACTCTGTCTGTCTGTCTCTCTCTCTCTCTCAGAGAGAGAGAGAGAGAGAGAGAGAGAGAGAGAGAGAGAGAGAGAGAGAGAGAGAGAGAGTGCCCCACGTCCCTTCCCCTCACTCCTTTTTTTTCTTAAATTAAAAAAAAATCTATCTGCCTTCATCTCCTTTTCTTATTCTTATCTGCCTGTCAGTTTAGACCTCTGTCTGTCTCTGTCTATTCATCTGTCTGTCTATCTGTGTTCATCTGTCTGTTTGCCTCATCTGTCTGTCTTTCGCTGTTCATCTGTCTGTTTGCCTCATCAGTCTGTCTGTCTCTGTTCATCTGTCTGTTTGCCGCATCAGTCTGTCTGTCTCTGTTCATCTTTCTGTCTATTTGCCTTAACTGTCTGCCTGGCTGTCTCTATTCACCTGTCTGTCTGTTTGCCTCATCTGTCTGTCTCTGTCTGTCTGTCGCTGTTCATCTGTCTGTCTGTTTGCCTGTCTCGGAGAATATGTTTCCCCGATGCTTTTCTGTTCTGCTGAAGAAGTCCCAGTGAGCACTGTCATTTCCTGTTCCGGTCTGTCGTTCGGATACTATTTGGGATAATCTTTCTGCCATATGCTTTCTTCGTGTCTCAACTTCCGGGAGAGAAAAGGGAGGTAAGAAGTAAAAAAAGAAAAGAAAAGAGAGAGAGGCGGATGAAGAAGAGGGGGGAGAGAGGAGAGAGAGGAGAGAGAGAGGGAGGGAGAGAGAGGGAGAGAGAGAGGAGGGAGAGAGAGAGAAGAGAGAGAGGGAGAGGAGAGAGAGAGGAGGAGAGAGAGAGGAGAGGAGAGAGAGAGAGACGGGGAGAGAGAGAGAGAGAGAGAGAGAGAGAGAGAGAGAGAGAGAGAAGAGAGAGAGAGAAGAAAGAAAGATAAAGACACAACAACATTAACAACAGCCTGGAAAAATGGGCTGAAAACTTGAGTGGGCCCACTGGCCACTAAGAGAGAAAAAATCATCATCATCAGCAGCAGCAGCCGCCGCCGCTGCAACAACAACAATGATAGATAATGCAGCAAAGCAAGTCAGTTTTTGCTGTTCATCAAAAATCCATATTTTGATGCTGACGTCGTTTCCATTTCATGTGATAAAAGCTGCCCAAATACATAGACGATTTTTTTGTGCATTTCGGGTTTTTCCCCCGTTTTAATTTGTGTTTCTTCAGGATCTTAGAGGGCATTTTTGAGGGACATGTAAATGTCATGGTGAAATCTTACAACCTTAATATGATGCCGTATCTCTTATGTGCTTTGCAGAACATTTTGTAGGAAATCTTGAATGTTGCCGTGAAATTTTTTTTTTTAAATCAGGGGGGAGAGAGAGAGAGAGTGGAGAGAGAGAGAGAGAGAGAGAGAGAGAGAGAGAGAGAGAGAGAGAAGAGAGAGAGAGAGAGAAGAGAGAGAAAAGAAAAGGGAAGAAAGAAAGGCTAAACGAGCGACAGACAGGTTGGAAAAGAGACAGACAAACAGACAGACAGAGCCACGGAAAGAAAGATCAAGATATAGATAGATGGGTAGACAGACAGGTAGATAGACACATAGATAGACAGATAGATAAAGAAACAGACAGACAGATGGGAAATGGATGTAGTCTTAAATTGAAAGAAACAAAATAGAGAAAGAAGAAATCGAACGAGAAAGCTCTTTCAGTAGCCTAATGATCAAGAACACTGGGTTTGCCTACTCTTGACTATCCGTAAGCTTGGTGGCTTGTTTGGTCGTGTCTGTCTGTCTGTCTCTCCATCTATAATCTTTGTATCTCTTGACATTAATGTTCAGGTCAGTTGGGGATTATATATTGTTTGATATACACTTATCTCTCTTCTAAATCATGTTGTCGTTGTAGTATGTTTTTTTCTCTCCTTGTTTTGTTGATAGTCCCTAATCATGGTAAGGGCCGGATGAAAAAAAAAAGTATGCATATTCTTTTTCTGTTACCCTTGAAAAAATAAAGATTCATTCATTCATTCAATTCATTCATTCGTTTATTTATTCATGCTCTGTCGCGTGTACTGCAGTACCTCTCCCTTTCTTTTAATGACAAGCTTTTTCTTTTTTTCTCCCTCTCTTCCTCCTCTCCTCTTCTATCATTTTCCCTCTATCTCTCATCTGCTCCGTCTTGTAAGCCCTACTCTTCTCTCTAGTCCCGTGTTGTGACGGTTCATTGTCTCTTGTCTCTTTAAATGACAAGCTTGTTTCTTTTTTGTTGCCCATTCTCTTCCCCCTACTCTGTCTATGGGATGAGGACATTTTCCCTTCTATCATCTCTCTGACTGCCTCTTGTAAGCCCTACTTTTTCCCTCTGTGTTGTGTCTGTTCATCGTCATCTCTTCTACTCTTCTTCTCTTCTTCTTCTTCTTCTTCTTCTTCTTCTTCTTCTTCTTCCATCGTCTCTCGTCGTTCGTCGTCGATATCTCATTCTATCTTCTTCTTTCTTCTTTCTCTTCTTTCTTCTTCTTCTCTTCTTCTTCTTTCTTTGAGTAAAAGAGATACATATGCGTCCAAAAGCTGTTGGCATAAACAAAAGTTAAAAATTATATTAATACAATGACAGCCTTCCTCCCCCTTCTTTCAGACTTTTCTGTTTGAATAAGGTTTCAGGAAAACTCGTCCAACAGATGTGATATCTGGTTGCTTCTGTTTACTCCTATAACAGTAGCTGCTGCGACTGTAGTTGTTTTGTTGCTGGTGATAGTGGTGGTGGTGGTGGTGGTTTTGCTGCTGATGCGGCTTCTATCTCTTCTACTGCTGCCACTTGTGTGCTGCTTTTCTATTCTTTCTCGACTTCCTTTCTTTTTCTTTTCCTCCACTTTCTCTTTCTCTTTCTTTTTCTCATTGTTGTTGTTGTTGCTTCTTCTTCTTCGTCTTCTTCTTCTCTCCTCCTCCTCCTCCTCCTCCTCCTCCTCCTCCTCCTTCCTTCTTCTTCTTCTTCTCTTCTTCTTCTTCTTCTTCTTCTTCTTCTTCTTCTTCTTCTTCTTCTTCTTCTTCTTCTTCTTCTTCTTCTTCTTCTTCTCTTCTTCTTCTCCTCCTCCTCCTCCTCCTCCTCCTCCTTCTTCTTCTTCTTCCTCCTCCTCCTCTTCAGAACAGAAATCAGTCTAGCTGACCGCAGACGCTTTGTCAGGACTGTCACGTTGTGGGAAATCTGAATTCATATTAAAATGGTGCTATTCATGGCAAACCGAGATCCCCAGGTTTAAAAACAATTCTTCATTTGTTCCTCTTCTCAACAGCACAGTCCACCATACCCACCAGTAAGGTGAAGAACATTATGGGAGAAAAATTAGACGTATTAAGCCCAAAACAAAAAAACCACCAAAAAATCACACCCCCCTCCCCACACAAATAACCCGTAGATCTACATAACTGCTTGAAAATTGTGAGACAATCAGCCTCCAAGTACCAGCTAAACTACTCTTTGAAAGAGACACGACAAACGACATCACAAAGGCTGGAAAGGTTGCGGGACAGACAGAAAGTGGGTAAAGGAGAATCGAACACCATACCTCACTCAGACTGCTAGCACAGTCAGCCCCGAGCCTCCATCAGCCTGATGGAGGACCAATTCATTGAATGAGGAGAGATGGTAGCATTGATTTCGCAGGGCCTTGAAACCCGGGTTAGGGTCTGGAGGGCAGCTGGCAGGAGGACTGTTTTAGTAGTACAGGGGGTGGGGGGAAAATGGAGCCATTAGTGAGTGGGGCAATCTGCAAGGTAGGCAGACAGAATTACCCTGCCTGATACACTTATCTCCAGCATGTGCTTCCATGTCCTTCTGTCTGTCTTTCTCTGTCTGTCTGTCAGTCTCTCTCTCTCTCTCTCTCTCTCTCTCTCTCTCTCTCTCTCTCTCTCTCTCTCTCTCTCTCTCTCTCTCTCTCTTCTCTGTCTCAGGTTGCTGCATTGGTTTCTGTGTTTGTCTGCCTGCCTCGCACTCTTGGTGTGTCTGTTTCGTGCTTATATAGACATGTCTGCATGTGAAGACTCACTCTCGTGTGAACGCACGCACGTATTCATGCTCGCACAGATACAAGCGTGTTCTGCGCATGCACACACATAAATACATACACACACACGCATACACACACAAACACACACACACACCACTCACACACACATAGATGGAGAGGGAACATGCAGTATGCTTTTGTGTTTCTCCTGAAGTTACCTTAAAAAGTCCTGATTGCAGGTTAGGCCATTTAATAAAATGACGACTTTGTCTTCATCAAACCCGGGGTTCACAGTGGTGTAGGTAGGGTCTAGTGATGTGTGACACCGAAGTTGCGTTCGTGCGTCACACACACACATACACACACACACACACACACACCACGCACGCACGCACGCACGCACGCACGCACACACACACACACACACATATTCAATTACCCCTACGTTCCTGCGTCAGGCAAATAAAAGGGAAGTGAAGCTTAGGCTGGCATTTGGAGTTTGGGCCATTCAGTGAAAATGGACCGTCTCTTAAGCAAATCTCCTCTCGTCAGTGATGGAGACAGCCTTGCTTGTCTAATAGCACAGAAAATGGGGCCGGTTTTTGGCGTTTTTTTCTCGTGAGGATGTAAACTCAATAATTGTTTTGTCCGCTTTTTGTGTGAGGAAAAACTTGTTTTTCTCTGATTCTGGAAAGAAAGAGTTAGAGATAATATTCAAACTATGTTTTGACTGAAAGGTTGTGGGTACAGAAAGGTTTAGCGTACATGTGTGTGTGTGTGTGTGTGTGTGTGTGTGTGTGTGTGTTTGTGTGTGTGTGTGTATGAGAGAGAGAGTTTACTCATGCGTGCGGTGTATGTTCTCGCGAGTTTGTCTTCATGTGCCTGCTTGCGTGCACGCGTGCATACATGCCTGAGTGTATTTGCAAAAACACACAGACTGACGAATTTTTAACAAGAGAAATACACACATATATTGTGGCAATGCATACATATGGTATGGTATTTACACATTATGTGTGTGTATGTATGAGAGTGAGAGAGAAAGAGAGAGTTTACTCGTGCGTGCGGTGTATGTTCTCGCGAGTTTGTCTTCATGTGCATGCTTGCATGTAATCATACATACCTGAGTGTATATATGCACGCACAGACAGACGAATTTTTAGCAAGAGAAATACACACATATATATGGCAATGCATACATACGGTATCTATCGTATTTACACATAGATCCTGCGCTTATTCTCAAACTCGTTTGGAGGGCACAGTTATTATATAGTTGGTTACCAAGAGAGGAGTGAATGGACTCTGGCAGGTTTAACTGCCCACACGACACACTACTTGAGAAGTCAGTCAAGTCAAGTCAAGTCAAAAACACTTTAACCATCCCTTGAAGGGCAATTACAATACTGACAGGCAGATTGATACGTATCATTATCTCGAAGTGCAGTCAGTGCAGTACCTCCAACAACTTCTTAAGAAGTTAAGGGAGAAGTCGGTCAGTCATAGGGGATCAGATAGCCCCAGAACAAGGAATGGAAAAGGTTAACTGCCTTCACTTTCAGACATCAGGAAATCTCCAGCGTTGTTTACTGTATTGATTTGCTTAGTCTCAGTCTCCGGCTGGCTTCGATGTCGTGTGGTTGGTTCCCAGCTCATGATGATGTGAAGACTGATAGCGCTTGCCATTTAAACGAAATATTTTGAGAGCGGAGAGAGAGAGAGAGATAGAGAGAGAGAAGAGGGGAGAGAGAGAGGGGGGGGGGGGTGGAGGAGAAAAGAGAAGAGAAGAGGGAAGAAGAGAAGAGAGAGAGAGAGGAAGAGGAGAGGAGAGAGCGAGAGCTGTAAGCTATTCAATGAAACATATATATATATATATAAATATATATATATATATATATATATATATATATATATATATATATATATATATAATATATATATAATTCTAGAAGTGACATATATATATATATATATATATAATATAATATATATATATAAGAGAAGAGAGAGAGAGAGAGAGAGAGAGAGAGAGAGAGGATTATGGTGATGATTTTTATGGTGACGATGCTGATGCTGATAATGATGACCTGTGCACTGTGTGTGTGTCTGCAGACGATGGCTGTGCTGAACCCCCTGAAGCAGACTGACCACAGCATCATGCAGGACACTGACCTGGCTGGACCCCTCGTCTTCTGCCTGGCCTTTGGCGGATCTCTCCTGCTGGTCAGTTATTTGTCTGTCTGTCTGTCTGTCCGTCCGCCTGTGTGTTTCTGCGTCTGTCTGCCTGGCTTTTAGCGGACTTCTCCTTCCGGTCAGTTTTGTCCCTTGTCTGCTTGTTTGTCTGTGCGTCTATATGTTTCTGCGTCTTTCTGTCTGGCCGTTGGCGTATCTCTCTTTCTTATCAGTTATGTCTCTTATTTGTTTGTCTGTCTGTCCGCTTGTGCGTCTGTATGTTTCTAGCCTTTAGCGGATCTCTCCTGCTGATCAGTTTGATTCATTGTCTGCCTCAAAATTTGCAATGCTGCATACACACAGGGATACATGAGCGCTTATTCCATTATTCTAGAAGAGAAAGAATAAAAAAAAAAAAATTAAAAAATAGATACATAGGTACATGCATGCATGCATACATACATGCATACACACATACATACATACATACATGCATACACACATACATACATACATACATACATACATACATACATACATACATACTTACTTACTTACACGCGCGCGTGCGTTCGCGCGTGTGGATGGCCAGTGCTGGTGTGTATGTCAACATGTTCACCCCGGTATCAAATCTGATGGTTGTAACGGCAGTCATGTTTGTTTTTATTCTTTTCTGCATAGCAAGGAAGTAGTGGTGCCTGTAGTCATTAGTCTAGAAGAAAGGACCACGCCGAAGTCGGATGCGCTGGGCCTGATTTGTCAGACGCTTAGCGGCAGCGCAACGCATTTTCGCGTAGTAGTTCGACGAAGAAAGAAGAAGAAACAACGTATCATTGCTTGCACACCTGCAGCGTTAAGGTTATGTCATAAACTCCTTACCGTGTTAAGGTCATGTCACACAGTTATCCCCTAGTGTTAAGGTCATGTTACAAATCCTGTTGTACCAAGGCTATGTCACAAAGGGTTTATTGATTAAAGGTCATGCCACAAATGCCTCTTGCCGTGTTACGGTTATGTCATAATTCGTGCGCACTTAAGGTCGTATTACGAATCCTGTTGTGTTAAGGTCATGCCACATTTTAGCTTACTGAGTATAGGACATAATCATCATTTATTGCCTGCTGTGTTAAGGCATGTCACCCTTGCCCTCCTAGTCAAGCTCATGTAGCAAATCTTGTTGTGTTAAGGCAACATTGCCCGCAGAGTTAAGGTAACGTCTAATTCTTGTTGTGTTGAGATTATATCTTATTCCTTGAAGGTCATATTTCAGATTCTGTTCTAGTAAGGTTTTGTGAAACAGGCCCTAGAGGATCATGTCGCCAATGACACCCCGTATTAAAGTCATGACACAATATCCCATGCTGGGTAAGGTTCTCTTGTATTGCCCGTGAAATTAAGGTTGTGTCATAAATCATGTGGTGTTAAGGCTATGTTACAAATTATCTGCTGTGTTATGGTCATGTTACAGATTACTTGCTGCCGTGTTATGGTCATGTTAGAAATTACCTACTGTGTAAAGGTATTGTTACAAATCACCTGCCATACTAAGGTCATGTTGCAAAGTACCTGCCGTGTTAAGGTCATTTACAAATTACCTGTTGTTTTATGGTCATACTGAGTGTGTGTGTGTGTGAGAGAGATTTTCAACCAGTGTAATTAAACTGGATTTTGGAAATGTCAGATTTTAGAGAAAGGAGGGGAGCGACCGAATCATCATTTTAAAATGTACACAGTAGTACAGCTCCAAAATTGCTGCGTGCATCGAAATATTTTGTTTTACGATTAGGAGGAGGCAGGAAAGCCTGGTACTTAAAGTGTTGAACTTGTGACATGACGGTAACTGAGGGCGAAGGTTCAAGATTTCTTTGATGTGGCCTTTCGGGAAGACGTTTCCCCTGGAGTCAACATTGATACTGACTCCACTGTAAGTCCTCTGGATGAGACTATAAGCCGAGGACCTCGCCCCTGTAGGCGAACGCACGCAGAACATTTTGCACACACATCAAAACCCTATACATCTTTCGTTGAAGATTTAGGCCAACAAGAGCTGGAGACTGGAATGACACGAATCTACCTAGCATACACCCTGCTTGGCAGGAAAGGGAGGGACATGGGCTGAAGGTTCAGCTTGTCCACAACACACTGCCTGAAAAATGGGGTGCAGTGCCCCGTCAACTGCACAAGGAGTGAAGGGAGGGGAGTCACGAGAACATCTTATCATCTATCGTCCCCTTTAGGACAAAGTAGAGCAAAGGTTGGCCCACAGCCGTTTTACATTTTCGCCCAATTAACCAGAGTCATCCGTGCACCGTGTAGACTGACGTAAAACACGCATGAAACTGTCGTGGGACCTAAAGTGCTTGGGGCGAGAGCAGCTGGGAATTTATTGGGGGGTGGTTAGCTGTCAGGGTTTATCTTCGGCCTATCTGGGGATGAAAGGCTGGAATAAAAGGCGGGCTGTGCATGCACGTGAGGTAAGAAAGTCTCTGACTCTGGTGGTGGGGTGGGTGTATATATATAATAATGGCAGGTAAGGGTGTCAGTCTGCTCTACGTCTATTATGGGTTAAGTCTTGGGTAAGAGTCATGGGGTCAGTACCCTCCACCGAATTCTTAGTGTCTAGGAAATTGGTGGAGGTAGGTATAGTAGGAGACTTTCTGTCTCGTTAGTGCGTTTCTTGTTGTTGTTGTTGTTGTTATCTAAGTCGAGGGTGCAGTCTCAAGGTGTGCGGGCATGAAGTAAACATCTGTTTGGGTTTTAAAAATGTACTGGGAGTAAGCACCCCCTACTCCCAACAAAAAAAGGAAAGAAAAGGTCATGATTTAAACTGTTCATTAATTTTAAGAATTGAAATGGGCGAACAGTCAAACAGAGGAAAAGACATGAATTCCATTTATCGAACAAGAAAGCAAGAACTGTAGAATGAAAACGGACAGCAATAAACATCTTCTGTGATTGTTCCCCTTTCTTTTAATAATAATAATAATAATAATAAATGGAACTTATATAGCGCTGTATCTTGCACAGACAAATCAAAGCTTTGATAGTGATCTTTCCCAAACAATCTTAATTTTTGCCAGGGATTACTCTTGTTATTGCTATGTGGCATGAGTGTATTGTGTCATTTGAAAGTCAAGCACCCAGACCACAACTGCTCAGCTAGTGAAATGGGATAGGGGGAGGGAGGGGGGATGCTGCTGTAGACGGTGTCGAACTCGCCACCTCTCGCTTTCTAGGGGTGTGTGTTAGCGTTAGACCACCGTTCTACCGTCTTTATTTGGTAACAAAAAGAAAAACAATTAGTTCACGATCCGTGATCACACTAGCATTGAGAACAATGGATGTTTCATCTTTCCAAACAAATCTTGTTTTCGTTCTGATTCATAATTATTGAATCCCACGAACTTGCTGAAAAATTGCATTGTACGAGTTATGATATATATTCTCACGAAATCATGTGATGTTAGATTATTTATCTATCTATCTATCTATCTATCTATCTATCTATCTATCTATCTATCTATCTATCTATCTATCTATCTATCTATCTATCAAGGTAGGTAACTGTGTGTTTATCTGTATATCTATCTGTATACCTTTCTGTCTGTTAGTCTCTTTATTTCCCAATTTTTGTATAAAGCTGTTGTTTTGCTTTGCTTTTGTTTCGATTTGTTTTGGTGTTGTTTGTTTTTTTCTTTTTGGTAGATTTTTCTTTCTTTTGGCCTGGGTTTTGTTGTTTTGATTTTGTTCTTTTCACTTTTTTCTTTTCTTCTTTCTTTCTTTTCTTTTAATTTTCTTTTCCTGTTTGTTGTTGTTGTCGTTGTTGTTTTTTTAGTGGTCTCTCTTTGTGTGTGTGAAATATACAGGAAAGGCAAAACCGGTTTGTTCCCTGACAGTCTTCGATGTGACCTTCAGAATTGCCTATCTGTATGTTTTTCCTGTTATTGCCTTTACTGGTCTGGCTCGCTGGCTGTTCTTACTGCTCTTTGAACATTGAGGATCAG
>CM054141.1:42227540-42240040 GCA_028751875.1 Rapana venosa | reverse complement strand
CGGAACATCGGAAAACTGCTTATGTTTTTATGTACTTCGCAGCCACATACAAAAAGATAGAGACAGAGGTAAGGGAGAGTGTTCGAGCAGTACATTAGTACTTAGAGAGTTAGACGGTTTGTAGAACAGTAGTGAATATTCTGTTTTTATCTTTCTCTCACACTCTCCACTTACCACTACACAGTCCTTGTCTCTCTCTCTCTTCTCTTCTCTCTCTTCTCATTGCGTCTTCTCCTCTCTCTCTCTCTCTTCTCTCTCTCTGTGTTTTCTGTTTCGTCTGTGTGTGGTGGTGTGTTCATGTCATGTGTTCTGTATGTCATCCTCTGCCTGCCGCGCGTGTCTCTTTTGCACTCTCTCTGTCGTTTGCATGGTGTGTATGTGTGTGTACTATCACGTCGTAAGTAGTATGGTGTCCTGTGGCCTTTCTGTCCATTGCTGTTTGACAAGGTCCTTATAGACAGTGAGGGCTGGTGGAGAGGCGCTCATCAGCTTTGCACGCCATCTTTCAGACCAAAAGGCTAATAATGATGTCTTTCTTTCTCTCCATCTCTCTCTCTTGTCTCTCTCTCTCTCTCTCTCTCATCTCCTCTCTCTCTCTCTCTCTCTCTCTCTCTCTCTCTCTCCTTCTCTCCCCCTCTCTCTCTGCCTCCTCCGCCACTTTTTTCTTCTTTAACTTTTTTTTCAATTAAAATTCACAACCAGTGGATCTTTTAACCTTGAAATGTGGAACAGATACATATTTGACACACAATGCCATATACTAAAATGCCTTCTTGTTGTTGTTGATGATGATGTTCTTGTTGATGATGATGTTGCTGTTGTTATTGTTGTCTGTGCTGTTTGTCTGTGGGCGTTACAGCTGCAGGTGAGAAATACTGCTCTGGCGTGTTTTTGTCCCTGGTTTATATTTGATGAAGCGCTCATGGTATAGGGATCAGTGCAGAGAAGACCAAGATCATGGAAACGGCACCTGTAACGTTACAGCTAGCATCCAGTGAATGGTCAACAACTTGAAGAAGCAGACGGCTTCAAACATCTTGCTTCCACATTGACCAAAGATGGCCGCTCTTCAACCGAAGTAAAGATCAAATTAGCCTTTGCAATCCCAGCATGGCAAAGTTGACCAGGATTTTTGGAAAGGCAAAGCAATCAGCTTCCCAACAAAAATTGAAGTTGTTTAGAGCACGCGTCATTTTCACACTGCTTCGTGGGTGTGAAAGCTGAACAGAAAAAAGATAATCAGAGAGTTGAAAATGAAATTCTGAAGTCCTCTACACATCAGCTGGCTGGACCACAGAACCAACAAGTCAGTGGGACATGATTTGATCATGAAAGCTGGGCCGAAGAACCCCTTCTGGCTGTTTGTAAAGAGGAGGAAGCTGGCGGGGTTTTGCCGGCCACGTCATGCGTCCTAACTCTTGAGGGAGGAAGACACAGGGGCAGACTGATGAAGAACTGGATGCAGAACATCCAAGATTGGAACGGCCTTGACGTGGCGCTTGTTGTTGCGAGAGGCTGAGGACAGATTAGCCTGCAGAGAATTGTCGACAAACACGTCATGCGTGTCTTTCCGTGGACCATCTTAGTCAAAGGACTTCTGATAGTGCTGATAATATCTTTTTATTCTGTATTTGTCTGTTAATCAAAGGACTGCTGATGGTGCTGATATATCTTGTTATTCTGTATTTATCTGTTTCTTTATTAATTTTGCTCTTGTATTGTTTATTTCAGTTGTTCCCGGTATTCTTAAGGTCGTGTATCAGTGTATTATAATCTGTAAAAACAAACGAAAAATAAACAAAAATAATAAACAGTAAATTTAATCAAGCAGTTAATCACTCAATCATATCAACTGATCAGCTTATTAATTAGTCAGTGATCATTCTCATCGTTCTCAAATAGGAACAATTTGATTATCGGCGAAGAAGGATAATCATTCAATATCTTAGAATATTTCTTAGCATTAAATTATATGGAATGTGTAATTTTTAAAAAACAACAACAACAACAGAAAGGAACATTATCAGTATATCAAAATGTTATTTCCAAATACATTCTGTTACACCATATCGTAATTTTTTTTCTTAATGCGTTATCTGTAACAAAATTTAATCGTTTTGCATTTGTACACATTGAAGCCCATAGTCAAGTCTTGTGAGTCCCCCCCCCCCCCCCCCCCCCCCCCACCCCCATCCCAAGTTATTTGGGCAGTTTTGTTTTCAAACACATACTTGGGTAGAGTTTACATAAACACTGTATGAACTTTTGACACATTGGAGACCATCAGGGCACTGAGTAGTGTAGGATCACGAATGTATCCTGTGTGATGCCATGATAATTATCATCTATATTTAATGTGATATACTCTCTTTATTAGTTTTCGCCACAGGGAGAGGGGGAGATGAATTAGCTTTAGGCCCTGTACATTATAAGTTCATGAAATAGCTAGTGTGGTTTGGTCTATGTCGTAGTTAGTTGATATTGATGGTATTGATTCACGCTACTCATGGCAAATTATGGTATATCCGTATGTCCAGATTAAAAAATACTTTTCTTTAAGAAGATAATAGAAAAAAAAATTGCGTTGAACCGTATTATCAATGAAATAAGTTGACACATGTGTAGTTGAGGTGAAATTCACTGTGCAGTCAATAGGTATGTCTGGTCTGCTCTGGAATAACCTGATGATCGAAGCAACGGATCGGTAATCTGACAGTAATCACAGGGCACAGGCTCTGTCTGTGTGAAACTCCAGAAAGTTGTGGATGGTGCTACCGAGGTCAGCAAGATGATTATACACCTCAGGTCCTCCCCTAACAGCACTGGTCACTAATAAATGTATATCCAGCGTGCTCTCTCTTCTGTCATGTCAAGAATCGCGTGTTTATCTTCTGTCTCCCTCAGAGAGGAGCATAAAGTAGGAGGAAGATAGCGTCTGTTTGGCATTTTCTCATGTGTGCATCTCTTTCTTCATACGCATACCTAGCGATTTTGACTTGGCTGGGGAGGACGGCTGTTTGAAAGGACACACTTCACACCCAGTGCTGATGGCGCCGCTGCGTTCAGCTGGATTTCAACCACGTTGACCTGTCTTTGAAGTGGAGTTAAAACAAAGCCTTACACATAATAATCATATCGACAAGTACTTTCCTTGCCTTTATCATATCGCAGCGTATGTTTTTTCCCTTTTTTCTCATGTTATTCGACATGCAGAAAGCAGTTGGTGTAATAAAAAGTAAACGCTGTGTTCAAATAGAGCGTCATGGGATTGTATGGTGCTTGTGCTTTGGACACATATTATAACCATTCCCTTTTTCTTTTTCATCATCCAGTTCTAATCGGATAGCAATTGGAATGAAAAGGCGAAACCGCATATTTTTTTAAAAAAAAAAAGCTACTATAACTCCTGCTTGGTTTTTAGTTTCTCTAGACCTGTAATGATCCTGTTCATATAAATCAGAATAGGAATACCCCTCTCCACACCCCCTAGTTCTCCAAATTCGCCTCCCCCTTCCACCCCTTCCCCTCCATCCATTCATTTCAGTAAAAAAACGGGTGTATAGGTCAAGTGTAGTCGTAATACCTTCCTGTTACGGTGATAGTGCAAGTTGTCAGGTTTCTTTCATAATGTCCCGTACTGAACTGTCAGATGTAATTTTATAGTGTCCCGTACTGAATTGTCAGATTTCTTTCATACTGTCCCGTATTGAATTGTCAGATATTTTGTTCATAATTATAGTTCCATGCTGTCTACCCTATCCCTGAAAAGGTACCCCCATCTTTCTTCTCCCACCTTCACCATCATACTAAAAGTAATTTCGAAGAGGACGGTAAACGTTAGTAGAACGCTACAGCTCTATGTAGGTAGGTAGGGTACGATGAAATGACTTGATTCTTCCTACACTCCTTAAGGAGGCGTTGGAGCACTGCTCTGAAATTTCTCAGGCAATGTGTCTTAGGAAAGTTGGACTTGGCAGAACCCATCGGGCTCTAGGTTTCAGTTTTCCATTCTGAACATGTTCTGCTCTCGGTGCCTCTGGTCTTACATGGCGTGCTCGTCAGTGAGGTACAGACAAGGTTTTTAACGTGAGCGTGAGATGTAAGGCGCATGGTCACTCACGGGACCTTGGTTTCTAGTTTCATCCAAGGGGCTTGCAGATGATTATTATTTATGTATTTATTTATTCTTTTATATAGATATAGGGGAACCAGTTATAAAATATATCTTAGATATAGGGGAACCAGTTTGGTTCACTCAGTCGGAAACATTCCCTCAACCGTTAACTCAGTGAGAAGCATTCCCTCAACGATCAATTCAGTTGGAAACATTCCCTTAATTACTAACTCATTTGGAAGCATTCACTCAACGGTTACCTCAGAAGCATTCCCTCATTGGTTAACTCAGTTGAAAACATTACTTCAACGGTTAACTCAGTTCCCTCAACGGTCAATTCATTTGGAAACATTCCCTCAACGATTAACCTAGTTGGAAACATTCCCTCGACGTGTTAACTCAGTTGGAAAACATTCCCTCATAAATGGTCACTTCAGCACAGGCTGGAACCTGCGCCACATCATTCACCGTCAGAGCATAAGTTCGACAGTTGACTCGCACAGTCCTTATGTGCTGCAGCCCCGGGGGCTAGTTGGCCTTTGGAGAACATCTCCAACGCTGACTGTCCTTATGCCCACTTGACCGAGAGAGTGGGGATGTACTGTGGGCAAGGCATCTCCACTATAATAAACTTTCTGCCCAGTATTTCCGAAACAGCAGCTGCCTCCTCTGCTGTTTTGGAGGTCATCGTCGAACACGACAGACAAACATACATAAGTTGGACAGTTCTAGCCACTAGGCTCTTCTACCCCCTCCCTCCCTCCTCGGCTCCATCCCTATGTTGATCAAGTGGCCTGTCTTGACACCAGGCGGAAGCTGTCCCTGTGATCAGATGGCTGCTGCTAATCAAAGGGAGGGCGGTGCCGTGTGTTGTATCTGTCTACATTATTTGTATGTAGGTGGAGGAGAGATCATGTTCGTGATGGCCGAGGGTCGTCCGTTGTTGTTGTCTGTGGACTCTGCAGAGGCGTCTGCTGTATGGTGCTTTGGCACGCCAGCTTTTGTTTATATGTGTGTATGTATGTGTGTATATGTGTGTGTGTGTTTTATTTAATTATATTCTTATTTTATTCTATCGAGAATGAATACCTCATCTTGTGAGTGTGTTTTTATTTATTTCATTTATTTATTTATTCTTTTATTTCGAGGATAATGGAATAAGCACTCTGTGTGTGTGTGTGTGTGTGTGTGTGTTGTGTGTGTGGTGTGTGTGTAGGTGTGTGAGTGGGTGGTGTGCGCGTGTCTGCGTGCGTGCTCTTGTATGCTCTGTCATTGACATGCATTTTTTCTAAGTATATTCATAATGAGAGAAGATGATAGCTAGTGACGAAAATTGAAAAAAAAATCAATCACACACACACACACAACACACCACACACACACACACACACACCACACAACCTCAACATAGGCATATAAAAGCTGCTGATAATAAGAAAACTTCACCGAAGTTCTTGCTTGCCGAGATAGAGAGAGAGAGAGAGAGAGAGAGAGAGAGAGAGAGAGAGAGAGAGAGAGAGAGAGAGGGGAGACACAGAGAGAGAAGACAGAGAAGGAGACAGACAGAAAGGGAGACAACAGACATACTCAGAGAGAGACAGATGCACACTAAGATAAAGAGGCACAGAAACAGATAGAGACTAAGATTTCAGGAAAACATCACACATCATTTTGGTTCTCCCCTATTCTACGTTTCGTTGTTGTGAAGCAGAAGACAGACTGAGCCAGGCTTTGATGCTGTATTGACTACTGCATCAGCAATAATTGCCTCTACCCTTCTCCCCCCCCCCCCCCCCCCCCCCCAACCCCCTCACAGCACCTCCCCTTCCCATCAACCTCCTCTACTCCTTCCCACGCGAGCAGAGTGTTCCTTGGCAGCTATTCCAGGAACGGATGCATTTTGCGAAAAGTGCCAAACAGGTAGTCAACAACAGAACCACGCTGAGATGGTTTTTATGGTACTATCATTAGAGAGTTTTCTTTATGAACCTATGATTAGTTCATTTCTTTCTTTCTTTCTTTCTTTCTTTCTCCAGTTAATTTTGTTGGTGGCTACGAGATCTGCGTGGGTTGAGCATAAAGGACTGATTGAAAGAACAGACTGTTGTATATGGACAGGATTGTGAAGACCTCACTGTATGTTAGAGGGTATTATTTGAGTGGCCTTGTAGTGTGTGTGTATGGGGGGTGGGAGAGGGGGAGAAAGAGCGGCCGGATAGCTCAGTGGGTAGTGCAATGAGATTGGTCCTTGGAAAGGTTGAGAGTTCGACTCCCTGTTGCTTTTTATGAAATAGGGAAGGGGGGGGGGGGGGGGGGGGGGGGGGGGGGGGGGGGGGGGGGGGGGGGGGGGCTGTTTGTGTGTGTTTTACTTTCCGTGCGTGTGTGTTTTACTGTCCATGTTTGTGTGTTGTGGTATAGGTGGACCAGTGAGATGCTCATTATGCTCCATTGTCAGTGGTGCGATTTCTGTGGATGAAGTCAGGGCAGTGAGTACCTACAATGAACCGGGATGAAATGTGTAGCACTACCAGTGTAAAGTTTTGCCGGCAAACAGCGTGATAGGGATGACCGACCTCTATACACTCTGACCTGACTTCTTCCCTCACTCCTGGAGGAGTCACTACCCAACGTCGCTGCCGTTTTTCAAGCATTATGCTGTGAGCAAGGGGAACCTGGCAGAGCCAGCCCATCTTTCGCTAGGTTACAGACTGCGTGCTGAGTGTATGTAGTTGTGGCAAACTAGTTAGCCTACTTTTTTGTATGAAAGACGAATGGGTTTGGTTTTTTTTGGTTTTGCTTTTTTGTTTTGTTTTGGGTTTTTGTTTGTTTTGGGTTTGGTTGTTGTTGTTGTTGTTGTTGTTATTTTTTGGGGGCGCTTTCCATGCTTAGTGTTCCCAGGTTACCAGTGGTGAGATTTTGCGTAAGCGACCGTGTTCCTCCCCCCCCCCCCCCCCCCAAAAAAAAAAAAAAAAATCCCACACCATTAAGTTAGCTGCATTCCGACTTTGGGGATACAGTTAGGAATTGAACCTACACCTACCAATTTTTGCCAGGACAGTCGTCGGGAGGTACTTTCCTGCTCTTTCTGATATTTGATCGAGTGTCGTGGGTTCTGTTGACACGAGTCCGAATGATTTAGAGCTTCCCCCGAAAGACTTGACATTCAGTTTGACATCCAGTTTGATTTTCCCCCCGTCAAACTGAGAAGATAAAGCAAGGCTGAGATACAGATTCGAACCCAGAACCTCACGGTTTATTTTGTCAGGTAGTTGGACGTCTAAACCGTCCTGTCACCTTCCTTCCTTGGGAGTGTTTTTTAATCTGCATTTAACAAGACAGCGTATGCACGTTCACCCGTGGAACTTCAGTGTGAAGTCTCATCTGAAAGACTTAGAGCTCCGGAAGAAAAGAGCACCTAAAATTGTCTCGACAGTTGCGATTTGACCCCCCCCCCCCCCCCTTTAGTTACTGTCAGATCTCCAGCGAGATGCTCTAACCACTAGGCTATCTATCCTATCGCCTTTCTTCCAGCACTGTAGGCGTTCCCTACTCTTGGGTGTTTGTCCAGAAATGTGCGGCTTGCATGGTAAGCTGACTCGTTCGTCTTCCAATTTTTTTTCAAGCAAATTTGCTTTCAAAAGTTTTAGCTTTCCTGCCTCTTTTCAAGGTTTGACCCCCCAAAAATAGTTCAAGCAACAATGAAGACACTTTTTCCTTTTGTGAGAACTAGTGGGTGTAATGTGGGATAGCGAAGCGTTTGTCTTGCTTTGTTTTCAAGACTGTTTCTGTCTTTGTCTCTGTCTGTCTGTTTGTCTCTGTCTGTCTGTCTGTCTCTGTCTGTCTGTCTCTATCTCCTATTCCTCTTTCTGCGTGCGTGCACGTACTGTGTGTGTGTGTGTGTGTGTGTGTGTGTGTGTGTGTGTGTGTGTGTTGGGTTTTGTATGTGCTTGTTTTTTAAAGTAAAAACTATCAATTTTCTGGTTTTTTTACACCAAATGTCGAGTTTCCCTGTGAAACAGAGCCGCTAACCCGAGCCTTGGCTTTGATACTGTATCGATCAATCCTTCCATGTCAGAGTTAATTGTTTGTTCCCAATTGGCCTAAGCAGGCAGTGTTACCTGCAGCATGCAACAAACTATTCCAGGAACGAATGTGTTTAGCGGCACTCAGCGGCTCGTTGCACTGAGATAGTTTCCTCAATGTTATTGTCATTATGTCATCCAGAGTCCCTTAGCGGCTATGCAGACAACTTGCTTGCGTTGCGAGATGGTAACTTTGTTATTGGAAGGCTATGTGTACTTTGGACTATCAAACAGCGCTTTGAAAGCAGCGTAATTTTGTCAGAAGCATGCCATGTTCTGTTGGGAAGGCATAACAAGGAATCTTGTGTTGATTACTTTTCTGTTTGTCTGTCCACAGTGAGGGAACATTTGTATGGGCAGCTAGCTAGCCATGCTTTAAGGGGGGTAAAGGCCCTGTATGGACGTGGCCTTTGAAGAAAGGCTGTAAAGAGGCAATTAAGAATTCCCTTGATGGCGCACTGTTGTTTCACTTATTGTCTCTTGTCAGTATGACGCTTTGTCATCTTTGCTTGCGTTGGGCAATGAAAGCCTGATTATTCTTTTCAGAGGTTTTTGTGTGTGTTTTGTTCTGGTATCTTCAAGGGGGAGCGAAGGTGTAAGGTGAGAGGGGGGGGGGGTGGGGGGTGGGGGGGGGGGGGGGGGGGGGGTGGGGGGGGGGGGGGGGGGGGGGGGGGGTGGGGGGGGGGGAGGGGAGGGAGAGTTCTTTTCTTTGTCTCTCTCTCTTTTTTAAAATAAGATTCCTGATGACAACTAGTGTTTATACAAAAGTAGATTCAGGACAAGACAGTTTTATTGGTACAGTAGAAGAGAGAGAGAGAGAGAGAGAGAGAGAGGAGAGAGGATAGAGAGAGAGAGAGAGAGAGAGAGAGTAGAGAGAGAGAGAGAGAAACAAATCGTTGTGAAGCATAACGAAGGCAGTGCAGTTTTGATACTGGGTAGACGACTAAATGTGCCCCCCCCCCCCCCCCCCCCCCCCCCCCCCTCCGATCCCCCCCCCACCCTCATGCGCTTTTTTTTCTCTCTCCGCCCACGCCAGCACTGTTAGTTGGAAGCTATTCTGGGAATGAATGTATTCTGCAACAAGTGCCAAACAGGTCATCAACAGCAACAAACAAAACAAAACAAAAAGAAAAGAAAAGAAAAAAAGAATCACGCGGAGAGTATTTTTCACGTTACTATTATTGGTTCTCTTCCAATTTGTCGGTGGTTACAAGGTCTGTGTGTGTGTGTGTGTGATGGGGAGTAATGAGCCACGGATTGAGCCAACAAACTGTCTTGTCCTTTATGCACGCACACGTGTGTGAAGACGTTGTTTGTCAGTCATCTGTTACTTTAGTGGCCTTGTGTGGGGGAAGACTGGGGGGAAAAAGAGGCCGGACAACAAGTAGGTGGGTAGAGCGTCAGACTTGTCCTAGGAGAGGGTTTGAGTTCGACTCCCTGAGGCTTAAGATCATTGTCATTTTTGGGGGATTGAATTTCCCAATTTATCCTGGTGATGCAGCGTAGGATGCATGTGAAACGTGAACCTTAATATCAGACATTGAATTCGGATACAGGCAATAGAGGTGACACGCTTTGGCAAAATTTTTAGTATCTGGTACAAAGATCACATAACTGACTAGGAAGTAAAAACTAGAATTGAAAAGGCCATCGGGCCATATGAAGAGCTCCTGACTTCAGTGAAAATAAACGTAAACTGAAGTGGTACGGGCACATCACACGAACACGTAAACTGGCCAAGACTGTCCTACAGGGAACAGTACAAGGAGGGATTCGAAGAGGCAGACAGAGAAAACGATGGGAAGACATCAGAGAGTGGACTGGCCTTGAGTGGAATGAATTGCTGCGGAAAGCTGAAAACCTCGAAGAGTGGAGGAAGCTGGTTGCAAAATCTTCAGTGGTGCCCCAACAGTCTACTGGACTATGGGATAGGTGACGGTAAGGTGAAGGTGGAAAGAACCCACGGCAACAAGACAAGTAGTCCCAGGCAAAATCCTGTAGAAATAAAGCCACTCTGATAGGGAAACAACATACACGTGCAGACAGGAAAAGCAACCCCCCCTCCCACACACACACACACACAAACCAACAAAAAACTGCCCCCAAACGAAAAAACCCCAACAACAGAATAATGGGCGGCGCTGCTCATGTGGCGACTCACTCTCCCTTTGGAGAATAGCCCCGAATTTCACGCAGAGAAATCTATTGTGACTGAAAGTGATTTACAATACAATACAATACAGTACAATACAATACAATACAATACAATACAATACAATACAATACAATACAGTGATTCTGTCTCAAGAAGCCAGTCAGCTGTTGAAGTTCTCATCTTTCCTGCCCTGACCTTTTGCAAGGCTAGGCAAAAAGAAACAAGCAAAATATTAAAAAAATACAGTGGCTGCTTCTTCGCAGGAGGTGGTGGGAGTAATTGGGATTGTGAAGCTATTTGCTTGTTTTATGTGGTTTTGTTTCGTTTTTGTTTTGTTCTGTTTTCAAGATTTATTTTTGCTTCAGTGTGCTGTATTGTGTTGTATTATGGTGTATTCTGGTGTGTGTGTGTGTGCGTGTGTGTGTATGCGTGCGTGCGTGTGTGCAAGCGTGCATGTGTGTGTGTGTCTTGTCTGTCTGTGTGTGTGTCTGCCTCTGTCTACGTTTTATATGTGTGTTATGTGTGTGTGTGTGTGTGTGTGTGTGTGTGTGTGTGTGTGTGTGTGTGTGTGTGTGTGTGAACGCACATGACTGTTATTAGTTTTGTTTTTGTCTTCAAAAGAGAACAACGCCAAAGTCCTTTCTCTCTCTCCATCTCCTGTCGTGTTTGCCTGTGAAGCAGAGCGGCAGCCGACACTAGTTTTGATGCTGGGTATCGATCACCCTGGCTCCCGAGCTAATTGCTTTGCTCCCTGTTCGCCCACACTTGTTGTAGTGTTGTTAGCTGTACGTAGGGGGTTACCACTGTTGCAGGAACGGGATGTGTGCCGTGGCATTCAGCAAACTAAACAATTTTGTTTTTAAAGGATTTTGACTGGGAATTACTTTAACGTGTTATTTCATCCACGTAAATAGTGTTTTTGTAGAATTTAAGGTGTATATTTCTGGAATGTTTTACGGTTAGATGTTCTACCCTTTGTCATAACTTCACTCACCTCCTACTTTTCCTACTTTTAACTCACCACCTACCTTTTACTCGTGACCACCCCCCCCCCCCCCCCCCCCCCCCCCCCCCCCCCCCCCCCCCCCCCCCCCCCCCCCCCCCTCCTCTCCGACTCCCGCTCCTCGCCAGTACAATATTAGAAAGTGGGAAGAGACTTAGAATAAATGCACTAATTCACCTGACTCAGCGCGTATCCCACAATATCAGGTCCAGTATGCACATCAAAACTGGAGTTAATGTACTATGCTCTGTTGCCGCCATAGGTTTACATCTTCCGTGAAACACACTGATAAAATAATGCTTTAAAACCGTTCTTCAACACCGATGAAGGAAGAAACAAAGTCCCTTCAGGCAATCTCGGAGAATTGCGTAATGCGAAAACGGAACTCTGTGCATGGAGAAGAAGGTGGACGTATATACAAGCAACAGAGACAAAAACAAAAATGAAGGACATTTTGTAATGGGGAAGATTGAGTGATGTGCACAGGGGAAGGGGGTGGGAAAGGAAGAGTTAAAGGTCAAAGGCAGGGTGGTGCGAGCATGAGTGGTGATGTGCCTTGTGTCTCTGGCAGCAGCGTTATTTGGACAAAGCGCTGGAGAAAACTCCCAAACACGATCTTGACCTTGACTAAAGCCTTTAAATGATGGATTGTTCTCAGACTAGTCTATTTGCGATCTTTAAAAAACCCGCCTTTCTACAGATAAAATCTCACAAAGTTTGCACTGCAATACAGATTCGACCCCCTCCCTCTTCTCCCAAGCGGTTATATATATATATATATGTATTCACTATCAACAATCTGTTTAAAAAAAAATATATATATATATTTTTTTTTTAAATACAGATTGTTGATAGTGAATCGCTTTTGTACGGAAAGCAGAAGACCATGGGGAGTGGAGGAAGCTGGTAGCAACATCTTCATTGGTGCACCCACGGTCCACAGGACTACGGGTGATGGTGAAGGTGATTGTGTAGAAGAATCGCTTTGACTTCACAACGGCGACACAGTTTCTCCGTTCGAGGTGTACACTTGCAGTTTTTGTTTGTTCTCCTTAATACTCTCCTATCACCTTACTTTCAACCTTTATACAGTCATCTTATCCGGTTTAGTCGCTTCAGACTTCTTTTTTTCTCTCTTTTTGTTGG
>CM054141.1:42217540-42222540 GCA_028751875.1 Rapana venosa | reverse complement strand
GGACCATAGTTTGTACACATCAGAACCATAACTGTACACACCAGGACCAGAGTTTGTACACACCAGGACCATAGTTAACTGTACACACACAGGACCATAGTTTGTACACATCAGAACCATAACTATACACACCAGGACCATAGTTAACTGTACACACCAGGACCATAGTTTGTACACACCAGGACCATAGCTGCACACACCAGGACCATAGTTGTACACATCAGAACCATAGTTTGTACACGGTAGGACCATAGCTGTACACACCAGGACCATAGTTTGTACACACCAGGACCATAGTTTTTGTACACACCAGAACCATAACTGTACACACCAGGACCATAGTTAACTTTACACACCAGAACCATAGTTTGTACACACCAGAACCATAACTGTACACACCAGAACCATAGTTAACTGTACACACCGGGGCCATACACACCAGGACCATAGTTAACTATGCACCAGGACCATAGTTTGTACACATCAGAACCATAACTGTACACACCAGGACCAGAGTTTGTACACACCAGGACCATAGTTAACTGTACACACACAGGACCATAGTTTGTACACATCAGAACCATAACTATACACACCAGGACCATAGTTAACTGTACACACCAGGACCATAGTTTGTACACACCAGGACCATAGCTGCACACACCAGAACCATAGTTGTACACATCAGAACCATAGTTTGTACACGGTAGAACCATAGCTGTACACACCAAAACCATAGAATGTTGACACCAGAACCATAGTTTGTACACACCAGGACCATCAGTTCTACATAATTATGGCAGGACTGTAGTGTTACTGGCATGTCCTGTAATCCATTAATTTTGTTTGCTTTTATTTAGCTATGATCTCCACTCAGTAACCCATAGAATTCTTAAAGGGGGGCTGCGGGTACTTCTTTGTTTCTTTTTATGCATCTTGTGTATCTATTTACATTATGCTGTGTTCCATGACTGGCGCAGTAACTGAATGGATAAGGTGACTGGATTTTTAATGGTAGTGGTCTTCAAGTCAGTGGCCTGATATTCCAATCTCGGCAGCATCTGAGAGATTAATAAAGGATTGTGACAATTTCCCAGGTCCCCTTACATGCAGACCTACCAGTGCCTCGAAACTCCCCTATCAAGATAAACCAAAGACACCGTGGTTCATGTCAGCTTTCGGTGAATTGCAGAAACGGAATCTACTCACAGTGCATGCTGGGTGTGTAGGTGGCATCCATGCCCACACAACCAGCCATTCTTGGCACTCTTTGCTAAGGAAGATAAGACCAGCTTTTAATATGTGTGCACAAGATGTCAAGGGTGTGTTGGCATAATTATGGGACTTCAGTGTATAGTCCCATGGGAAAGACTTTCAGGGGAGAGAAGTCAGTACAATGTTGACACCAGAGGGCGGTGGGAGGAGGGGGGAGTGTGTGTGTGTGTGTGTGGGGGGGGGGGGGGGGGGGGGGGTTATCCCTCGAATGAAAATCGCAACAGAGACTGGAACTCGCTGTCGGATTACACCCCAGTTCGCCACTCTAACCACACGGCAACCCTGCCCCCTGAAATGGAGTGGCTTATGTTGAAAATTAATGTCCCTTGTGCAGTCACACCTCTACAGGAAAACTGAAACTGAGGGCGTAATCCATAGCGCCACGATTCTGTCACATTTTGTAAATCTGTCTGTCTGTCTGTCTGTCTCTGTCTGTCTCCCTTGTGAGTTTGTTTTTCTTTGCCTTTGTACCTCTCTCTCTCTCTCTCTCTCTCTCTTCACTCCTCTCTCTCTTCTCTCTCTCTCTCTCTCTCTCTCTCTCTCTCTCTCTCTCTCTCTCTCTCTCTGGTGAGTTTTTTTCTTTGCCTTTGTACCTCTCTCTCTCTCTCTCTCTTTTCTTCTCCTTCTTCTTCTCTCTCTCTTCATTCTCTCTCTCTCTCCTCTCTCTCTCTCTCTGGTGAGTTTTTTTCTTTGCCTTTGTACCTCTCTCTCTCTCTCTCTCTCTCTCTCTCTCTCTCTCTCTATCTCTCTCTCTCTCTCTCTCTCTCTCCTCTCTCCTTCTCTCTCTCTGGTGGTTTGTTTTTGTTTGCCTTTGTACCTTTCTCTCTCGCTGTCTTTCTGTGTTTGTTTTTCTATCTCTCTGTCTGACTGTATGTTTCTCTCTCTCTCTCTCTCTCTCCTCTCTCTCTCTCTCTCTCTCTCTCTCTCTCTCTCTCTCTCTCTCTCTCTCTCTCTCATGTATGTATTGAGTATGATGGTGGCGGTGATGTGGATGTTGAGTATGATGGTGGTGGTGATGTAGATGTTGAGTATAATGATGGTGGTGATGTGGATGTTCAAGATGATGATGAGTGATGATAATATAGAGGGTGAAGCTGATGAAGAAAGTGATGTGGACTGTAAGATGATGGTGGCTGTAGTGACGTGGATGTTGAAGGTAATGGTGGTGGAAATGTAGATATTGAAAATGATGTTAATTGATGAGGATGTATCATGTGAAAAAGACGATGGAGGTGATGCGTATGGTGAAAAATTATTGTGACGAAGATGATGTAGATATTGTACATGGTGACGGCAATGGCGATGTAGAATTCAAAATTATTAAGGCAATGATGATGTAGTTACTGAACCTGATAATAGAAAGGATGAGGGAGATACTACAAGGTGGTGTGACGATGATACAGATATTGATAATGATAACAGTGATATTGATGATCATGATGTAGACGCTCAGAAAGATGGTGGCGATGATGATGGAAATGCTGAAGCTGGTGTTAATGTAGATGCTGAAAGTGATGATGGTGATGATGGTGGCAATGATGTGGATATTGAAGGTGACGATGGTGCAGATTTTGAGGATGATGGTGGTGATGGTGATTATGATGACAGATGTTTAAGATGAAGATGGTAGCAATGATGTATATGTTGAAAATGTCAATGGAAGCGGTGGTGTGGATGATGAAGATAACGATCACGACAATAATGTAGATACTAAAGATAATGAACGTGATGATGATAATTATACAGGCCAAAGAAGACGATGATAGTGTAGATAACGAGGAGAAAGATGTTTGTGATGATGACATAGATGATGAAAGTAATGATGGTTATGCTGATATTCTTGCTGCAGATGTTGCTATAGAAACATGAAGATGCTGATAGCGATGGTGATGTAGATGCTGAAGAAGATGATGGGGATGATGATGACTAGAAGACTAAGAGTGTGATTCTGTATGCTTGCAGAAGTGGGAATGCCAAATGGATATAATGCTTGCTGCTGTGATCTATACCTACCCCCTGCCCGAAACATGTTTTGTATAGTGGCCTAAGGCCGAAGTACAATAAAACTTTTCAGTGTTCAGTGTTCAGTGTTCTCTCTCTCTCTCTGGTGAGTTTGTTTTTCTTTGCCTTTGTACCTCTCTCTCACTGTCTTTCTTTCATTGTTTTTCTATCTCTCTGTCTGACTGTATGTCTCTCTCTCTCTCTCTCTCTTTCTTTCTCTCTCTCTCTCTCTCCTCTCTCTCTCTTCTTTCTTTCTCTCTCTCTCTCTCTCTCTCTCTTTCTTTCTCTCTCTCTCTCTCATCTCCTCTCTCTCACTTTCTTTCTCTCTCTCTCTCTCTCTCTCTCTCTCTCTCTCTCTCTCTCTCTCTCTCTCTCTCTCTCTCCTCTCTCTCTCTCTCTCTCTCTCTCTCTTTCTTTCTCTCTCTCTCTCTCTCTCTCTCCTCTCTCTCTCTCTCTCTCTCTCACACACACACACACACACACACACACACACACACACACACACACACACACACACGGAGGGAAGCAGTTGGTGTGGTTTTTTTAAATTTTAATTTTGTTTTGTCTTCTTTGTTTGTTTTGGTTTTGTTTTTCTTTGTTGCTTGTTGTATTATGACGGATATTTTTCAAGATTTTTGAATTATTTGATTTGTATGGTTTAATATTTTTTCTGGGATTTTTGTTTTATTTTTAATTCCATATATGCATATGTTATTGTCTTTTCTTGTTTGATTTGTATAGTTTACTATAGATTAGGTTTTTTATTCTATGTCTGCATATACATTATCTTTTTTTCTTGCTTTTTTTTTTTTTTTTAGATAGATGGCTTGATGAACAAAAGCAAATGCACTGCTTATTCAATGTACCATCTGAAAATAAAAGTTTGACTTTGACTTTGACTTTGACACCCACACACACCCACTTCAGTCTCCTCCCACCCGTCAGTGAATTCGGTCACCCTGCGGTGCGGGGTTGGCAGGTACTGTTTCTGATCCTTCACACGGGGGGACAGTGTAAGTCTGTGATGGAAAAACCTTGTCTTCCGAATCTCCGGGTAAACTTCTCTTCGTCCTCTGACAAATATAGAGTCAGGTGGACAGCGAGAGATTCGCCCCCCCCCCCCCCCCCCCCCCTCTCTCTCTCTCTTTCTTTCGTTGTTGTTTGAGGGGGGGAGGCGGGGGGTCGAATATACTTGGGCACGTAGGTATGGTGTAGGAGAGGTGTGTGTGTGGTTGTGTGGATGTGTGTGTGTGGTTTTGTGTGTGTGTGTGTGGGGAGGCGTGCTTTTTTCTGGTTGTTTCGGAACGGTGACAGTCACTTGTTTGTTTGTTCGTTCGTTCGTTTTTATATATCTATTCATTTATTTAGTTGAGATTGTACGTACCTATCTGTGATTGTGGGGATGTAAAGCAAGCATATCAAAGCGCTCGCATTCGAATCGTTCACATGCATGTGACCGTTCACAAAAGTGACCAACAGATTTTGAATTTAGACACTAATAAATAATAATAATAAATAGAACTTATATAGCGCTATATCTTGCAAAGACAAATCAAAGCGCACTTACAAACATACGCACGCACACACACGCACGCATGCACGCACGCACAAACACACAGTGACTGACACACACACACACACACACACACACACACACACACACACACACACACACACACACACACACACACACAACACACACACACATACAATCAGACGAGGTA